>BMAW01053966.1:327457-541242 GCA_019974015.1 Nephila pilipes
GTGTGTGTGTGTGTGTGTGTGTGTGTGTGTGTGTGAAAACAAACCATTTTTTTATAAAATCATAATTTCCTTCTGGTAGACTAGAGTAAAAAAAAAGTAGGACACCTCGCATTTTCTCAACAATCTATCATATTAGTATGATGTGTTTTCCCATTAACTTATACAACTTCAAACATCTGATTTGGCATATAATTATACAAAGTTGGAATGTCAGTTCACCATATATTGTCCCATACACAATTAAGACCATTCTGAAAATAATTAACAGATTCGTATTGTTTTCAATCATGATATATTCGTCGTACCATTAACATCCAGATGTTTTCTAAGATATTAATATCAGGGATTATAGTTGGTCGTGGCAAAACTCCAATATTATTAGCACAGAACCAATTTTTGATGGCTCGAGTGGTATGAATGAATTCTCCGTCTTGTTGAAAAATTCATTCATTTACGCCAATATTTGCATCATAAAATAGAATTTCAGATTCTAATAATAGTATGCTTCTGGTTACTTTTTACATATACCAGACTTGATCTATCTCCATAACGAAAAGTTAACAAAACCATCCAACTTTCTCCTTCCAAATATATAGAAGAATAAAGTTCCTTGTTCTTTAAAAGTGCCAGTAACATTGGTACATATTAGATCCATCCAAATAGATCTTTCTTTTGATCTGAGTAATTAACAGAAGTTCATTCATTTGTCCAAGACATGATCTTTTATCCAAAGCAGTCGGTTATTTAGGTGAGTTTTTAACCACATCAGATAGTGTGTTATTTTTTTTTAAACATATAAGCTTTAGACTTTTTTATATAATTATAAATAATTTGCTTTGACTCATATGTTAATTCGGCTAATGTTCTGACCTTAGAAACTGTTTGTTGAGCCTTTTTTTCTTTTTTTTTTTGCTAACTGGTGCAGTAATCTTTAATACAAGAAGTGTTATCTTTTTGGCTGTCATGTCATCTTAATTTTTTGTGGGGGGGTTCTCTGAATAATATTGGTGTTTCTCAAAAAGCTGGAAAAGGCATCGTGACGAACGTTAAGCTTAATGGCAATGTTTCTGGCTTTACCAACAAAGGCAAAGCCAGAAACATTGCCAGCAAGCTTAACATTTCAATAAGCTATATATTGACTCTTTTGAACATCCAATAAAGATATTGCTCTAGGCATAATAATGAAAAAAATATAACTTAAAAACCCCGACATATACATATTTTTTCTCTAAACAAAATCAATAAAATAGATAACATTTACTCCAGAATTTGCAAATATATCGAATAAAAGTTTTGCAGATGTCCTGTTTTTCTGGTTCAATAACTTCATTTTTACTGTGTTTGTAATTTGGTTATTTTACAGTTTTTCTTTGAGTGTGGATGCTTTGCATTCTCTATTTTTTCTAAAATTATTGTAATAATATAATGAAACACCTTTAACTACATTTCTTATAAAAGCACACGTAGCATTGTGGTTAATTGATATGAATTTAATGCAGTGAAATTAGAGATTCGATAATATGTATCATAATAACTGGAGCTTAAAATACCTATTAGAACTTATTAAATGCAATATTTCAGTTCTGTCACATTAACGTATCAGCTTGAACATATTACTTGCATCATTTTTAGACATAAACTAAAACACAAGATTTATATTAGTTTGAAGATATCATAGAAAGATTTCATCGCAAGCGTAGTAACATGTCATTTGTATTATAAATTAATCACGTTTCTTGAATTAAAACTCCTATTCCTTGAAGGAAACTAATTTATCCTGTATATAAAGAAAGGCATACAAACTTTAACTTCTGCGTTCGAGTAACTATTCAGAGAATTAATAATTGATATTCTCAAAAAGTAATTATGTTGTGAAGTTATATAAATTGATGTATTTAGAATTATCTTATGCCAAATGGATTCATTTTAATTACGTCATATTTTGAAATAGGAAATATTTTTCGTTATTTCACATATTACGTATACCTTAATTAATATACTAATGATGAGATATGAAAGAAAAGCAGATGATTCAATAAAATCTAAATCTGAGGTACAATACGTAAAAAGATAAATTCCTACTTCAAAAAATAAATCTAAAGTTGTTATGACATTATTAATAAAGCGGAATACTTATTCTGTGACATTCTCTTATAGATCATAGTTAGAACTAGTCATTATGTATTTAGTCATTGTATTTAGATCTTTAAAATCAGAAATTGATTCAGAGGGGGAAATATGTTTAATTTCTTAAAAAAAAAAAGGAATTGTTGTATCGCTTACAATTCTATTAAAATTGTTATAACTTTCATAATTACAAATAAGGAAATATTTCCAAGTAAAATATATAAACATATTCCCTTAAAAAGAAAAAAAAGCTTGGAAAGTATCTTATAAAAGGTTTCTTATGAGGTTGAAAATAACATGAAGCCCCTCTTCACACACAAAAAAATCTTTAAAAAAAAGTTCAAATATTTATTCGATAGTTATATTGCTTAAGATCTAAAGAAATAATATTTAGTAAATTAATCTGTTTTTTAATTGTTTTTTTTTATCCTTTAATTGCATTTTTAGAAAGATAAAGTATCAGCAAATATTTTAAATTACTCTTTATTCCAAAACACTGCGACCACAACACACAACCTTCAACGACTTGAAAACCCAATGATTAAAGGGTAAACGGAACTGTTACATCACGTACGGATCCTTATAGGTATATCGATAAAGAAAGACGTTGAAGCTAGGGAGAGAGTGTGAAGGAGCGGGGAGGCGAAGAAATGACAATATAAGGGTATGAGGACACGGCACCTGACATGGCTGTGCGGTCGAACACAAATACACACACTTTGTCATCGCCAGTTATTGATAATAACGATAGCGTAGGTGAGTGATCAATATTCACGTGACGTCACACCTGCAGAACACCGGCCTTTTCCCTTAAGCTAGCGCAACGCAAAAAGAAACAACACCATCTCTTTTACCTTATGTGGGTCCCGTCCAACAGTTATTCGAAAAAGTATTCGAACACTAATTAGAAAACTTTGCTCTTGTTGAGTTAAAATTCTACAGCTACTAAATCGAGAATCATTTATGTCAAATTTCGTTTTCTCTAGATGAGAACTTTGAATAACAGTATGTTTTTTCCTACACAATTCCCTCTTTTCAATGGAAAAATTATTTAAATATTTCTATGGAAAAATTCACTAAGCGCATATTAAACACTTTTTCTCATAAATATAATTCTAACTTTTCATAAATTATAAAATTAAAAGCTCTCGACCTAATTTTAAAAAAAGGATTATTTAAACAGTTATTTCAAATATGTATTCAGACAATTATTTCAAAGCTCTGATTTAAATAAAGTATTTTTATAAATGAGACGACAGCGTTATTTAAACTAAAAAAGATACTGTAATTTTGAAATTCATTTATATAGTTCTTGAAAAAGGTTTCGCAGCAGTCTAGCCATTTTTCTTTCAAAAAGTGTGATTGGAAAGTTTCATGAGGAGAACAATAAATTCTTGCTGTTTATATAATACAAATTCAAATTATTTGGATAAATTAATTATATTAGAATGCTAAAAGGTGAAGTGTACTCAAATATTTATGATAAAACTGCTTATTCATGAAAAAAAAATGTGATTTTGAAATGCATATTAATTGTCCACGAAATCTTTTTTGCAACCGTATTGTTGAAAACAATAAACGTAAAATAGTTTTTGAATTAAATATTCTGCATTCTAACTATATTTTTCATTTTATGTATATTTCAAATTGATTTAAAAGTGCCAGATGCAGAGGGTTAAAACATTGTAGTCTAACATGAAAAAGCACAGACTGTAATTTCTAAGTTTATCCACTTTTTATGTTACACTCAAATAGAATAAAATGAGTGCAAAATAAATAACTATCCTAGAGAGAATATATTATAAAAATTCCTACTAATTACTTCAGTATGCATCAAACTTAAGTATGTGTATTTTGAATCAAAATATTTAAATATCAAGTATAGTTATGTATTTTTTTATCAAAGTAAAACAAAATTCTCTTAATAAAATATATAATCAAAGTAAAAGATAGATCATTTTGTTGCTAACTATGAATTGTTCTGAGTAACTTAATACAAGTATTGACTAATTTATTTTAACTTAATTTATTTACATATTTGTATGCTTATGTTCCCAATAGAATAGGAGATCTTTGTGGTTGTCTTCATGTAATGTTAAAGAATAAGACCCAAAATTGAAACATTTTTTTCCGAATACAAAACGTTCGAGTATTAATTTTATATTCTGACTTCGCTATCTATTTAAGAGGAACGTATTTTACATTATTCCTTTCTATCAGAATCAATCCGCTTTTTTCGGGTGTAAAATGTGTTCCATGTTTCGTCTCCTGCATTGCAATTCTCAATGGGTTTTTAATTTAATTTGTTCAAGTGAAAAATGGCGGGGTTTTTAGAATGTTCCGTAATTTTAAGAATTCTCGTACTACATCAAAAATGGATGTATGGGTTACAATGTCACAAACCTTATGAAAACTAGAACAATTTACTGTTTGTAAATGTGTTTCAAGTTCCGATGGGGCTCTTTGACATCAGGAGAAGCCCGCCTTAAGGAAATTTATTTGTTTGAAAGCCTTACTGAATTTAAAAATTCATATTTAGAAAGCTACCATCATTTTTTTTCCAGATTTGAATACCTTTAGTAGTAAATTCCTCATTTAACTTATGAGTTCCTGAAATTTGTAGAGCAAGTTCCAACATAAATACAAGAGCAAAAAATTTGAAATTTTATTCAAGAATTAGTAAAATAACAAAATTAACAATATTAAAATTAAGAAGAAACTGAGGTATATCTTTTTCTTTCACAGAGACTCTTTTAAGAGTGTTTCTTTAAATAATGTGATTTTTCAAAAGTTTTACCTATATATGGAGTTATACATCCTGTACAACATATACCTCCTTTAATATCATTGCTTTAGCAAAAGAGGCATTATAATTAAATCAATTGCACTTCTTGTTTATGTAATCTATATCATGGGAAAATGTGATTATATTGTATAAATATGTGTTAATTAACATAACTTTAGACTTATTTCAAATTATTTCTGGAAATCTTGATGCTTAGAAATTTTAGAGTAACCATAAAAATTATGAAAAGATTTAATAATTTTGATTACTTAGATCAGTAGCAATATTGATTGTATGATTTATTAAAATAATTCTATAACAATTCAACGAAATTCATCATAACTTTTGTAAATCGGATTTATATTTTTGACCTGTTTTTCTTGTTATTTTGGTTTGACTTTATTATATTTTTACAGATAAAAATAATTTTTCTCTAAAAGATACAATTAGTTTCAAACTCCTGCTTTATATGATAAAGTAATATTCTTTTTCTAATATTAGCAGAAGTTTTGTACTCAAAATGAAATGCATGCACAAAATTATTAAAATTCTAACATTATTCACCATTGTCTTCATTCTTATAAAAAGATCCTTTCATTTGTATTTTAAAAGGATTTCTTTTAATTTAAATTTTTACTTATAATTTCAACTCTTTAACAAAAAAATAAATCAATATAAATAACTTATTTTCTCAGTGCGGGCTTATTAAAATGTGACTTTCTGCTTAACCGTAAAAAGTTAGCAAAAAAAAAGAAGTCTATCAATTGTTTGACTCACAGAATTTCTAAAAAATTATATTTCAGTTTCATAAAATAATTCTGATCTTTTAGTATATTACTGAGAAAATTTGCCACACTCTTCAAATTCCACTAAAATAGAAAGTTTACTGATTGAGCTAACTTTGTTTTTGAGTGAATTTTTATTCGTAATGAAATAAGAAATCTGAGATAAAAGCTAATGAGAGAAATCTGACTTTGAGAAAGGCTTTGTTCTGTATTAACAGCTTTAATAAGATTAGGAATCTGGTATTTTCAAATATAAGAAGAATTAGATTACTAAGTAGTTAATAAAGTGTTTTCTCAATTTGTTTTATATCTGGCTAATATTTTAAGGTAATAATTGATTGTTTTATTAGCGTCGCACTTAGAAGCATCATAAAGGTTTTTAATCATGGGTCTCGTAATTTTGAGCTTTGGTCTAGTGATGAAGACCATATATGAACTGATATCCCCTCTTCAAACTTCCACATCCCCGATGGCGGGAGAACTTGGAGTCTTGATAAATTATTGCACATCAGCTGGAATCAGGATTTGAACCCACGACTCGACGGAAAGAGCGCCACTCTCGAGGTCGTGACCTTGACTATTCGGCTACTGAGGCTAAAATTATAAGGTGAGTTATGCTCCTTTAATTATATCTAAATATTCTGTATTTAATTTTCACATAGTTGAAATACGTACAGTTATCTCTCTTTGACGAAGATATAAATAAATCTCATTAATTAATGTCAGAGTATTGATGCATTAGTTAATTTAAAAATAACTTCCCCTTTAAAACATTTTGAGGGCTATTGGAAACAAAGCTTTATTTTAAATCATAGTTGAATAACAGGTAATGACAACTTATAATTTTTTCCTTACTCCCTTAACTTCCAAACATCATTAAATAAGGACTCTTCCTATCAGACTCAAAATCATTCAGTTATTACATTCTTTTTGAGAGGAAACAAAAAATGTATAATTCCTTCAAAGATTTAAAAGCTTTGATACAATACACTCCTGGATGCCAAATCATTTCACGTTATTTGGTGGCTGAGCATATCAACATTACTTTTGGCAACCCTTTTATTTTGAATTTGACGAAATTTCAAACAACCCTCAAATTTCGAACATCGTAGTATATGACCTAGTTGGCACCATTTATTGGTGCAAACCAAGTCATATACTGCATCTGTTTCGATTGAAAACATTATTCTTAGAAAATTTCAACTTTACAGGTGATTCAAGATATTAAATTATTATCTACTGCAGTGAAAAACGTGACTAAACTTGAATAGTTTTTATCAATATATTGTGTAGAAATGACTCTCATACCATAGACTCTCTGAAGGCTTTTATTGGGTTTACATAAAAATTGTTCCAATTGCGAATATCCTCAAACGGATATATTTGGCTCGCAGTGTGATTAAAAGTTTCAATGTTGGGCAAATCCAGGATGAAATCATAGTTGTTTTTTATTGATTGTTGATAGTTTATTAACATCACACTTAACAGCAACACGAAGGTAATTGGTGACGAACCTCGTAATTTTGAACCTCAGTCAAGTAACAAGGACGACACCTCTGAGCTTGTACCTCCCTCCCCAAACTTTCACAAGTCGACTCATTTAAAGTGCATCAGTTTCGCTACACGGCGGGTCTTTAATGGCAACAAGACTCGATAATACGACTAGATGAAGCAACGTCGGTCACGAGTTCGCGACTATGATTACTAGGCTACCGAGGCTCCAAAATCCTGCTTAAGGAAATTATAGTCCCGACATATGGCATTTCCACATGAAAAAGGAATTTTCAAACTCTCACAGATTATCAAAGAAGGGGAAGACTATTACTCTTGGATGGTACTTCCTAATCACGAAAGTAAATGACTTTATCCTATTTGTTCAAAAAGCAACCATCTATATGATCCTGAAGGAGATTGATCTTGGTTACAGCAGTGTATGGAAAATTATTCTCAAAGGACTGCACGCGTCAAAGGTGTCAGCACTCAGGGTTTACCGATTACTGAATCCTTTTCAGAAGCAAACATGGCGTGACCCCCCCCCCCTCCATGTCAAAGTAGATAATGAATCTGTTGGAGTAAGACGAAGAAAATTTTTGTTTGGTCGTCTGGCACCTATGGATGTATCTTGGATCTATCAATGTGATCCAAAATTCAAAGCGATGAGCAAAGAGAGGAAGCACAACGACTCACCTCCCTACAAGAAGGCAAAGATGCAGAATTATATGGGGAAGATCATGTTGTCGGTTTTTTGGGGACTGTCTAGGAGTCATCTTACCTAGAGAAGGGTCAAACCATCACTCTGGTGCCTATTACTGTTCACTGCTGAGCAAACCACGAGATAATCATATCAAAAATTGGCGCCATATAGTCACCAAAGGCGTCCGTTTAACTTTTTGTCAACAATGCACAAGCTCACTCCTCGTGAGGTACGATTGAGGAATCAAAGCAATGTGGCTTTGAAAATTTGCCATATCCGGCCTGTTCTCCCGATCTTGGCCCAAGCAATATTTTCTTATTTCCAATACTCAAAACCCTTTGCAGTATAAAGGATTCGAAATCAAATGACGTCATTGAACAGGTGGAGCAATGAGTTTTGATTCAATGTACTGAGTTCTACAATGAAAAGTCAAGAAACACTGAGAGAAATGTATTACTCTGAATAGAGATTATGAAGAGAGGTCTTAATAATAACAAATAAAAACTAAATTTCCATCCCGATTATTTTAGTAATAAATAAAACGTTACGACATGCACATAGTATTAGAATCTGTATTTCTAAGTACCAAGTTATAGTGTTCTTGGCGAAAATTATAGTGGACTTGGTGAAAATGCTTTATTTACACAATTAAAGAACTGTTTGAGCATGGTTTGTAAATAACAAATTTATTTATTAGAAACAGCATGAAAAATGCAAATAAATATAAAAATACAAATTTAATTTATCGCTTCGGAATAACTTCAATTTTTATAAAAAGTCTTACAATAACAGATGAAATGTATACTTCCAAGGACAGCAGTAAAAAATTGAGTTGAATAAGAATTTGCTTTAGCAATAGCATCAGCATTCCAATTTTAAAACATATTTTCACTCATTAGTAAGGAAATCAATTTTATTAATTAGCCACCTGAATAGTTTTAGGTGAGCTCCGAATTTTGTATCACAATAAAGCTCTGGAAAAAGAGTACAACATCATTATTATAAGCTGAAAAAATTACTTGCGATTTTTCCCCCTTCCTAAAATATAATGTTCTTTTAAAATTGATATAGTAAATTCAATCAGAAATAAATTATCTTTATTATCCCTAATTTATATATATATATATATATATATATATATATATATATATATATATATATATATATATATATACATCATACTTTTAAATTAAGAAATAAAACTTCTAGATTATTAAATATTAAGTTAATATTTAAAATATATTATCTCGACGATGGTTAAAAATCCTTCATGACTGTATAAGAAAAGGCAGGTAAACTCTTATCACTTTTCTCTCACACATAATACGATCTAACGATCTATAATATCATAATTTTCTTTAAATAAATAATTTTGTAATAAAATTGTTTATTTAGTAAAAGAATACTGAACAACGCTATACTTCATAATAGATCCTATGATTTGTGTGAAAAATGAAATTTACTATTACTTTGCATTTATATTTTTTAATTTTTTTTAATTTAAAAAGACAACAAGCGAAGATAAATAATAATTTTTAGAAATTGAACAAGTTTATTTTAACAAATTAAATCGACTACATTACCCCAATAATTTAGCACAAATTAAATTCTGCAAAAATTAATCTTTTAAAAATTAACTTTCATATTAAGGTACTTCAAAATAGCCTTAAACTGTCTATTGAGTTAAAGAAATATTAAAACCAACTTATTTAATAGATAGATGGTAAAAAAAATTTAATTCTTAAGAAATTAAAGTTATATAAATTTAGTAACAGTTTATATGTAATCAAAATATGAAATTTATATCCTCTAAATTTTCTTAAAGTACTAGATTGATTTAATTTATTAAAAACCTCAATGCTGTTGAACAAACTAAGAAGAAAATATTGATTAGTTTCAGTTCTAAATTCATTCTTCAATTATTAAACTGTTTCAAACACAAGAGTAAAGAATTGTACATCAAGTAAAAGTTAGTCCCAAATTCAGTGTTTGTGAAAACCTTCAAATACTTCCAGAATATTAGTATGACATAAATCTGTCATGATGGATATCAAGCTGTAAGAAATGCAAAGCTCCAAAACGCCTTTATTAAGTTAAAGAAATTGAGAATACAGATACTGAAATTCAGTGAATTTTCAAATATCAATCATTTTAAACTGAAATTATTTAAGATGTGACAGTAAATTTGATGTTTTGAATAGTGATGACGGTCGTACAGTGCAGCAAATGCCTCTATTTTAAAAAAAAAGGGGGAATTGTAACATAAAAGTTGAGTGAGTGAGTGAGTGAGTGAGTGAGTGAGTGAGTGAGTGAGTGATGACAACATTAAGAAATGAGAAATTTGTTACTTTTACTGGATCATGAGTACATTCTTTACATTACCATAGAATAAACATATTAAAAATAATATTCAATATAGTAATGCAAAACTGAAATTGGGATCAAAATCCATATTTCTATAAGGTAATGGTCCCATACATGCATCATTTGTAGTAAGAGAATAGATGCTTTATCATCACCTAAATTAACTTTAAAAAACCAGTAACACCCGGTTAACCCGGGCGTTATCTTGTGCCATCACTAATATCTAATATTAAACAATACGACACCAATAATTACAGAACCACCAAAACAGCTTTCAACATTTATTGATATATATCTGCTATGACATTAATAATAGTGCTCTCCAGGTTAAGTTTATTAACACTTTAATTCAACCCACCAATAATAATCTAACAGCTTCTTACCAATATTTCCTACCAACTGCAACTCTGAATCTGGAACAACTGCTGAAAACACTAGAACAATTCTCAATCCGAGTGGTTTACACTCGGACCTCAACACTAATCTATAAATCTGCCTTTCAATACTATAGCATTTAGATTCCACCTCCTCTCACTGCAACGCCTCTCTGATCCTCCTTCGGATACTCTACTCCTTCAGATGGAGTTTATATACTTCTTAATTTAACCGCTTCACTTCATTCCTAACTGCTTTGCATATTATGTTCTTCATCACGTTTCATTTTTGGTTGGGCAAAGGCTGTTTAGCGAAAGCAATCAATCTCAATTGAAAGTCCCCAAGGTTAGTGAAGAGAAACCGCGAATAGCCCAATGTCACAAACCTACCGTAAAATCTTGTCTATAATACGAACTTTTTTCCACATTTTGGAATTAAAACATCGAACGTGCAATAGCTGTAAGAGATTGTTGTAACAAACATGATGCACATGTGTTCTCTTTTACACAAACGGGAATTTACAGTACATGTTGCATACGCTTTCGTTTAACAACAGCTCCCTTAAAGTAGCGATGGTTCCCGATTTTTGCTAGTACAAAAGTTTATTATTTTATTTTATTTTAATCCCTGAAAATGCCTTCAAAACTATTACACTTAGCAACAGAAAAATTATCAATTGTTAAATATCTGATGAGGGTGATATATATTTCAAAGGGCACCAACACAATAATTATAACTTGGATGCAACAACATTAGATTAGCTGTGATCTAGTGAAAGTGATTAAGACCGGTAATTTGACAATATTGTTTGTTTTGTTTTAAAATTTAAGAATTTTCTAACGAATTTGATTTTTTCGTTACTCTTTATTAAAAATTTCGAATATGTAAATACTTTTGCAATTTTTAAATAAAATATTGAAAAGTTATGAGTGTGTATTATATTCGAATTTTAATTTTTTCCCAAAATTTAGTGCTAAATCAATCATGCGTACTATACACGTGGGCGTAATATAGTCAAGATTTTGGGATGATTCAAATGTTATAGGGATTAGGATGCCATCCTGAAAAGTCTGTGTAGCATCAAGTCACAAACACAGATCAATTAAAAATTCTATCACAAGAATAACATGGTGAATTTTCTAGTGAGACAATTCACATTCTTGTAGATTCAATACCTCCGTGATTGTAAATATTCATTAAAGAAAAGAAAAACGAGACTAAATATTATTATTATTATTATTATTATTTTGTTTTTTCTTTCATTTTTTTATACTAAAATTAGTTAGATATATTTGAAGTTTCCCTGTTTTTGATAACTTCATTTAAAAGTTAGTAATTCTGTGTAATTCACCATTTTGGGTTTTTTTTTTTCTTAGAAATATAATAAATATTGAACAGTTTCACACATTTATGCTTAAAAGGTTTGGTTATATTCCTTACTTAGTCTTGTTTTTGTTCTTAACATGAATTTTCATTTCCTAAACATTTGCTATTATTTATTTTGGTTACTACTATAGAACAAAAGAGTTAAATCGAATAATTAGATAGAGTTCGTATACTAGCCACATATTTTCACCGAATTAATTTTATAAGACACGTGAATGTATGTGTACATTGCTGGAATGAAATGAATAAATAATAAGTCGATTAATTCAATAATTAGTTTCAGATGGCTCATCACAATCTTAAAATGTGGATGCATTCTTATAAGTTAAACGTTACTAAACTAATATTTTTAATATTTGGGTCAAAATTTATGATTTTGAATATATTAAAATGTCTAAGGTTTGAGCTACAATAAATGAATTTTCAAGCAAGGATTTTCTAAGAAACCAGTGCCGTTATCTATCGGTCTTAATATTACGATAGATATCGTCACCAAAACATTGTCTTTACAAACCAGTGACGCCTCTTTAGGAAGAAAACACGTCATCTGTTTTAGATAGACAATGTTTTACGGACGTCATACAGGGCAATATTGCGACCACCAGATAAGGGTTCTACTTTTATACTAAATCATAGCTTTAGACAGCAACAAAGCTGGTAAGCAACCAACGAATAATTATTAACGCAATGCAATGAACTTTTATTTTAAATCTGTGATATGTTACAAACTTTTTGGGAAAACTTTAAACGGGATGCCGTATCAATTTTACTTTAAGGGACTCTTTTACTAAGACTTTTTCTCTACAAATAAAATTTTTGTTTACAATACGTCACCTCCAAAACATAGAGAATGTTTCTAAAGCAAGACAGGTTCAATATTTCTTTATGTTCTTAGAGAAAACAATTAAAAACATTATGTGTATTAAAAAAAAACTAAATATTCCAGCAAAAGGGTTTTGGAAAATATATAATGTTAATAGTTATTGTATTCAATATGTACAATGTAATTTATCAAGTAAAATGCGGACTCTGAATATGAAACACGTTGTTACATTGTTGAGGTAATTATGTATTTTATGAATAATTATTTTCATGAAAGACAAATGCTTATCATAAAATTTTGAAAATATTCTCTCCTTCTTAAACTGAAAAATTTTATGTTTAAGGGGAGGGAGAGAGTGAAAGTAGGTTTATGACGCAAGAGCCAAATTTAGCTATGCTGTGCCAAACCATGAGTAACTGTGATCAAGACGCAAGAAAGATTAAAAGAAAAGGAAAAACTGGTTGAAATTGAGGAAGGTAGAAAATAATCGCTTTCGTGTTTCGGGACATGTTACGCGTGTTTTTTAAAGACAATAAACCTCATGGGAAAGAAAAAAAATCTCTAGGGACCCTCGGGTTATGATTCCCGTACAAATCTATATATATATATATATATATATATATATATATATATTAACTATTTTAATTATTTTCAATAAGATTTTTGATTAATTACTTATTAACGTCGCACTAAGCATCATGAGGGCTATTGGCGGCGGACCTCGTTATTTTAAATCTCGATCAAGAGATAAGGATGACACCTGAACTGGCACGGGGAAGGGGGATAAATCTCGCTTGATGCTCTTTAAATCTCGATAGATTTAAAGAGCATCAAGCCTGCTACACGGTGGGTCTTTAGTGACATCAGAACATGAAGTCGATTCGAAAGAAACTACCCCGTTGGCGTGGTGTGGAAGTTAGGAGAGGGGGTGCCAGCTCAGGTGTCATCCTCATCACTAGACCGAGGTTCAAAATAACGAGGTTTGTTGCCAATATCCCTCATGTTGTTTCTAGTGCGACGTTAATAAAAAAAATTAAACTAAACTGGAAAGAAACTACGCCGACCATGAGTTTGATTGCACATGGCCGTGAGTTCATGACTACAGCGGCGACCTTTCAATAAGATGTAAGGAAAGAAAGACAGCCTTACCATTAAAATGAACTTATTTTAGAAGTAAGAAGTATGCTATAAATGTGTTTAAGAATCGTATGAAGTAAGTAAACAAATTGTATTCATGAAATACATAGCACGAAAAGAAGAAGAAAAAAAAATTTCATAAGAGGAAAGGAGAAATTCAAATACTCGTCAAATTTAAAATGATAAATCTATATATTATGGAATGGGATGTATTAGTGGCATTTTATGCTACAATAACAACAAAATAATAATAGAAAAAATCATTTATTAAAAAAATAGAATTATGGTAAAAACAATTTCGAATGGCAAAATACCGCATTAGAAAATATTGATTAAAAGAATGACCATTGAAGTACTTGAAGTGATATATCAAGAAACGCATATATAACATTAAACTGTTAGGATCAGTTATCTTGAATAAGGTATAGGAAATATAAAACATGTATATCTGATACACTTCTGGAGAAGATTCACCAACAGCCTTCGAATGTTAAATCTTTGTACAATTATTATTATTATTTTTTATTTTTATGTATTGTGTTGCCAGTTAAGCATTCAATATTCTTTGAGAAAATGGCTGATTGTCTCCGTATTTGAAATGGTTCTGCTCAACCGTAAGACTCAATCACTGCTCTGAGGCGTCTAGAAATTTATTGATAACCGAATAATAGATTGTTCTTACTACAGTGGTTTAATAAAATTTCCACGATGAGAAAAACTACTTCTCTGTTAAAAATAGCTTGATTTTTTTTCTATTAAAAAATACCAAATATTTATTTAACTTTCCATTTCAGAGGACTTGTTCTTCATACAAAATGTTTCTAATTAATAGTGCTTGAGGGTTGACTAAAAGACGAAGATCGATTTATTATGAGTGATAAATTTTGATACCATACAAAGAAATTTACATCAGCTAATAATAGCTATTTTTTAAAAAAAAAAAATATCTGTCATTTAATTTCAAAACGCTTTACTATAATGCATTATTATTTTTTATCTTTCATCCTATAAAATAAACTCTCAGAATCATGTATATATTTCAATTTATGAAAATAAACATTTAAATCCAATTGTGCACTATACATAAAAGCAACAAATTAAAAATATTTCTTTATATATATATATATATATATATAAAGTTCAAAACTACATATTAAATATGTAATTAATTAAAAACAAAACATACAAATTATGACTTATTTATAGATTTGCTCTATTTTTATCATAATATTGTATAAAATTCAGATGAGAATAATAGTGTATGAAAAAAAATTCACACACACACAATGGTATTCTTAAAATATGACTCTGCAGTTTACAGTTAAACGCATTCTATAATAAAATTCTTCATTTATGAATCCCTTCTTCTTAAATAAGCGTATAAATATTTTTAAAAAATGGTAAAAATAATTGCAAACTTGTATCATAACATGCTTCACGTTTTCAAGGTCAGTTAAATTATGTACCATTTTATGAATATCTTAAGTGATTATTTTTTCTAGAACATTTTAATATAATTATCTCAATCTATTTAGCACTTGGATAATAACTAGCTACGTTGGAAAAACTATATTACGAATAATATATTTAACCTATAGCATAATAACTTATGATGTAAAATATGAAGAAGTTTAAAAAATTATCATCCAATTCATCAATATTAATTTTACATAATTTTTAGAGATAATTAGATGTATATTATTCTCAATATGTGTCTCTAAAAACGAAGTAAAACCAAATACGTCATTAAAAATATATAATGAAATTTCTTATTTTTGTTTCTTATTTATGAATTTTGTCAAAAAGAATCTAACCGATACCTATAGCTGGACTATCAATATAGTGCTTATACCCTCGCTCTACCTCTCTTTGTTAAAACAAATACAATGAAATCCTTAATTCAAGAATAGGAACAAAATTACGCGGGAAATATAAACTAGCTTTTTTTTTTCAGTATAAATGGTCTCGTGTGTTTTTCGCCTTTTTATTTACTACTACCCCCCTTTAGCGATTCTTGTGATTTCTACCCTTCCGATCGTTGCCCCTATCTCTAATGCAAACACAGGGAACGACTCAAATCGTCCTTAAAGTTCAAAGACTGCTCAGAATTCTAGATGGAGCTGGAAACTTTGCAAAGTATTCTATCATCTGAGATCATCCCGATCGAGTCCATTCCCTGCTAAGGGTGACCAAACGACACGCGAACATCCGGGAACCTTTGGTGGAAACTTTTTGGAACAATGTTTGGATTTATGTTCTGATTGGCATGGTGGCGAGTTAAGGTGAGGAATGATAAATGTACTTACCCCAGATGGGGGTGTGACAGCCAACCGAACCTCGCAAGCTACCCTCCGTGATCCGCGCACTCCCTACCCAGCCATCAAGTAGGGTTCTCCACACCAATACGCATGTGCGGTGCTCTTCGAATCACTCGCTTTAGACGTCGTTTGGCGCATTTGGATTTGTCTTTCAATGATAAGAGGAACGAATTGTTTCCGGTGATGTTGATGAGGTGGAATTTAATAATGGTTATAACTCAAAATAAAACGAAAAGGGCTCTTTTTCTTCCCGAACATTATTATAAGGTTATCACAAAGGAAATAGGTAGTTTCAATACATTATAAAAATATTAATTGAGATATCTGCTGTTGTTAATACATAAATGAAAAAATTAATGATTTTTATTATTAATAAGGATTCCTAGATATTCTATGATTGTGCATTCATAATGAGGTAAAAGCTCGCCATAGCTTAGCAAATAAAGTGGCGAAATCCAAGACCGGCAAAGGTTGAGTTGAGTGTTCTAATCCTGATTCCCCCCAAAAAAATTTGTGCGGAATAATTAGAGCTGCCACTTGGTAAGTTCAAATAGGATTCAAAAACCTACACATGATTTGATGCAGAATTTTATGCAATGATTTATCAGTTTTGGTATCATCTTGGTTAGCGCCTGTGATAGCCGAATGGTCGTAGTGGAAGAGCGGGCGGCCGGCTTTGATTCAGTTGAGTAGCGGGTTCGAATCCTATACCACTTACCGGAGTATATTGAGACTGATACATGTTAACATATTTGGGGCTCAAAGTTCTTTTATTTTGGGATAGTGTGGAAATTACCCCTCAGTGGTTTATCTTCTTTATGTAAATACAGGGATCATGACCCCAAGATACCCTAAAGATCTTTATCTCTCCCACGGCGTTTACTGTCTTTTGTAAACATGGGTGATGCGTGTCCAAGCAATCCTTTATTTTCAGCCCTAATTCCTGTGACAGATTTTTAACTATTTTCCCTATTTTTCAAACGTATATATATCACGGTATACCTTGTTGGCGCAGCACTGGCACATCTAGCTCTGGTGCCATTAAATTCCACTATATCTTATTCATTCACAGAGTAGAAATTATGAGACTGGGGTACCAGTTCACTTGGCGTAGTTCAAAATTACGCCAACTGCCCTCATATGCCTTTTAAGTGTGACATTAAAACAGCCAACCAATCAGTCATCTTGGTTAATTACTGTGGTTTTAAACTAAGAAGTCTCTCACTAATAGCTGGCCATCTTATCCAAATGGTTATAACTGCAAGTTTTGTGACCAGCGATGTTCATGTGTTCTAGGAAAAGATCTCTGAGCATAATAGTGGGAGTTGCTGAATTTAATGTAATTCTTAAAGTCCATTCAAGGCTTGGTAAGGAAGTTGGGAGTAGGATAAGTCAATTTATGCATTGTCTCGTTATCACTACATTAGGTACCTTCACTCTCATCAAACAGGTCTTACAGTGTTCTTTCAAGTCCCCTAGAAAACTTTCCAGTTAAAGATTTACTTTGAATCAATCGGGTGAAATTGTCATAGACTCAAATAAGACCAATTATAACTAATGGATCCAAGAGAATATCCACGGTTTAGAAATAATGAGAGACATTGTGGGTTGAATCTCCAACAGCACCACGAGAACAGTAGGAACTACTCTTAATTTTAAATCCATCTTAGTAGGATAAGAAATGTCCATGGTTGGTCAAGAAATATGTTAAATATATATTCAGATCTGGAAATTTAATGTTAATGGCAGATATGAATTGTTAGGGACAGAGTTATTCTAGTTATCAAGAAGTTGTTCTGGTTATTAGATCTAGAATCTTCATTATTAGATCCGTGGTTATAATTCTATTGCATCCCTAGATGGAAGTTAATTCTAGTTAATCAAAAGTAGCCAATAAATCATTATGCAGTTAAAAGAGGAAGGTAATTGAACTAAAATAGAACAAATTTAATGAAGTAGAACTATTAATTAATTATTTATTAAAGACTTCCTTAGAAGCAACACGAGGACTACTAGCGACGAATCTCGTAATTTCGAGTCTCGGTCAAATGACCTCCTGCTCAAAGTCCTCACACTGACGTGAGATGCATATGGAGAATGGGATGCCTTCTCAGATGACGATCTCGTCGTCTGATCGAGGCTCAAAATTACTGTGCATGTTAACTGAAATTATCCAGCCTTTAAGTAGGGCAGGAATAGAAAGTTCACTTCAACAACACTGCAATGGTCAAATAAACTTAAAGGTACGTCTCTGATTGGATTCTAATCTTTAAATTAAGTTAGACATTTTGTATTCCCAGTGCATCGTTAATTTGTCTCGAATTGAAATAATGCTCTATTCTTTTGATAGAGCTCTGGTAGCCCTACTTGCAAAAAAACTGCTTGAAAAAAACTCTAGCAGGTCGAGGATTCGAGACTTATTATTATTCATAACTATACTGCAGGTAATTGGGGACTGCTTCACATTAAAATTCAAGTACACCTGAAAGCTTTCACGTTGCCTAATAATGAAATGAGAGTAATTAATATATCACAGTTAAATGTTTCGCACTTTTATGTGATCAATAGATTCTTAATTTTGATAGAGTCTTTATTAGTTGATTATTTATATGATTAATAGATTAATATATTCTTAATTATTAAATTATTCATTAATTTATTATGTAATTAGTATATTAATATATTCTTAATTAATAAATTCATTATTAATTGATTATGTAATTAATAGATTAGTATATTCTTAATAAATTCTTTTATTAATTGATCATGTAATTAATAGATTCATAATAGATGGACTCTTTAATTAACAGATTCTCTATTTTTTATTATGTATTCAGGTGTCATCCTCTTCACTTGACCGTGGTTCAAAATTACGAGGTCCGTCGCCAATAGCCCTCGTGTTGCTTCTAGTGCACGTTAATAAAAACTAAAGTAATCTAAATTCTATTATGTATAGAGAGACTATTATGTGCATTTATAAAAATAGATTGGTAACAAAGATAACATTCTTCATTTAAATTTATTAGAATAAAAGCCTAATATTAAATAGATATCTTTTTTTTTTAATCCGAAAAGATGAGATTGTCCAGTTTCCATAAGATGCTTAAAAGGAATACAAATAACAGGTATAAGATTTGAGATATGTGAGGATATACAGTGTTGCTCTTTCTGGAGGCTTAAGATTGATAGTTCGAGTCTGGACTCCATAAGAAAAAATCATGTCGAATAATGGCAGTTACTCTTTAAATAAGTGAGTGTGTGAATTTTTATTAACGTCGCATTTAGAAGGGGGGAAACATAAGAAATATTGGAAGAACTCCCAAGAGGACTGAGCTTACTCAAAAGGGTTTAAAACTACAAACCGGCCTCCCGGGAGACAATCTCACCAAAACTTTGCATTTATTGGCAAAGAAAAACTTTCAACGAGAAAGACATCTTGGAACAAATAACATAAGATACCAGATGGCGATTGGTGACGGACCTCGGAATTTTGAACCTCGGCTGAGTGACGAAGACAAAATCTGATCTGGCACCTCCGTCTCCAAACTTCTCCACCATGCCAACGGGAGGACAGGAATTCGATCAGATTTAATGAGCATCATCCCAACTACATGGCGGATCTTCAGTGGCATCAGGGCTCGAAACCAAGACTCGACGGAATCAATGTCGGCTGCGAATTCGTGATCACTAGGTTACCGTAGCCACACTCTTTAAATAAAACTAAACTAGACTTCAAACGTCTTGGTATGTTGTATAAGTCTGATAAGAGAGTTGTCATCTTCGAAGTCATCCTCTTCATCTTACGAAGGCTGAAAAGTTATGACGTTGGTAGCTAAAGACTCTTTGTGTATTTATAGTTTGATAAGAATACTAAAAAAGCAACACTCATGAATAAATATACCTGACTATATTCATGGAAATAAAATCATTAAGGTATTGAATTCTTCAGAAAAATATTGTTGATTTCAGAAGAATGTCTAAAATAAAAGTACTGAATATAACATAGCAAATAATTTTTCTAAATATTGAGTATATAAGTTTAATTATATCTCTCACTATGCAGAAATATATTACTTATGATTCACTCAGTATTTAATGCTCGAACTCGTATGGGGTGAAATATAAGCAGCTGATAATCAGGGAATATACAAACTAGATGCAATCAACTGTTATCGATTTCTGTGTCTCGAGAGTAGATTTCTATTGATTGCTAAATACTCTTTTAAGTATTACATGCTCAGGGTGAAATCATTTTTCTTTACAAGACATCTTTTCCACTGCATTAGTTTTTAACCATCAGACAATAAAATAGAATAAAATGAACACGTTTTACTTCATTTGTCATAGACGCGATTTGGCTCTGATTGATTCGTTTGAATTCATGTCACCTTAATAGCTACATGAGAGCTATTAATAACGGTCTTCGTTTTTGAAACGTGATCAAGTAAGGAGAGCTATTTCGCACTTAGTTTCTAATTTCTATACCACGGATTGATTAATAGACTAATTAATAACTCCCCATTTAGAAGCAACACGAGGATTACTGGCAACGGACCTCATAATTTGAATCCTCGCTCAAATGGTGAGGACGACACCTGAGTTTACACTCTACTCTCCAAACTTCCACCATACGCCCCAGGAGAATTTAGAGCCTCAACATAATAAAACACTTCAGCCCCGCTACAGGGCGAGTCTTCAGCGGCATCAGAATTCGTGGCCACGACTCGACGGGAACCACAAGGCTACCAAAAACACCATCTTAAGGGCTATGAAACCATGTTTCGTTTAATACACAGTAATCTCAATTGTTTCTTAAGAAGAATTTCTGAAGGAATCGGAACTTGAATTCAAATCTTCACAATGTCACAGATCTTGATCACTATTATCTCTTGACCGTTTGGTTATTACAGTCGCATTAACCTTTAAGGAGCTTTCCTTGACAACTATGCAGTTAGGGTTTTGGAACCAAATGTGTGATTTTTGAGCCAAAACGTGATACACTTCTTCAGATAATCACCTTCTTTTAACCTTCTCTAGGACCACGGTAGCCAAATAAGTCATTGTCGCGAACTCAAATCCGGGCTTTTTCGACAAGGATTCGAGTCCTGATGCCGCCGTGTAGCGGGGCTGATGCACAGTTCTCTCGAGGCTCCAAGTCTTCCGTTGCTACGGTGGCGAAATTTAGAGATGGAGTACCAGTTTAGGTGCTATTTTTATCACTTGACCGTGGTTCCAAATTATGTGGTCGTCACTAACACCTCTCGCATAGCATCTGAGTGCGACATCAATAAATAATCAATCAATCAAATAATCTCCTCATCACGTAAAAGATTTTGAGGTTTTACTAAACTTTATGTGCAGCAATCAGCAAAACTGAACACATCTTTCTTTGAGGAAATGAAGTTCGAACCTTTCGACTATTCGATAGTTGATTTGCAGTACGAGCCACTTTAATTTCCAAAATGTTATTTGTTTGCTATTATTATTGTTGTTGTTGTTGTTGTTTATAGTTCAATCTAAATATTAAAAAAAATGCATTTAGGAATGAAATATGATTTTTCTTTCTGAATTAATTTATGAATTCCTCATTTACATACTATAACAGGTTTATTTTTAAAGTCAAAAACTTATTCATGTGTGGTACATATCAGTCAGTTCATCAATAATTTCAATACAATAACTTCGATAGCTAGGCAATCTCAGATGGAGTGGTAGTTGTGAATAAATAAAATAATATTCTTAGAAAAAACTTTTTTGTCTAGAAAAATGCTATTTGTTCATATTCTCACATATGCTTCTGTTTAGATGGCCACGGAAGCCATGTAAACATGGCCCCGGGTTGCCGCGATAGCCCAGTGGTCAGGGTCGTGGACTCGCGGCTGGCGGTTTTCGTCGAGTCACAGGTTCAAGTCTTGATGCCACTTTTGACTCACCGTGTAGCCGGACTGATGCACGTTAAATCTGTCAGGGCCCAAAGTGCTCCCGTGGGCATGGTGTAGGAGTTAGGAGAGGGAGGTGCCAGCTTAGGTGTCGTCCTCGTCACTTGACCGAGGTTCAAAATTACGAGGTCCGTCGCCAATAGTCCTCGTGTTGCTTCTATTGCGACGTTAATAAAAACCAAACCAAATAAAGTTCATGTTCTTGAACTCGCCCCCTGCGTTGTTTCCGTCGAGTCATAGGCACGAGCCTGATGCCTCTGAAAGGATCGGTACACATTCAATCTGTCGAGACTTCAAGTTCTCCCATTAACGTGGCGTGGAAGTTTGGAGGGCTAGGTTCCAGCTCAAATGTCATTCACGTCCCTTGACCGAGGTTAAAAACTACGAGGTCCGGTACCAATAGCTCTCGTGTTGCTTTTAAGTGAGACGTTAATAAACAATCAAAGCCATTTTCCTTCCATAATCACCCGTAAACACCTATATAAAAGAAATCGCACCTAAAATTAAAAATGTCCCCGTTTTTCTAGAGCCAGGAGCAATGCATCTTGTAGTTCTGAAATGAGATAAAATAATGAGGCCATCAAAATTTAACTGGTACGTCTCCTTTCTAACTTCCGCACCACGCCTTAAGACGCATAGTTGAATTTAGCGTTAAGCACACCCCTTTTATTCCAAGAAACAATATTTAATGGAACCAGCCCTTGAACGAACAATGAATCGCATGACCCTGACCATTGAACAACTGCCGACCCAGAGAAATTTAGTCTCAAACTCGCAAGTCTTGAGAAGCTTATCTTCTTTAGGTAGGTACGGAAACCGTGTGCCTGAAGCATCCTATAATTGTTTTTCTTTCTCATGGAATTTACTGTCTTTGGTAAACTTGAGTGCCACGTCTCCGTGCTATCCTAGCGATTCTTCTCCATTTTCGATCTTCTTTCTAGTCAATCAATTTTTTTTCTTCCTTCCATTTTTCAAACGTCTAGATGGCAGTTACACCTTGTTTTGGAGCAGCATAACTATATCTGTTCCGCACCATTAAACTTTACTATCATTAATTCTCAATTTTTTTAACTGTTGTTCCACTACTATGAATGCCAAAAGCACTTCTTACGGAAGAGAGAGAGAGGGAAAAAAAAGAGATGAATTAATTGGCCAGTATTCTTATACATCCTACAATGAGCAAAATGGTTGCAATATTTTTAATTACTCATCTTTCTTTTAAAGCATGCTTATAGCTATTCTTATATTCTATGCGAAATTGTCATCGATAGATGAAAATCAATTAAGAGCTCCCTGGTTTAATAATACAGTAAAAAGTATAATGCAAACATTTTTAAGAAAGAACCTGATTCAACAGATTTAAAATACCTTCTGCACATTCCAGGAAATACAAGCAATTAATAATTACTAGCATTTTTCAACGCGCATCCGAACCAAAATAATAACAATTTAAAAAAAAAAAGCACTCTCCAGGAATTCTATCCAATATCACTCCTTTCCCTATTTCTTATCTTCTATATTATTGATAAGAAGAAAAAAAACTGCAGCCGGATCTTACAGCAAATCTCAGAATCTTCCAATCGTCCAAAACGCGATCCCGGTTCTTAAATTTGATTTACTCGGGGAAAAACGGGGCTGCGAATAAGCAGTCGGTAGAACCCGGGAAAGCGAAAACCGAAGTCATTTCAGTCGCGTTATCTAAGTGAACTGGTGTGAACTGAACACGTTGAACGCTTCCCCCATTTCCAGGGGGAGTGGAGGGGACCTTGCAAATGGTACGGAGAGAGAGAAGAGCAGTTTTCAAAATGCCAAAGGTCACAGCACGCCATCAGCCTGGAAACCCAATGCGCCGAGGTCCAAATGAGGGTTTTTGTTCTTTTCTTTAATGTTTTTAAAGGGGAAAAAAAGTAGGGAAGTTTGTGTCCTCCAGTTTCTTTTCAAATATTTCTTCCTCAATAATTAGGAATTTTAGTGTTTCCTTTTTTATATATATATGTGCTTTTTTTTTTAAACCAATGGAAGAGAATTCTTGGAATTGACAGGATGTGTAAGTACGATTTGTTCTCTTTTATAGAACATGCTAAATTTTTAAGACAAAATTGTTTTGCATGTTCCGCAGTTTTGTAGAAAATGGGGGAATTTTTGAGGTTTTGCATTTTTGAAGGTTTTATAGCTCAAATTTAAATAAAGAATATTTTTAAAAATTTTCAAAATGTAGGATTGTAGAACTTAATTCTTACACAATTTTTTTTTTTTTTTTTTTTTTTTGGAAATACTCAGAGGTCAAAAAAACGGTTGTATGAAATAAAAATTTTAAACAGTAGTTAAAAGGAATATATATATTAATTCTTAAGAATTATTAATATATTAATATTTTATTTTTCATTAAATAATGAAGATTTTATGTATGATAAATATGAAACAATTCTAAAATCAAATAAAAGTTGCAAGAAGTGAAGATAAAGAAGGAAATTAAAAGTACTTAAAAATATTCCATGATGTTAAAGTTTACTTCTTAAATGTAATATCTCGAATCGTTATTACTTACAAAATTACACATCATTAAAATAAATGCATTAATAACAATATTTGGGTAGCAATTTGTATTCTGCGTTCAAAAGAAAATTATTAAAAAACAATTCAATTTCATATTTATATGTTTGTTTGTTATTTTCATATTTTTACTGTATTTTTCAACTAGGTTTAAAATTCAGTATGGATCTCATTCATGCGTTATAATGTAATTTTAGCAATACACTTGTTTGAATTGCTTTGGATTTTAAAAATTTAAAGATACAGTGAGTGTAGAACGTATTCGTAAGAGAGTTCTATTGCTAAAAGAGTTATTGTTTTAGTATGTTAATTTGAATGTAATTCGTTCAAAAGATAACATCTAATAAAAGTGTTTTACAAACATGAATTTGGGGGGGGACTGAATACGTATTGAATTGCTTCAAATATAAAGAAAATTAAGGCTTAGTGATTCAGGCGTATAAAATGTATTCGTATACTAAAACAAATGCAAATTTTGATAAGGGTTTCGTGTCTGGGTTAGTGAGTTCTCTGTCGACAAGTGACGTAATTCATCTTGAGGTATTTAATGCAATTTGGTAAATAACGCAGAATTTTCGATACGAATCGTAGGTCTAAAGAAACTTTTTATTCTGAAAGAAAATCATCTCCAAAGCTTTGTAATGACCGTAAAACAAATAATGAAATTCCTTATTAGTTAGTCAACTAAATCCTACATTCTGTTATTCAGAACTAAGTTCTATAGTGCAAACTATTATTTATTACATGAACCTGAAGAAATATATTATATTGATTAAAAATATATTTAAATGCTTCATAAGAACAGTAAAGTACATTATGAAATATTATTACATTAATAGATCTTGATAAATAGTGCAGTTAACTATTCAGAGGTTTATAGCTTCTAAAATACTACGCAACAATCCTCTCCCGGGTCGACCCTCTCTCTATTTACCTCTGTTGACTCACGAATTTTCGCTTATTCGTTGAAGCACATTCGAAAGCAAATGCTCCTAATCTTACTGCATTTTTTTTTAAAAGCAACTGAGGAATAGCCGTATATGTAGAACAGCTCAAAATGTAAGTAAGCAGCAAACTTCTGCGTCCGTGTTTCGCAAAAAAACATTCTTTGTGAATTAGAGGTATCTGAAGTTAGCATACTTTTTCACTGTCGAATACGTAAACATAAATCTGGAGTTCTAGAAAACAGTTGCTTCTTCTGATAATTGTAAGTTTAACGTTTTAGGGTCGTACAGTAGGCGGGTAGTATGGAGACAACGAAATATAAAAATGCTTCAATGGAATTTATTTCCAACGAAGGAAATATATGGTGGTGGGGATATGCTTGTTTGGGGTTGTATGGATGCCTCAGATACCTGTAATTTAGTCTTAATTGATGTAATCATGAATCACTAGCTTTATATAAACATTTGAAAAGTGATTTACTGTCTAGTGCGATAAAAAGGGTCTTCATGATCATTATGTTTGTATGCATGGATAACAATGATCTGAGACATACAGTTCTAAATGGATGGCTGTATTTTTTATATAACACTACTAAATTTGTGAATTTTCCTCCTCAGTCACCAGACATCAATCCCTCGGAACTTGTAAGAGAAATTATTCATCAGAATATTAGAACTAGATCGATTTCTGATAAACATAAATTAAGAAACACACCTAATCAAGAATGGGACTACCTTTCTAGTTCAGAGATATGTAATTTAGTTGAATTTATTCAAAAAAGACTCGGAGCAATTATTCAAGCTAAAGGATATCCTACAAGATATTAAGTATAAAATTTCAGCTTAAGCATAAGAGATTATGTGTATTGTTCGATTACTATACACAAGACTATACATTTTTTTATATCTTAACCTCTTGAGATCCAAGCTCATATTTTTCAACCAATTTATATCGAATTCGAGATCAATCTTCTTAACAGGACTATAAAACATCAAATATAGTCATTTTTTAAGAAAATAGAAGATATCTATATTTTTCATGTGTCCATTATAATGGACATTGGATCTTCGTCTAGTAAAAACACATTTTACTAATAAACTAAAAGCGGCATAAATATTTATTTTAATTAACACAAATACAAGATGTGAACTTTATTTAAGAGCTTAAAAATGAAAAGTATTTTATAATTTATGAAAAATCTTTCAATTTTTGGAAATCTTATTACACACACACAATGAATTTAAATGATCTTGGACATTTATATAAAAATATCGAGAAAATCTTTGAATGTACTTCTAAAAAACAATTGTTTTACACTGTTAAACAAAAATACATACTAAATTTCATACACATTATTTTTTTGTACAACCTTGATTCTTGTACTGTATAGAATTCTTAATGTGCATCATTTTTGGAAGATGTTTGATTTGTTCTATATTTTGAGAAGTGGACTCCGTACTCAAGCAAGTATTTTGAACTTATGCGTGTTTATTTATTCATCTCTAAAATCATTAAATTATCACTATTAAAGAATTTGTTCTTTTTTTGACCAACGTTTACATTTATCTTGTGATTCCACTCCAAGTTTGAATGAACATAGCAAAGCAGTTTTTTTTTTATCTTATCATTTTACAATACATATTTCATCACCCTGACGCACGAACATATCATACGAACCTCTTTCCATTTTTGACATTTTTTCTTTTGTATCACTATTAGAAGGCTTGAACTATATTCTCACTTGAACTAGATTCACCTAATATTTCATTGGATAGTGAAATTTCATGCTCTTTGCTGCTATCTTTTTCTTCATCTTAATCACTAATGTCAATGTCTGACACATCACTAATCATTATTACTTTCAAAAATTTTCTGCATTTTTTTTTCGACATCTAAATAACGTCGATTTTCATATAAACTCTAATAGAAATAAAACAAAACAAAATATAGTATGACCATGTTGAAAAACTCAAATTATTTTTAAACTATTAGTATAATATTTTTATTTAAAATTTAAAATTTTATTTCGTTTTGACTTTTAAATTAAAAATTAAAACAAAAGTAAAGAGAGATGTTTTGTTTCCATCCACACTTGGAAATTCTTATAACTAATTACTAGTGAACATTTATTTCTAAAAACGTACAATTAATTCAGAAATTTTTATTTTAACAAAATCACATAATATGTAAGCTGACTTATTATAGAATGTACCTGAATTACTGAAATTGTAAGTGTAAATTCCGTATATAATTTGAGCAATTTTTGCCTACCTCAATAAATTTTATAAAAGGATATCCTTCTAAAAAGGAGTGTTTAAGTTTTTAGTTAACATAAGAAAGTCTATTAACTAAGTTAACCATCAAATATTAATTGTTGAGAATTCCATGACTTTTTGATCAAAAAGTATAAATATATATTTTTTTCTGTATGGAAAAAATTAGTGAGTATGAATGTTACGACCACCGAGTATTGTGAATAACCAATGCAGTAAGAATGTTCCCGTCTATAGATGGCGCTGTTAACTTTGTTACAAGTAAGATAAGAAATTTTGTCGATAGTGTACATAGAGTAGTTCAAGAAAGATGTTGTTTGCGATATAGTGATCTAGTTCAAGTGTTTAATCTGGAGTTAATGTCATTCCCTCTAACAATAAATTGGTTGGCATTAATAATATAAATAAATACAATCGACTGACGATGACTCAGTGTCGAATAGAAAGAACGTGGATGAAAACGGAGCTATATTGTTTCAAAATCATTCAAATAAATACTGAAAAAATGACTTAATTTTATTACTTCATTATTTTAAATTAAATATCAGTTGTCTTAGTATCAAAATATTCTAGTGAAATACGAAAAAAATGAACTAAAACAGTGTACTTAGCTTCAATCGTCTTTCTTCCATTAGTAGCCATTTCCAAATGATAATTCAACAAACATCCTGACGCTTTTTTCGAAAGTTTGGATGTATAGATTGTAGCCCCAAACGGTCCAGTGTAATGGACTGTGGAATTTTAGGACTTAAAACTGTAATGATTTATTTTACATGCAAAATACAAAAGTCCATTAGAAAGGAGGCTGGAATCTCAGGAAGTTATAAATATATATATATATATATATATATATATATATATATATATATAGAGAGAGAGAGAGAGAGAGAGAGAGAGAGAGAAAGAAAGAAAGAGAAAGAGACTTGTCGTACAATTTAACTATGTATTTTTGGCAATGAGACTCCTTTAGACAATGACTATCAGTGCACGAATACTTTCAACATACACTGATAGTAAATGCATATGAAAATACATACAAGTTTTTAACTCTTTTTGGAGACAAAAAGTCAAGAATGTGCAGAGAAAATTATGTATATGATATTACGAAGGCATCGGACTCAAAAGTACTATTATTGGAAAACTATTCCTTTGATGCTATTTAACAGGTCAATTGAAAAGTCCCCGGCCTACCATAGTAAAACACATTTTTTTTTGCAAAATTAGTTTTTTTTTATTCAACATAATTTCTTTCAAGTGTGATACACTGATTATAGCGACCCTCCAACTTTTCGATACCATTTTTGTAGTACGATTTGTCCTTTGCTTCAAAATAGGCCTCAGTTTCGGCGATCACCTCTTCATTCGATGAAAATTTCTTCCCAGCGAGCATTCTTTTGAGATCTGAGAACAGGAAATAGTCGCTGGGATCTGGAGAATACGGTGGATGAGGAAACAATTCGAAGCCCAATTCATGGATTTTTGCCATCGTTTTCACTGACTTGTGACACGGTGTATTGTCTTGGTGAAGCAGCACTTTCTTTTTCTTCAATTGCGGCCGTTTTTCGGCGATTTCGTCCTTCAAACGGTCCAATAACGCTATGTAATAGTCGCTGTTGATGGTCCTTCCTTTTTCAAGGTAGTCAATGAAAATTATTCCATGCGCATCCCAAAATACAAACGCCATAACCTTGCCAGCCGACTGTTGCGTTTTCCCATGCTTTGGAGCGGGTTCATCGTGTGCAGTCCACTCGGATGACTGTCGATTGGACTTCGGAGCGAAATGATGGAGCCATGTTTCATCCATTGTCACATATCGACGCAAAAACTCGGGTTTATTACGCTTGATCATCTTCAAACACTGCTCCGAATCATCAACTCGTCGTTGTTTTTGGTCAAAAGTGATCTCGCGCGGCACCTACTTTGCACAGAGCTTTCTCATACCCAAATATTCGTGAATGATATGATGTACACGTTCAGTTGATATCTTTAGAATGTCTGCTATTTCATTCAATTTCAATTTACGGTCATTCCAAATCATTTTGTGAATTTTTTTAATGTTTTCGTCGGTAACAACCTCTTTGGGGCGTCCACTGCGTTCACCGTCTTCGGTGCTCATTTCACCACGTCTAAACTTAGCATACCAATCCTTGATGGTTGATTTTCCTGGGGCAGTGTCCGGAAACTCGGCATCAAGCCAAGTTTTTGCTTCAAAAAGCAATATTTTATCAACACGCGAAATTCCTTTTTATCCATTTTTTTCACAATAACAAAAGTTGCTTCCCTCAAAATGCTGTAATTCACAAACTAATGATCCGACAGCTGTCAAATTTATACACGCATCTTTTGAGGGTTAGGGCTAACTAAAAAACATATGGATTTAATTCTAGTAGCTCCATCTATGTTTCAGGCTGTGGACTTTTCAATTGACCTGTTACAATTTGAGGCAAGAAATTATTATATCAAGACTCTATTTACTTTGATTTGTATTTATATATTATGACTTATGGCATCAATATAGATTGTAAATTACATTCTCAACTTGCTATCTTTTAATTTAATATTTCTTCTTTTCAATTTTTTTCCCACTAGAAAAGGATTCGTCAAAATGAGAATACTTTTAAACTGCTATGCTAATCATTTTGGAAAAATAATTAAGATTTCACTAATTGAATCCAGTTATTCTACTTAAAGCGAAGCAAGTAATAAAAAGTAGTATTTTATGTGTCCTTCATTAAATGGAGTTCACTTAAGAGCAATGAAAAATTATTTATTTTCATTAAATTTAAATAATATGCAACAAATTTAACTTACCATTGACTTTCTCTAAATAAACTGACTTTGCAATGTCTTTTTTTTACTGAATCTTTAATCGTATAATTATTTAAATTGGAAACTGCAATAACTTTTAAACTTGTGAGTCAATAGATTATAGCTTTTGACATGAAGAAAAAAGAAACACAAACTACTAACATTTCTTCTCTTATCAGCTTTTATTTGAAACAACATATTAAACATGTCATATCAATATTCGATATCTTTTACTTGAAAAAAAATGTACAAACCACTTAACATTTCTTCTGCTATCAGTATTTATTTAAAACAATATCAAAAGGTCAAAGGGGAATCTTCAAGATTATTAGCTACTTTAAAATTTTGATAGATTTGATCCAATATGTTTATATACAACCCGGTTGATTTTTTTGCATCTCTCTAAGTAACTGATGTATAAAGAGAATTTTGTTTTTAATAATATTAAGGGAAAATGAGAGTGTTGCTGATAATAAAAAGGACATTTTATGTACCTAATTCCAACACAGACACTTTTCTTTTAGAACAAATACTATAAAAGGTCTCATCAAATTTGCTCATCATTTTCATATTCATCATCTTCAGAAAATTTTCCTTCAGAAACATCACTTGAGTCTACTTCAGATGAATCACTTCCAGAAAAACATGCAAAATTTAATTCGATCTCTTCATCTTGTCTGTTGTTTTGCGAAGCATTGTTCTCAATATTTATTAGAGGAGGATCAGGAAGAATTGTTCCTAACGCATCTGCGTTCTGAACATTTCCAGCGTCTTCTCCGAGATTTTCCTCGCGGTTTCCAGCCGCATTATTGTTTTCTGCAGCTACGAAATCGCCGCAAGCAGAACTCAAGCCCGGTTCTTCTTGTTTCTCTTCTGTATCATTGTTACCCTGAGAATGTTCCGGAGCACTTTCTGAGATTCGATCGCCTTCTGCCATTTTCATATCCAAATTACAAGAGCGCTTTTTGAATTCTTCCGTTTTGCATTCGTCTGATTCATCATTCGGTGCAGAGGTACTATCAGACTCATTGACTGTTTTCAACAGTCCATTTTCTTCTCGAAGATAAGCAGTGGAATCAATTAGTCCTTGTTCGGCAGCATAAATTTCCCTTTCAAAAATATCTTGGTCCTCTATTTCGGATAAACTCAGAGAAAATGCATCGTTTTCTGTTTCAGAATCTATACTGGGAACTCCAGAGAAAAGAAGTGGGTCTTCGTCCTGCAAAAATATATCATCTTCTAAAATTTCATATTCCCAATCAACATTAACCTCCGGAAAGTTACTCGTCGACTGTTGTAAATTTGGATTTGACAAATTGTCATTTTCCAATTTCACTACTTGGTCTTCATTCTCAATAGAACACTCCCTAGGATCTAATTTAGCAGGATCACTCAAATTTATACGTTTTGAACTTGGATTAAAACATTCAGCGCAAGGATTTAAAGATGATGATTTCTTAGCAGGTTTTAAATCAGCTTCGGTTCCCTCATATTGCTTCGTTGTATCCGAATGATTCTGTGGTAATTGTACTGATTTTTTCCTTGAATCAGTTGAAAGTTCATCTTTTGATTCATCGTTTGGTTTGGAATGTTTTCCTTCAATTTTATCAACTTTAGAGGAATCGGCATTTGAAACAGTTGACATAATACGAAGGATTGACTTATCTACAATTTTATGACTTCCATTCATTTTATCGGTTTCTTTAGAAATCGCTCTGGGATCACTTCTTTCTTCGGAATGAGGTTGAATTCGAAGTGCCCTGATTCTTGCGTCAATACTTCTAGCCCTTTCGGCCGTTTGTGAAGTATCAGTCTCTGTTGCAACGGAGCATTGTCTTTGGTTCGAAACAAGAGAATCCCCTCCCTCTCCAATTTTGGGTAATTCAGAATCGCGTCGTGTTTGTGACACTTGTCTAATTTTGTTGGGAAAGTGACTTGACTGACTATTTTTATCTGAAGAAAGAAAGGGAATTTTAAAACCTGGAAAATATTTAGACTGAGGTGGCTTCCTTGGTTGGTAACCTTTGTCATATTTTGACTTCTGCCTCCAATCATTCTGCATAAGATATTGCCTCAAATTCCTACTGTATAATCCATTGTCTTCATTTCTATCCTCCGCAGTAAATCCTTCATTTACTATACCTTCATTATTATTTCTGCTTAATTTATTCGATTCAGATTCTTCAGGATGAGTTCTATTCCTTCTATTCAATGTATTACTTAGTGAAGAAGCTTTGTCTTCAGGAATTATGATACAATCAGTCGAACCAGCATTTTCAGGTGCAAAGAATTTTAATTTAGATTCATCACTTGATTTGGATGCCGTTTTACTTTCAGAATCACTTATTTTACGTTTATCGAGCTTTCGTGCTAGTTCTGCATCGATATCATTATGGAGTACTACATCAGGCAAATTTGACTTTGTTTTGAAAGTGTTTGTATTTTTGTATTGATCGTCAGAGGAAGAAAAAGTGGTAGCAGAACGCTTCTTTCTCGGAGGTCCTTGAATTTTTCCCTCTAAGTGTGGTTTTTTCGCGGACTCCCTTAATGGTTTTATTTTCTGAAGCTTTGCATTTAAAAATAACTTCATTGCATTCAATCCTCTTATTATATCCTGAATTGATCCAGCAACAGAATTCGCCAAGTTTTCTACCTCTTCTTTAGACGTCGCTGTCGAAGAATATTCGTCACCTTTAGGCGCTGCTGAATTGTCCAGTTCTTTCGAATGAGAAATAAATCCTAAAGAGGTATTGAATGATGTTTTTTCTTTAGAGATATTTGATGAAGAAGCCGCAATATCTCTTTCGTTGTGATGTTTAGTATATGCTTCAAAATCATCTTCTTCACCGCTACTAACATCAGGAGATTTGGATTTTATCTCAACTTGATTTTCTGAGCCAACATCAACTGACCATTTTTTTCTGTTGGTAAGTTGAGGCAGTGTAAAAGCAGAAGTAGAAGCTAAGTTTACAATTTCAGTCAATTCTTGTTCAACTTCATCAATACATGTCGATGTTGAATTGGCACAAATTTCATCTCTTAAATACGAATTTTGTTTTTCTCTCGAAGCATCATTGGATGTATTCTTATTTTCATTGGCATCTTTTCTTCTACTTGCTTCGTTACCAAGGCTGAAGCTTTCGCCAGATTCTTCCACCTTGTCACGTTTTTCAACAACAACATCTATTAGAAATTGTGAAAAATTAAACAGTCATTTTACCTCTTAGTTGAAAAAAGCATAATTTCTATAAAACTCTTATTATTTTCTAAATATGTTATTTTTAAAAATTGCTAAGTAAACAGTTTTTTGTGCAATGCTTAACCACTTACAAAACGCATTTATGTATTAGATTAGACTCATTCATTTAAATTTCGTAGCTAGTGCTATGCTTTTTATTTTTACTGATAAAATTAAAATTAACTAAATTAGTTTCATTAAAATTCGATGTCTACTGAATTGCAAACTAAATACGTTCACAAAAGGTCTTCTGTATCCAAATTACTGTTTCAGAGACTCCAGATATAGCTATTATGTAGATTTTTTTTTTAAATTAAAGAATAGGTGCCTCAGTTAAAATAATTATGCTTATCTTATAAATATCGTAATATTTTATACTCATTGTTTGATGAGTAACTTTGATCGTTCGAGAGAAAAATTTATGGAACATTATTTAATCCAAACATCTGTATTCTTTTTATATGTTTAGTAATAGAAAGCATGAAGCGCGAGTCATTCTATCATTTCTATCGTGAATTTCAGGAAGCGTAGCGACGTACAGTAATCAGGAAAAGGACATAGCCTAAAAATTTTTGAGGCCTGTTTTTCATTACTCGTATGACATACAGGATGATTCAAACCTCATGGCCGAGAACTAAAGGGGTGATAGAAAACATCTGAACAAGCCATATTCACCCTACAATACAAAGGCGGAGAGCAAGTGGTGAACCGCTAGACGGCGCTGATAAAAAGCATAAAGCGCGAGTCATTCCATCATTTATATTGTGAATTTCAGGAGGTGTGGCAACGTACGGTAATCAGAAAAAAGCAATGCTTCCTGAAATCCACGGTAGAAATGAGGATGCGTAAGAAAACTCGTTCTTTATGCTTTCCATTACAGTGCCGTCTGCCGGTTCACCCCTTGCTCTCCGCCTGTGCATTATCTGGTGTAAATAGCTCGTTTTTAAATTTTCCATCAATCCTTAAATTTTTGCCCATGAGTTTCAAAACACCCTGTCTATACGGCTTTATTTACTTTACATATTAAAATTTAAAAAAATCCAAACCAGCAAATCTGATAATTGAAACAAATAAATTTATATTAATATTTGGTATCTGTATTTTTATTTGTTAGCTATGGAATAAGAATTAGCCTTAGAAATGCATAAAATAAAAATAAACTTCAAATTCGATTTATACACATATTACTCTTTTTTCATGCTGTCAAAACGAGATATAATTACTTTATATTACTATTTCAGAAATAAACATTCGACAAAAACAGGCTTTAAAAATTTTCAAAAAATATTTCTGACTAGGAAAAAAAATGGTATTATTATTTCAACTTCATGTTAGAAATGTATTGTATTCTTAACTGCATCAGAAATTTAAGCTGAGAGTTTTTGAGTTAATTTACATCGCCATTAAATTACTTGACGTTAGTTATGAGCAAATTTATAAATTCATTTATTAAGCTACTTTAAACTCTTCACAATTTGACTTATTATACTTTTTAATTGAACAAATATCAGAACAAAATGCAAACTGGAAGTCAACTCAATAATATATATATATATATACTATATATATATACTAGTAATCTACACAGATCCATTTATAGAATATTTTTTGGCTTTTTTTGTTACGTAATAACAAATTAACCGCATAAAATACGACAAATTTAATAAATTAAAATTCTTCAACAACTGTTTGGATCATGATTATCAATAAATTTCTTAAATACTTATATACATCACAAAAAATATATTAAACATCTTTTGCGAATCGTGATCAATTTCAAATCCACCACAACAATAGGTCCACAAAGTCGGCATGTTAGTGGTCTAGGTGAAGAATTTATTTATTTTTACATTTTAATCACACGTACTCACTCTCTGGATCGTTATAGCTCCTCCCTACTTATTAGTAACCATTGTTTGCATCCTTTTATTTTATTACCAATCAAACAATGATTTAAATCTTTTTCAATTTATGGTGATGATGTGTTATATTTTTCATTTTTATTGTAACCAAATATGAAGCAAAAAAAAATTCGTCTTACTACTCACATATTTGAATCTTCTTTTTCTTTGATTTTTGTAAGTAATTTTTATATTTTGATTTGTTGATAATTTTTAGAATGATAGATTTTTTGTAAATTCGTTGAAATTTTTGCATTTTTTAATCATTGAACTCATTTGTGATTTCACCAATTCAGCCTACCAGAATTGATGATTTTTATTTTGTAGATTTTATCGCTGATTGTTTGCATCTTTAATCATGAACTCTTTTGCAATTTGGTTCTCATTCATCACCAAGTCGCAAGAAGGGGGAAGTTGTACCATTAAACTAAATTAACTTGCTTAATCGGTCCTCGCTATATTGCTTTTTGACTTGCTGGGTTCCATATTTTCATTTATTTTCTTTCATTGTTACATTTCTTTCTGGATTTTGTCTTTTTAAATATTTTAAATTATTCTTTCATAATTTTGAATATATATGTATATATATACTAATATATATATATATATATATATATATATATATATATATATATAATGTACAATACTGTTGCTCAACATCAAATATCAAGCAATATTTACTTAGCATTGCTTGTGATTCCTTACCTGTCAATCAAATAACGTAACCTGATATGGATTATGGAAGGTAATTGAAGAATGTTGTTGAGAAGTGTGTATTTTAATGAATCACTTATTTTTCTACTCGTTATAGATTTCTCACTATCGTATAACATTTTCGTCCTGCAGATATTATCTCTCATTTAAATCTGAAAAAATCTATTTGAACTTCTTTTACTTCTGATTTTTTGAGAGTGCAATATAAACATCAATGGAAACAGGAGTTTGTGAGGCCTATTTTCTTCGGATGCTAATTAACATTTCCGATTGTATATAAATATTATTATAAAATTTGATCTGTTGAAGCAATTAGAGCTTCTTGAATTGCAAAAAACATTTTGAAGTTCGAAAGATGGATGTGGAAATTTTTGGATGATCCAAAAAAACATTCCACTGACAAACAATCATGCCGAGCGGCATGATTGTTTATGTTATGTATGAATTTAGTGGCATTATGTTCGAATTTAGTGCTAAATTCTTTGTTTAATGCATATAGAATGCAACTTAAAATATAACTTGAATAATTTTGGCTCGAAATCACATTAAAATTGTTAGTGTGGAAAGTAATATTTCGATCAGCTTGATTTCCAACAAAAACGAAGATTCGTAGTGTCCTAAAATTCCATACAATTATCCCTAATTTCTGAAGTTTCAGTGTTAATGAAGATAAATTACAAATTGAATCAATCTAAGAAATTAAACAACTTTGTAACATTGGAACAGATGCCACATTTTCCCTTTTTGGAACTTTTTTTATTCTGGTGTCCAAAAGAAATCACCACGATTTAATTACAAGTATTCTGAAAAGTGCCTTATCAAATTCTTAAAACTAGTGAGGTTACCAGAAACATAAATACATCCCAGTGAAATCTCGCCGAATTCAAAAAGTTTCCAACGGAGGATAGTAGTATGGCATCTGCGTGTGAAGTCAAAAACTCATAATACAGCGAAGATTTTAGTTTCAAAAATAAACCAAACGATTTATATTTGAAATAATTTTTGTAGTTTTCCATTTCGACGGAGTAAATTTCGCCAAACAGACTTTATTGGTGTCAACACATGGTATAAACATATTCCGTTTGGCGTTGGTTGTATCAGTTTTGGCGACTTTATCGCTTGCGCCGCCGAAATGGAAAAATACTATGATTTTTTTTTAATTCATAAATTTTCATAATTTAAGTCCAATTATTTGTTGACTTACCATCTTTTGTTGTGCTATTTCTCGATTGATCTCCTATTCCACTCATAGTATCGGCTACATCGTACGACATATGCCAAAGACGAAGCGGAAGTGAAGAATCGGAAGGATTGCTCCAAGAACTGGTCTCACGAAGAGATAATCTGGCACCGCTCGTCAATATTGGCAAACTTGTGGAACCTTGAAGTTGAGGATTTGACTCACCTACAACCTTCTTTATTTCTTTTTCAGCAAATTCATCTCTCTGATTAGAGTTTTCTATGATGAAATATTAATGAAAATAATAATAATAAAATAACTGACATACTCATATGCCTTATAAATAAACAGGAAGCTAAAGTTATCAAACTAGGATTGTGTTTCGATATTAATTTGATAGTTCCCTTCCCCTCATGAAACAACCCGTAGTGCACCATGTGCGGAGTGGGGGGTTGGTCTCTCGAAATATGTCCCTCATGAAACAGAGATAGACTGTTAATCAGTTTACATAAACATCAGCTCATTAACCTAACAAGCGTATAAATAATTGAAAATGTATAGCAAATTTATATATATTATATATATATATATATATACATCTTTTCCGCATACCAGATGGTTCATTTCGAGAATTCGGAATTAAAAGTGGTCTTATAATATCAGCAGTAGCATTTCATTACCCTTTTAGAGATATGCATGTTAGTGAGATTATTCTGTTGTTATATGACAGAGTGGTAGCTGTTGCTGTCCATTGTTGGTGATTTTTAGTTTTTGACATATTACGGGGTACGTAAAGTAAAAATCTGTTATAGGCTACATATACTTTATGACCAACATATCTTAAAATCGTAAGTAAAATCTTCTTGCGTCGCAAAACATAGGGAATAATAGGTAATTTATCATTTTAAAATGTGCTTAACGTTAAGAACGTAATAATGTTCTAAATTAGTTGAATTTTATTTTATGAAATTACCATACGATAGCTAATAATAGTGTCTATATAATGGGAATCTACTGGGTGTAAGATAAAACTGAACAAACCCGATAATACACTCCTTCTCTCTTCAAGTAAATTTTCAAAATATCTTGCACAATACGTTGTTATATCAGATGGTCTATCATTTATACTTCTTCGTATCAATGGTACAATGATACGTCGAAATTCTTCCCGCAAATTACGTAATTCTTCTCGTTGCTTATGTTTCGTCTCTTCATCAGCCTTTAAAAGAAGAAGAGGTTAATGTAGTTATATTGAGTCATCTAAGTTAGCCATGAGTCATCTAGCATAATTCAGTTTTTATAACTAAACATCCATTTTAAAACTTTTTGGTACTTCCCTGTTATAACGGCGCCCGACGATGAATCGCCTAATATATGTCGATGAATCGACTAAAAATATCACCGAGGTAGATTGCATCGCTATGTAACCTTCACGAGTTTGGTAATGACCCTGGCAAAATTGTAATTTGAAGTGGGCCGTTATAACAGGGGAGTACCTAATTTTCATTATAAATATCAGTAACAATGAACAAAATATGCAATAACCGAAACTTCTGTCAATTTCGGAAATAAAAAGTTGTCTTAAAAAGAAAAAAAGTTCTTTTGGTACTTTTCCATTTTGCCGGCGCAAATCTCTGTTATAGTGGCCGAGCATACTTTATTGGCGACAACACACAGTGTACACATATTCTGTTTGGCATCGGTTGTATCATTTTTGGCTACTTTATCACCTGCACCGGCAAAATGGAAAAGTGTCAGTTTTTTCTGAATATATTTATAGTTATACAGTGGGTTTGTTTTTCTATTAGTAATTGAAACTATTCTCCCTTATTACAAAAATATTTATATATCTAAGTATTATAACCGTGAAATAGAGCTATAGATATAACCTTTTTTTTTTTTTTTTTTTTTTAATTTTTTTTTGTTTTGATTATTCGATATTACAGGAGCTGGCAAGAATCGTGTTCGGTTATTTGATTTCATGTTTTTTTTTTAAGATAAATAATTACGAAATCTACAGTTGCGTAAAGACTTAAACACAGGTATTTAAATATTGCCATCTTAAGCTTTCGTTTAGAGTGATGGATAGGATTACAATTATTGTTACAATCATTACAAGATAATCCGAGATGTGTACGGCAAGGTGAATGGGGAGGGGAATATCCTTGCCAATATTGGAGTTTATGCTGTATATTCTTTAGTCTAATCAAATCTGTCACTATGATGATATTCTGGTACTGTGTTTTTAAATGCTGCTATGAAATTGCAGCTAGATCAATAAAAGAATCAGATGGTAATCAAAGATCTAAAATACAATAAACAAGATCTTAGAATCACCTGCCCTTTAATCATGGAGTGAAAACTTCATCCGTTATTGAAAAATACTAACCATTTTTTAAAATTATAGATAAATAATTAAAACAGACAGACTTATATTTCCTTTCAAGATTTTTTTCAAAAAGATATACAATACATTAATGTGTATACAGTATGAAATCATGTATAATATTAATTAAGTCAATTCTATTTCTTACCATATTTTCGCTGGATATTTGTTTTCAAACAAGACTGTAAATAGCTTTAATCAGAACGTAACTACGTCGCGCTAAATATCGACTTGATGCAATTGAAATCATACATTATTGAAAAAAATAATGTTGTGATAACCCATGAACATATGAATTAAAATTATAAAGTAAGCCGTAATAATAGCAGAATCACGAGAATAAATTTCTCAAGCTCATATTAAGTATTCAAGATTCATATTAGTCCAGAAGAGGTAATAGGTCTTTTGACTGTTTTCAATCAGAAATTATCATTTGCATATTGGCAACATAAAACAGCTTTTATGAATATTATTCATTTTGATTGATGTAACGTAGCCATAATTGATTTCGAAATTTTTTTAAAAAAGAACTGCGCATGTTTTATGTATTTTTTCGTCTTCGTTTGTTTGTATTGTATCTTCCTGTGTGAGTACAAGTTTCGTCTCGAAATAAAATAAAAGTATGCTAGAGTTTAACTCACCCATCTATTTTAAAGCTCCTGAACACTAAGTAACTATAAAGTTTGAGGGAGAAAACTAAATAAAACAATTGCAGTATTTACTGGAAATTTTACTTGTTACTTATTTGACAAATGTTTTTTGGCCGCTTCTTTCTTAGAGATCCAATAAACACGAGATCGACGTTTGAGTTGGTATCCCACTGTGTCCATCCACAATAAGCCAATTTTATGCCTCAATATGTTTAATGTACGTCGGATGGAACCCCAACACTGCCTTTGTTTTCGAATTATAGAAAAAAAGACTCATAAGTGTTACAAACTCATAACTCTACTAACTAGACCAAAGTCACTCTTAGGAATTCGAAGATCCAGATTCAAATATGAAATATTTTTAGTAAATAAAAAACAAACAAATAAATGTAATCTTGAGAGAGATTTTATTGATAAAAAAATATAGGAACAAATGCACATTGTGATTCAAATCTAAATTATATCGGCCAATAACATTCAAACGCCATTAAAACTTTTCAAAAAATAAAACATTATTTTTTCGCTTTAATTTCAACAAATTTGTATATTATTTTTCTAATATATTTCTGTCAATTATTTTCCATGTAAAGCAACTATAAACTACATATTCTTATTTCTGATTCAAAGTACCTTCGTATTTTTTAAAATTGTTTAGAGAATTGAAAATCTGCGTTCGGAATCAGAAATCGCTATCGGAATGTTTAATTAGATTAAGAACCTACTTAAATTTGACAGTGTATTTCCTCCTTAGTTAATATTTTCAGACGGTCTAATGGGAGTTAGTTATTTTTGACACTGAAAATGGGTTGGAATGCAGTTATTTTAATAAATTTTAAAGCAAACAAAATACGTTCTTTTACTAAATGCTGTGCATAAATGATGGATGAATGCGTGCGATTAATGGATTAATGCACGAGATTTTGGTTTGAAAAGGGTATGAATGAGATTATTAGGAATGAAGTGAAGATTCACAACTATATTGTTTGATTCCTTATTAGAAGAAGAGTGGAAAAAAATGTAAGAACCCGCGATGAATGATGATGCCTTCAAAGCATTTCTACAGACTTCAATGACCTTCTGCAAGCCTCATATTAAGGATACACCAGAAAAATACATATATTTTTTTTTCATGTCTTATCATTTAGCGTCTGCCGAGTTTAAGTTACTTCTTAAAAACTCGCCACTTTGGCGATTTACAATATCGTGCCAAGTAAGTGGGCTAAACTGACTTTTCATCCTCAAACATAGAATTTTCTACAAACAGGAATAACCTAATCCCTTTTAGAAATTATAAGAATCCATAGAGACTTTTTTTCACTATGTATGAATTATGCAAAGTGTGGATGACTAGTGAAATTTCTCTCCTTTTCCATACATTTCAACTAAGTAAAAAATTCCTATTTAAATAATATTTAATTATTTGACCACAATTACTTCCATAATCAGTAAAATTTAAATTAAACAAACTGTATCTTTAAATTTAAAACTCGAATTAACTCCCGAATTTGGAAATTATAAAAATAGAATATTTGTATTTTTAATTTCAATATTTTTTACTATTACCTTTTTAATGATTAAAGTTTTTGTCATGTTTATGTTATATTATGATTTTTTACTACTCCAAAACACAGAGGGAAAAGAAATTGAAGTGGAATAAAATATTTTACAAACTGGACTTTAAAATATATTTTACATGCATAAAAGAATTAATGATGATACCCATCAGTATCACTACTAATAATATTAATCGGTATCATTATTATTTTGCTCCTTCGCATTAAATTTCTAAATCGAGATGATTGAAAAAATTGTTTTAATATTTTCTTTACATTATATTCCTTTTTAATTTCCTAAAACTTATTAATCCATTATGTAAAAAAGGTTAATAAGGACTTCCAAAATTTAATATTGAATTGTACAGTGTTGTTTAAACAAATTAAAATAAATATTACGAGTTGTATTTTTGTGATACAACATTAATACTAATGTAGAAATCTGCAAGATAAAAGACGTACGAGTATTTCACTAAAGAATCTAAAAACAACGCTAAATACAACTGTATTTTGTTGCTGCCGTTTCTTATCCCTCTTATATAGTCGGATGCTAGACCAGATATATAACATTATTGAAGCGGATAAAGACAATCAGAAGTCCATCTTCGATAAACTCAAACATGCTAAAAGATGTGAAGGGCTGCTCTGGGCATTACCAAAAAAGATGAAAATAGAAAAAGTGTTGCAGCCATCAAAAAACTAAGGCTTCTCAGATGTCCACAAAAAAAATTCTGAAAGAGCCATCTGGTTAGATATGCAGCGACGCTCTTCAACGTTAGAAGTTAAAAAGGCCTTACTCAACCAGCCCGAGGGGATATCTTTTCGGCCTGATTGGTAGGCCCGTCGCCTTCGGACCCCTTGGTCCAGGGTTCGAATCTGCGCTGCCGTTTCGCTACCGCCACAAGTGGTGACCCCGGACAAGAACACTAGATGGCAGCACGACTGCCTGTACCTACTGATTGCATATACCCGACGATCGCCGTTAGTGGTGACTCAGGGCTTGAGCACTAGGTGGCAACATGGCCTATACCTACTGTTTGCATATGTTCCGATGCAAAAAACACTTGTCTCTGTGTGTCTTAAGACAAGCGCGTTCGACTCGCTACTAGTGATATTCCGGTTCTGGCGCACGTTTCGGCGCCTTTCTGAACAAATTGGTGCGCGTTTTATCTCCATTCCGTATCATCACGCTGCGTTGATACTGGAGGGGGAGTATTGCAGCGACGCTCTTCAACGTTAGAAGTTAAAAAGGCCTTACTCAACCAGCCCGAGGGGATATCTTTTCGGCCTGATTGGTAGGCCCGTCGACTTCGGATCCCTTGGACCAGGGTTCGAATCTACGCTGCCGTTTCGCGACCGCCACAGATATACCTCCAGAGAAACTCAAATGCTCTACCAAGAGAATTAGCAAAATGCTAGTCATGGCCTGTCGGAGTTTCCGGTAATGTTTAATTTAATTTCTTCCTGTATGTAATGTTTTCAGGTAATTGAGGGTATTATCAAATAAATGACTTATTGAATCATCTTTGGCCAAAACACAATCCTTCTCGTTTCCATCAATGCTGACATGAGAAGATGATATAGTAAAAAGATGTGAATGTTTTGTACGAAAAGAAATATATATATATAACACAAATCCTTCAATCGGAAATACTACAATATAAATGTATAAGAATGAATATATATGTTTGTGAATATGTAATATAATGACAAAAGTGTGTTTATATATATATATATATATATATATATATATATATATATATATATATATTGCATTCTGTAATTACCCTTGTTTATTTTGGTTTTCTATAGTTTTAAATGTATAATTATGTTTTCTGTTATAAATCTTTAGTCTTTGTCATTATTATTCTCTTTGGATCTTGAATTTAGGTTCATATCTATCTTTTTTTAAGAAACTATTGCAGAAGAGTACAAGCTACACCAAAGTCGTAAGTCTTTGGTAGAATTAAATAGCTTTATTTCTAATTTGTTTCATTTTTAAAGGATTTCAATATTTCAACTTTCTTTGTTATATTCTTACGTCCCTTTTTTTAGTTCTTACTTAAATTTTAATTTTAAACAATCTTTGACTATCGCTCGCAAATAATTTTTAATTTGGTTAATTTATGTTTCATTTTTATTCTTTCAACATTCATATTATCACTATTCAATATTATTTTATTTAGAATTTGGATTCTTTTCGGTTTAGTTTAATTTATTTTTGTCTATTTGAATTTTATTTATCAATGTGGTGTGTGTGTTTCAATACATATGTGCGAGCGAGCGTGAGCACATTTCAAACATTTGACTTGAATGAAAGGTCACCGATATGCAAATTAGATAACTTACTATTAAGTTCACTTCCTAAAAAGTCATTATCAAAACAAGATAATGACGAGCAATTGCAAATTTTACATTTCCCTCAAATACATTAATCTTGCTGCCTATCGCCGTTCTGTTTTATGACATGCCTTTCAACACACACACACACACACACATATATATATATATATATATATATATATATATAAAGAGAGAGAGAGACTCGCCCAAGTAACACGTAACTTGAATAATCTCAAAACTAAGTTTCAAAAATAAACAAACTTCATTTCTCCTTCCCCTATTTCCATAGAGTTTTTCTTACTGTAAAATTAATTCAAATAAATATTTAAAATAAACGAATTATTCGTTAGGGGAAACAAATTTCCTCTCCCGATGAATTAATTGTGAAAGTCACAAATTTTCCCCCAACATAGAATGAATATAAAGAATCAGAGTATAAAGAGAGAGGTAAGAATTCTAATAAAAATATAAATCAGAATTGTCCAACCTGTGGCCCAAAGCATGCATCAATGCAACCCAAGAAGGCAGTAAGGAGCAAAAGAAATATCAATACCCACTTCAAGAAAATATTATCGCCATAAAATTAATTCAAGAGTCCTTGAGTCGTATTACTTCTTTTGAGTTAAAACACCCTCCCCCATCCCATACTTCCATCATGTTTGAATATTATACGCATTCTTATATCAAGTTGGAGTCCGTTATATAGCCTTGAGCTAAAAGCGAGTCAACTTCGGTGGTTTATCCGCACGTGGTCGGAAATAGATAACATCAGGTGAAGGTCCATTTAGTGGCCAGCGGCCACAACCCTTTTACGACTGACAGCCTTAGGCTGGTTTCATACAAGATGACTTAGTTGATTCAACTCAGTTGTCTTTCAACTAGTTGACAGGTCAGAAAACTAGCTTCGAATATTGTCCTTTGTTTTGATTCAACTTGATGGGAATGAGAACGTAAGCGGTACTTGTGCCTTGTGGATAGTCAACTGTGAGTGTGAATGGACTGATTATAAAGAGAGACAGGTGAACCCTATTTAAAATTAACATCTGTTATATTCCCATCACATGATTGGTGAACTATAGCTTTTTATAAAATCAGCCTTATTCTTCTGGAGAACCCAATTCAAGAGCAAAGGCCAATCCCCATGATTCATTTTACTGCTGCATGTTTATTAATGTAGTCAGATGGTCTAAGATAGGAGCCGTACAGTGCTCGATACGTGATCTATTTCGTTGTTTTTGCATAGTTTGAGAACTGTTTGATAGCAAGACAGCTGAGTCGACATTTATTCTGTAAAATGAGGGAAGAAAACGAAATTGTTATTGACTCAACAATTCTTGTCTGTTTAAGGCAGGAAATAATATTTTTAACTCATTATTAAATCTTGCTTTCTATATGTTATGTCCTTTCATAAAAATAAATATCAAGTTTTATTTCTATTTTGTCATACTTATCTTTATACATTTACCAAATAAATAGTTTCAAAACTTTTTTTTTTTGGCATGGACTTTACGTCTAAGCAAAATCACATGAAAAGAGAGGAAAGGTATCAAAGAAAGGAGATTATTGCATAAGAAATGGACCGAGAACTGTTTTCATTGAAACGAAACAGGAAGCACTCAGTTTAATTTATCATGTTCTTATATCTATCTTCAAGGAGCATAATTTGAAAAGGCATTATACACAAAAATATGCCTCCAAATTCCATATGTACCAAGAAAAGCGTCATAAAAATAAAATAATGGTACTAAAAACTGGTCTTATTTCTCAATAAAATTTTTTTAACAACGTTATAGTTCAAACATAATCTTTTGAGAAGGCGAGTTGAGTAGCTTCAAATTTAATAGCCAAAAAAATTGGTGTGTGTGTGTGTGTGTCTGAGTGTGGTTTATTATGGTTCAGTCTCATAATCTGTTAGTTAATACATGGAAAAATCACCGAAACATTGAGCACGGAAGCAGTTTATTAAGCAGTGCATGAAAAATGTAAAAGATATAATTTTCCATAATAAGAAAGATGACATTTCTAAAATCAGTTTGTCTCACCAAACTATCGCTAGAAGAATTTACGAACTTGGGAAATATGTCGGAAAGGATTTGAAATTAAAACTTGTAATAGACAAGGGATGATAGTACTGGTACTACTAATACAGCTTAATTTGTCATTTATTTTAGACGTATTATTGACGATTATAATGAAATTGAAAAAAAAAATGTGTTACAATTTTAATACCTGTTTACTTCTGTGTTAGTTGAACTGTTAAGAGTTCCACAAAGTGACGGACCAGTTGTCTTTTCTCTGTTTATTTATACAACACATTAAAAACGAACATATAAATATATAGAGAGAGTAAGATTGCAGTAAAAGCGATTGGCAAATAGATCCCTCTATAGTTCACAGTTATTAAGGAGGAACGTTCCCGTTACTGAGGGCACACTCTCTTCCTTCGAGATACAGCCGTAATCCGGAAAGTAAAACTTCGCTGCTGGATGAGTGACTGCTATAACACGGGAGCGTATTGCAATACCATTAAATCATTAAAATATCACTTTTTACAAAATATTACCAAAATACAAAAACATCAGTAAAATAACTTTCTTTAATACCATTAAAAGACACGACAACAACAAAACATTTATATCTCTTTGAGGGATGGTATACAAAAAAAAATATTAAATTTCTGTAAAAATTCATCTGATATGCATTAATAATATTAAATAGACGCGCTATCAAGCGATAAAATTAATTTTTATTTATTTCCCGATTCTTAAGACCCGGTTTATATAATATACCACCGTCCCTCTAGGACATCTTAATTGTACACTCGCTGTTTTGTATTCCTTCGAAAAAATTATATTATTTTAGTTAATTTGGGAAATATTAGGATCACAAAACACTTCTGAAGAAATTAGATTTTTATAATGTATTTTTTATTTTTAAGAATGATAATTTGAGCGAAAATATGTCAAGAATAGCTTTTTTTATACATATATAATTTTTATAGATTAATACTAAAACTATATTATAGACTTAATAAGACAATTTTAGTTGAAATACATATACAAATTTATTAAATATTAGGCATATTTCTTACTGCACAGTCTGAACTGAAATTTTCTTCTCCACTTTCCTCTGAAGATAACTCCGATCCATCAGAAAGGAGCTCTTCAAACAAAGCAAGTTCTTTCTCAATCGAAAATCTCTATATAGGCATTCTTTTAAAGATATATTTTAGAATATATATATATTTAAAAATTATTTAAAACTAGATTATAAAGCTTCTTAAAATAAAATTAGAATTTTTCTGAAACAATTATGCGCATTATTATACGAAATCTGAAACAGTCAAGAGAATTAAACGAAAATATGAATTAAATGAACTGTAGATAAACCTAAAATTATGTTCGTTGTATGGTCTCTGTAAAAGTTTAAAAACTAGCCGACCACGATAATTGAACTATTCAGAACATACTCTCCCACATATACTGAACAGACGTGATAAACAAGCAAACAAAAAAAAGGCCATCTCACCTTACTCTAAATTATTTACAGGATGATGGCGTCTAAACGCCAAGGACTCCGTTCTTCTTACGAAACGGGTATCTCTTTGTTGTATTGTACCTTTTGTAATACCAATTGTCAATAATTTATATATCGGTTTACTTAGACCCTTTGATAAAGTATACAGCTAGAGGCAATGAGTTCCTATTCTCACCCCTCTTTTGCCGGTAGCTAATCATCTATTTTTATCTCATACTAACACTTTATATCCATGATCATTAACAAATCTCATGTCTATCAAAGACGACAAATCTCCCTAATATGATGTCTCTAGCCAGTTCTGTCTTAGATGCCTTAAAAAGCTACTTTTCGAGGGGTTTTTTTCTCAATAGTTTTGGTTTTCAGATATCCTCTTTTACCCCGGCACCTTTTTTTTTTTTTTTTTTTTTGTGGGCATGCACCGTGTTGATAAATTTCTATTCCTGTTTTAAATTTCTTTTCTTAGGGGAATAATTCTGATTTTTGCCACACTGGAACTCGAAAACATATTTATAACTTCTGTCTTTCACTGAAACAAAGTGAATCGTCACACTTCAGTCTGAATCGAAATTTTCAGGGCTGCCATCTGTTGCTCACTAACCCCTGTGTGGTCTCTAGGTGCGGTGGTACAATTATGATATCACTTAATTTAGAGTATGAAACCAATACTTTATAAATATCGTTTTGAGTAATTAATAGTATTTACATAAAGTTTCAAACATGAAGATTGGGTAGCTCATGAATTTAAAATTTTCAAATAATTTCAGAAAGATTTCTGTGAGGCATAAAACAACCACTTGTTAGGAGCTTTCATCAGAATCGAAGCAATAATTTTAATAATTATTCTGCATGGTTCTGCCATATAATTTAAATAAATAAAACTATAAGCTACCATGTGATGATAAATGTATGAGAAAAAAGCGTACTTTACTAACATTTTTAACTCGCTAAATATGTGGTATAAAAATATACCAATACCCCTGAAAGGGTTAAGCAGGAAAAAAAACATTAATGTGAATTTTTTTGTATCCTGAAATGTATCTGGTGTAGTCATGGACAATGCCCCAGTTATGGTAGGAAAAAAGAGGGCCCCTTAAAATAAAAAGAAGACGATACCATTGCTGACGGAAACTCTCGTTTGGTGAAGTACCATTGCATAACGCTTACACCAAGAAAATTTGCGTGGAAAAGTTTTTAAAATGGGCCATGTTATATATATCGTCTTCAAGACTGTGAATTTTGTAAGGGTCCGGGAAAAAAATTAAATCGTAGTAAATTCCAAAACCTTTTTTAAACGATTGGATGATGAATATTGTGATATCATATACTTTAAAGAATTGAGGTGGCTCAGTCGAGACCAAATGTTAAAAAGACTTTTTGACTTACTTAATGAAATTAAATCGCTTAGAATATCGAAAGCAAAACATACATCAGAACTTTATGTCAAATGGCTTGAAGATCTTGCATTTTGTATTTTTATAAATTCATCTTTAAGGTAAAAGCCACCTTGTCTGTAAAATGTTTCAAACTATAAACACGTTCCAATTGAAATTGAAATTATGGCAAACCCAAAAAAATGCAAATAGTATTTTATTTTTTTGATGGCTGAATATAATTCTTAAAATATGAAAAAATATGCATGCATACTTCATGATTAGATACAAGAAATTGAAAATAGATTTCAGGACTTCCGAAAAAATAAACAATGGATTTTCATTTATTTTTACGATTCCATTTACAGGTGGTCTAGGTGCGTTACCATCAAATCTTCAAATGGAATGCATACATCTCCTATCTGACATCCATCTGAAAGAGAAATTTCATAAAGTCTCCTTATTGGATTTTGATAAATTGAACCTAACCTAAGATAAATATTCCTTAACATATCTCTTACTTCTCTTAAAATAACATTTAAGAATATGTTTTCAAAAAATTCTTCAGTTACATAGTTTACAGGTTTCAACAATAAAAAGTTTTCATTTTCAAAGAGATTATTATAAAAACATTCAGCTATCTCATTAGCCTCAAGTGAAATAATTCGATATAAAAACCAACGTTTTTAAAAACAACGTTTTTATATGGTGGAAAAGTTTATTAAAGAAAATTATTGAAATATTAGTTAAAACTGTTAGTTATTTTTAACTTTAAAATTTACTTAAAAAGAGACATTTGTGAGCGTATTAAAAAATTCATAATACTCATCAAATCAAAAAATGCATTTGAAAGTTTGTAAGTCATTCTATTAAAAAAAAAAGTGGAACCAGAATTCAGAAAAAATTATTGTGATAAGACATGGCGCCAAATATTGGAATCTTTCTTTTTTGCGAATGATTACTGACTGAAAGTCAGCAACCCTTACTATCTCCCCTTTGTTAATTTTAAGATACCACATGTGGCGTGGGGAGTGCCCGGTGTTCCCAGAGGGGGAAAGAAATTTTTTCCTCAATCCTAAAAGCGCCGAGAGGAAAGAATATTTTGACTTATTAAAATTATTGAAATATTAGTTAAAACTTGTCGCAAATGTCTAAATATTGCATTGTTAGGCGAGTAAGAACGATTCCCAAAATTTCAAAGCTCTAGCTTGATGGGAAGCTGGTTAAATTAACGATCGAAAATTTGATGACACACTCACACCAAGTGAAATTAAGAAAAACGTTTTAAAAACATATAAATTAAGTGTTTCACTCGATTTCCCCATAACTCCTCAGTAAGTGTCTGAGGTTATTTCAGTCTTCTTTTATTCAGGAAGCTACAAATAGATTTTTTTCAAAATTTGAGTCAAATATTGTTAACCCAGACTAACGTCCAAAGAAGGCAGTGCCTTTTCTATAGGACCGTCGCAGAAAGTTTTAAATGCAGTTAAAAAGTCTGTGCACTGAAACATATTGTCTATAACAGTATTTCCAATAGCACCATAGTTTTTAATCATTTCGGCCCATTGTTCATGGGATATGACGATTCCTTTAAACGTTGGCTCTTTATCCGGGCCGTATTTACTATGCTTAAAAGTAAAATCAGCGAAGTTCTCACTTGATATTTGAATGTGTCATTCAGGTGGGAAAAGTCCACTTGGTTATTCTTCTTGTGATTCCGGCTCTTCCTTTTACCCATGATATATTCGATCCACCAAGGGGTTAATTTTATTCCCTCAGAAGTTGGATAATAGGTTTTTCCATACTTCTTGAAACATCTTATGTGTAGTGATACGGAATTATAATAAGTGTTTGAGAAGACAAAAACATCATCTCCAATTGGAAATATTCCATCTGGTACGCAATTCTCGGCAAATTTTCCATCATTCTGAATATAATATTAAAAAAATCATAATTAGTAAATATTATAAAACTATAAAAAATATTATAAACACTACAGATTAAATATATTTAATTTTGTTACTTACTTTTGAAACTTCTGTTCTTTCATTCTTATTTGTAGAAGATTCCATAGCATTTCCAAGCTGTCATTTTTTCTCAATATATGTTTTAGACATTCTTAACTTTTTTTTTTCTTATTGAATACAACTCACTGCAATACTGACAAACGAAATGAAACTTGAACTTCGATGTGCAAAGGGTCTAAGACATATTGACCAAATTACACTTGAATGAAATAATCTGAATGGTTGAAAGCAATGTATCCATCCTCTGTAAGCAGTAAAACAAGTTCTGAAGCAGAATTCAGTCCCCATCTTGTAGAATCAAGATGAGACAAGCTGAAACAAGATAAAACCGAACCTGTTCACGTTGATTACGAATATACTACATCAAACAGTTTTTTTAAAAAAAAACAACTAAACTCTGCAGTAGGAGGGGGAAATTCTACTTAGAAACGCGAGAAAAAAATTAACAAAGGGAAACAACTCAATTCATCAGAAGGAGGAAAACAGCTCAGCTCAACTCGAACTCCACCTGTGCAATGAAAATCGAAACATTAACTGCGACAGGAGGGAAAACAACTCAACTCTGCATCCGCCAGTGCAGGAGGAGGAGGGAAACAACTCAACTCAACTTGACCACCGCCTGTGCAGCCTTTTGTCGCAGAACCGATTTTTTCTATCTACTGTTTTGTGTTTTTTTTAACTGGGTGGCCACCACTTCCGTTTTTCTTTCACGTCTACCCTGGGTACCTCCAGTTCATATACCCCAGCGTACCTCCAGTTTGAAAGCACTTAACCAAGGCCTGGTAAATAGTGATTTTATCCGTTAAAAAAAGAGTTGATAATACTTATTTCATACTTAAAAGAGAGCATTTTGAATTATACCTGTAATTGATGCATTTGGTTGACTTTTTTAAGCTAAGGAAGCTATTATGAAAAAAATCTTGGAATCTGTGATTAAGTACTTAAGTAAATAATCCATTAATAGAAAGAATTTGTAAATGTCTATCTTGAAAATGAGTTCATTAGAATAAACGGTACATGGAAAATCTGTAAAAATTACATTAATTATCGAATAGACACAATTAACTCAATATTGACTACAAACTACAAAGAAAACTATTAATATTTTTTTGTATCGTTCTCTTGGATTTTACGATTCATGATCCCAAGACTGTTAAGATGCACAGGAGGAATGTTTTTACTTGCAAAATTTGAGTAATAAAAATTTATTCACTTATTCGTATCTTTTTATTCTTCAGATAGAATTTCCTGCCCAACCTATTTTAAAAGCACAATGTTTGGGGTTCATTGTGAAAGACCCAATGCATTTCTGAGAGCATTGGTTAATATTATATTAAAAGGCTTCAGCTGATTGTCTGACCGTTTATCTATGACATGCGCAAGCAAAATAAAAGATACTGTAGTTACTATTGTTGATTAATTTCATTAGAATTTCAGAACTCGGTTCATAATGCAAATATTTCATACTTTTAAAACCATTTATTTTGTTACTGCTTTACATTTCGTTTGATTCATTGTTGAAACATTTCGGTTCTATTTAAAAAATTGTACTCTCAGATATTTGCCATGCGAATAAGTACCCAACCAACATAATATTAAGAAATATATGAATTATTTCATTTGAAAGTTCAGCTACTGTACTTTTCTTAGGATTCCAGTTTCCAATTATTGTACAACAGAGAAATTCTTTCCAGATTATTTTACAACTTTCTACAGTAATTGATTGATTAGGGTTTCTTAACGTCTCGCTTAGAAGCAACTTGAGGGCTACCGGAGAAAGGACCTCGTAATTGTGAACCATGGTCAAGGGAGGAGAACAATTCCTAAACTGCCACCCCAGCTCCAAATTTCCACACCATACCAATTCAGGACTTAGAATCTATACAGATTTAACGTGCATGAGTTCCGCTACATGGTGGATTCTTAGTGGCATCAGAACTCGAGCCCACTACTTGACGAAAATGAGCACGCGACCATGACCACTCTGCTACTGCGACTACACTTTCAGCAAATAATATTGAAGTACTTAAAGAGTAATTAATAAAAATATCATCAGTATAGACTATCATCAGCCTTTTGACTCTAACGTTTCAAAACAATCATGCATATACAGTGGCTCAAAAAGTATTGAGGTAAGAAATTGTCATACAATTTTTGAAAGAAAAATGAATTATTTAATTTTAACAAAATTGTTTTACTTACATGTCATTTCTGATGACTAAATAAAATTTTAAAAGCTTAAAATTAACTTAAAACATTAGTATACAATTATAAAATTATACATCTTCCATTTATTAACTGAAAGGAGGATCATTCCTTCAGTTAATAAATGAAAAAATTAGTTCAGTTAATAGTTCAAAAAAAAGTATTGGGGTATATAGGAAAAAAGTGCTATAAATAGCCAATTATGACAAATTATCTGCATAAAATGATTTCTAACCTAATTTGAAGTTTGACTTGAAACTCAAAATTTGATGTTCGAGAGCTATATTGTTAACATGGGTCGATATTCTGCTGATGTTATCATTGGAATCACAGAAAAGAGGAAGTATAGGAGATACATTAAATTTAAATAAATCTACAATTAATAACATTATTTCGAAAAATAAAATGACAAATTTAGTTGAAAAATAACATGTGCCAGACGTCCACAGAAGGTGATAAATGGTGGATCATTAGAAATATCAATTGCAATTCTAAAACCAGTGCAGTAAAATTGATATTGAAATAGATCAGAGATTTAACAAGTTTGTAATGCAGAAGTAATTAAGAACATTTTAAAAAAATATGAGAAACTACCGTAAAATTTTAATTATTACTAAAATATAACCATGATATCTGGATAAAATTTATTCTGAGTATTAATTTCTTCTTATGTACATAACGTTATAAATTACAGCTATTAAGAGTGGTTTGTTTGGTATCAGAAGGGCCGCGGTAGCCCAGTGGTCAAGGTCGTTGACTAGCGGCCGGAGGTTTTCGTTCAGTCTCGGGTTCGATCCTTGGCCGCCAAAGACCCGCCGTGTAGCCGGGGCTGATGCACGTTAAATCTGTTCGGGGCCCAAAGTCCTCCCGTTGGCGTGGTGTGGATGTTAGGAGAGGGGGGTGCCAGCTCAGGTGTCGTCCTCGTCACTTGACCGTGGTTCAAAATTACGAGGTCCGTCGCCAATAGCCCTCGTGTTGCTTCTAGTGCGACGTTAATAAAAACTAAACTAAACTAAATTGGTATCAGAAAGTTGTAGATTGAAGTAAATCATAGTGACAAAACGTTTTAATTATTTTCCCGTTTTATTGTAAGGTCTTCATTATTATTTCAAAAAAATAATCGAAATAAAATTTAATTTTTATTTACGATTCTTAAGACTTCTCTGATTAATCTCTATGAGGGTTATACATTTCATTTACCGTTTCTTGATCTTTCGAAAGCCGTCACTGAAGAACTCTGCAGATTGAATTCTGTCTTCTCTATATTGAGGGTTACTTCAATCTACGACTTTCTGAAACAAAACAAATCAACATTAATAACTGCAATTTACAATAATATATACATGGGATCAATCAATATGCAGAATAAATTTTATCCAGGAATCTCTGCTATTTTTTAGTAATAATTAAAAATTAACGGTACCCTTTCGCATGGACGAGGAACTAGGAAAAATATTAATTTATGAAGCAAATCGAAAAGCACTACTACAATTCATTTAAAACTTACATCCAAAAGCTACCAGATATTTATGAAATTTGAAGGTAAGAGCAAGTGCAATATTTTTGAGATGAGAAAGCATATGATGCGGCGGAAACCTAATACTGAAGGAATCTTGCTACTTCTATGGAACATGATGGAGGTAGCCAAGTGATGTGGAGAGTACATGGTGGAAGTCGCCAAGTTTTTCCTCACCGGAGCATTCATCTCTTCGAGGTAGCCAAGTGATGAATGCCCTGGTGAGGAAAGTCTTCATTTATCTAATGGAAAAATTGTCATAATTTTTACTTAAATATTTTAAAGCACTCAATAAAATGAGCACACTATAAAATATCAAACTTTATCAGGATAATGACCCCCAAGCAATAATTCTCATATTTGCAGACTTCGAGCTTTGTGTAACTCCTACATGTAATCAGAACACCTGCACTGAGTCCAAATCTCAATCCCATCAAGTACATCCAGAATAATTTGAAAAATAGATATCATAAATTAAAATTTTCTGGCAAAATGTTGCTAAAAGAGTCTCGTATCAGAATGGGGGGGGGGGGTGGATAAACCAAAATCTTTTCGAAAATCTGGTAAAATCTATAATTAAAAAACTAAATGGCGCCATAAAATGTAAAGGAGACCCTTCACATTATTAAAGAATACTTACAGATATTTTATAAAAAGTTAGACTTAAACTACCAATACTTTTTCATCACTATATTTGTTAATACACCTGAGGTATAATTTTATAATTATTTAACAATTTTCAAGTAAGTTTTGAGCTTTTTAAATTTTATTTAGTCATCAAATATGGCGTGTAAGGTGAGCATTTAGTTAAAATTTAGTAGGTGATTTTTCTTTCGAAAATTTTTGAAAGTTTGTTTTGTGTCAAATATTTTCTTACCTCTGTATATTTTGTATAATTTTCGAAAGAGAACATTATTTTGCAGTATATCCTTCGAAATAACATTTTTTGATTAAAGGTGATTCAAATGAGAGAAAACTGGGGACCCAAGAGCTTTTTTACACAAATTTGAAATAAAAAAAGGGCATCTAAGAACACAGAATCGTAAACATTTATAAAAGGAATTTTAATGTACATTTTTCATGAAAAAATTACGAATAAAAATGAAAAATATGAAAAACGTAAATAATGCGCAATCCTGTGGAGTAAAAAGATCATAGAACGGAGTAACCTCAAATATTTTAACTAGAATATTTTATAATTAATATGGTGTAGGATTGTTTAAGCTAAAATAGTTGTTTTGATCTACTTTGAATAGATTTAACCAAATTTGATTATACTGAAGTGTAAATTCTTTCTAATTTTTCTCTCAGAATAACATTTCTTCAAACTTTCGACCCATATAAAAATTACATGTTGTCTATGAAGCATAAATTGTACTATATCACCGTATGTATACGTCAAGATGAGCGTTATTACATATAGACAAAGATCCGATTGATCCAGTCACGAAACACTCACAAAAATTTCTATTTGTTTCAGTGCACGTCTCAAAACCACTCGGCTTTAGTTTCCTGTATATTTGAAAAACAATTCAGTATTTGTTGATTTTTTACGCCACATTCATATTTGTAAAACAGTATTTTATGGGATGTCACTTTTTGAACTAATTTTATTCTAATTAACACATTAAAACATAGTTTCTTTTGCAAAATTGCTCTTGTCCGAATTCTTTCTACATTTGCAGTAGATTGCCTTCCATTCACGGAAATTCTAAAGGTATCGAATCATGAGAAGTGTTACTGGATGCTAACATATTTGAAAGAATATTTGCCTGAATTTCGGGTTGGGTAATAAATCTATTATTTATATAAAGGATATTCACATTAATTCTAGATTTTTTTTATGAGCGGAAATTTTTTCAAGGGAATTATAAAAGGTTCTTGGTGTACACACACACACACACATATATATATATATATATATATATATATATATATAAATGCGCAAAGTGTGGCTATTAAATTACGAGATAGACCCTGTAAAACATTTTACTTTGATATCATACATATTTACTTATTATCAACTTCAACTTACACCCTATCTCTATCCCTACAACACTCCATGCGAATCTTCCTTTGTTCGAAGTAGTGCTGGAAGACTTCTGTCAACTCCTTCAAAACGTGTGCCGTTTTTCTTTCACAGCTTCTACGGACTCAAGTTTTTTTTTTTTTTTAATTTTATTATTATTAACGTCGCACTAGAAGCAACACGAGCGCTATTGGCGACGGACCTCGTAATTTTCTACGGTCTCAAATCTTGTTCCCTTTAATTCAAACTTCACCTTAGGAAACAGATAGCAGTTGCATATCTCAAGATACGACCAATAAGGCAGAGAGTCTTACACTAGGATACTGTACTTGGCTAGAAACTTCTTGACAGACGATGTGGAATGAGCCGGTGCATTGTCTTGGAGGAAAAATTTGCCATACGGATTCTTCATCAATTCCTACAGTCTTAGCAATTGTACGAATACTTAACCATCGATCAGATCGAATCAGATTACCGAATTTTTTTTATATTGTCATCCTTTTTTGATGTGGGAGGGGAACTCGAGTTGGAATCCTCTTCAACATTTTCACGGCCATCCTAAAAACGCTTAAACCACACAAAAACGCGTGCATGCAATAAGCATTCATTACCATACACTTCCCTTAATAAATTAAAAGTTTCAGAAGCGATTTTTCCAATTTTTATGTGAAATTTTACAACAATTCGTTCCTCTCTTATAATTTTTCCAGCGAAGCTATAACTGTAATGCGAACGAAGATTATGGGTATACTCATTTATTTACAGAAGAAAGATGCACTGCATTGGAAAGAGAAGTCTTGACTCTAAACAACAGTCAGTCGCTGGAGGTTGGCGCATGCGTACTTCTGTATCAGCGTCAGTCTCGTTATTTAATATCCCCACTTCGTATTGTTTTAAATTGTTTACCAATATAGTTCCTTTGTCTCTCTTTTCATTATGAAATTTAAGTTTTCTTGAATATTGCTTATATTTATACATAGTTTTTTTTATGGTAGGAATGACTTAATTGATTTTTGTATTTCCAAGTATTATTTTTAATTATTCTAATAACAATATCGGTGAGATATCGGTTGTCTCTTAGATAACCGAAAATAGGTTGTATTTATGTAATTACTGTAAGTCAATCCCCACTCTCTCTCACTTTATAATGTTTATGAATTCTGTATAATGAGAGAGAATACTGATTACTATATAAAAAAAATCTTAATGTAACTAAATTGATTAGAAAACCATTTTATAAGATCAAATAGAAAAAGTTCATCTAGAGTATTTCTATATGTTAGAACAGATGAATTGAGAACAAAAGACTAATCTGTTAGCAATTTCATAATTTTTTTAAAAATTTTAATTAATTTAATATATTTAAAAAAATTGTTTTATGTTTAACATTCAAATAGTAGCGAGTGACAGTCCAGTGGACTCTTTACTCAGTTCATAGAAAAAAGCCATGATTTTTTTTGAATTTAATACAAACGTGTTGAAATTGTACTTTAATGCACATATGAATTTTAAAAAACATGAATGAAAGGAAAGGGAAAGGAAAGAGGATAGGAAAGTGAATGAATTATTTATAATGAGGGTGAGATTTTTTAAGAGATTTTAAAACTTCTTTTTTACTTATCGTAGGATAAGATTATATCACTTTTATATCATTTCTTCATATAATTTTTACCCCCCCCCCTCCTCAATGCCTTGAATAGACTCTAAGTCTAATCCTCGGCAAGAGAGCATTATTTTACATGATATTTTAGATTGTTGATTTTTTTTATTGTTGAAGAATTACGAAACATTTTATATTATTTATTTTTTTTCTGATGATATGAAAGCAAAAGGAGAAGGAAAGAAGGGAAAAGTAAAAATGGTTCTTTTGGCTAGGTGTACAGCAACGATCAGGAAACTAGTTCAAGAAAAGGGAAGTGAAGATGACGACAGGGAAGTAAACAGAGCTGGTGATCAGCTGAGTAGATGTTGATGGAGGTCTTGGAGTCATATGGTTGACTGGAAGAGACTATTGAAGGAGTGATGAAGGGTTTAATTGAAATGGTCTGAGTTTGAATGCAAAGTGTTATAGGAGGATTAGATGAAAATAATTATTGCAGGATTTGCAGGGTAGAGCATGGGTTCCATTATTGTGAGCAAAAATTAGCTGGGCCCTTATTAGTGGGTTACTATGATTTGTTAGTCTCTTGTAGAATCTTCTAGAGCGATAGTTTTTGTTCTTATTAATAGGAGGGATATGAAGATCCTTGCGTATGACAGAATTTCTGACATACCAGGGTGAGTTAGTAATCACGTGGAGGATTTTATTTTGAAGGGCCTGAATTTGTTTGAGGTGAATAGGTGCGGCATGGCCCCAAGTGAGGGAAACATAGAGTAAGATAGGGTGGATTACTTGTTTATAGAGAAGAACTTTGTTAGCAAGAGTTAGTACTGAATTTCTTCTAATTAAAGGTGAACAGTTATGGATTTTGGCCCGGCATTTATCTAATGTAGATTGGATATGAAGTTTGAAGGTGAGTTTGGAGTCCAGGATAACTACTAGGTATTTGATCTTAGAGTTCTAAGACATTTTAACATTAAAAAATTTAAGTTTTTTATTGGAAATGGGGCGTAGTATTTTCTAAATATGAGAGCTTTAATTTTATTAATGTTTGCAGCAATCTTCTAGAGTGTCATCCCCTTTTCTACTTTTTAGGCGATTTTGTAATTTATCTATTACGTTGATAATATTTTTCCTTGTATGAGGATTTCTGCGTCATCAGTGAATAACAGAGACTATTTTATGGAATTCATTCATACATGTACAAATTATAGCAAATTGGGGAAATTACAGACCCTTGTGGTTGACTGGTTTGTATATGGTATATTGTCGAAAGAGTATTATTAACTTGAAATGTTCTATTTTAAGGTAATAATTTAAGATGACTATTATGTAGGCAGGATTTAATTTGATGAGTTTGAAGATTAATTCGTCATACTAGAAGAGGTTGAAAGCATTTTTTATATCGAGGAAGATACCCCCAGAAACTTATTTGGAATTAAATTCTTCAGTAATGGCATTCACAACCCGAAGTAATTGAAGGATAGTGATGTGGTTAACACGAAGCCGAATTGTGAATCTGAAAGAGTATTATTACTGGAAACATGAGTAAATATTCTAGTTAGCATTATTCTTTCGAAGATTTTTGAGATAGAATTTAGTAGGCGGGTTTGGGGAAGAGAATAATTGTTTCGTGTTTCTATTTTTGCAGAAAATGGGCAAACATGAAACACTTCATTTTATGCTTAGAAACATGATTTGATCCCCACATCAGGTGATATAGACCGGATCTATATTATTCTATAAAAGACTTTATTAATAACATATTTAGATCCTTGTGGAACATACATATTTATGATATTTAAGGAGCTATCACTTACATTAATTTGAACAATAATTTCTATATCCAGTGCTGTGGAATCCATATGATAATACATAAAGCACACGTATTTGCTAGTTCTGCTATAACTGATCTCCTTATTCTGTCATTTCTGAAAACTGCTTTTCCTGTAAGATTGTGGTCGTGGTAGCCGAGTGGTTATTGTCGCAAGCTTGCGGATGGGGCTGCTTCCATCGAGTTGTGGGTACGAGTTCTGATGCCATTAAGAACTCACTGTGTAGGAGAGATGGTGCACATTAAAGCCGTTGAGACTCTAAGTTCTCCTATTGGCGTAGTAAGGGAGTTAGGAGAAGAGGCAGTTAGCTGAGGTGCCGTCCTTGTCACTTGACCGTGGTTCAAAATTACGAAGTCCGTCTTCAATAGCCCTCGTTTTACTTCCAAATCCAATGTTAATAAACAATCAATCAATAAATTTCCTATAAGATTTTATCTATCGTCTGCTTTTAAAGAAGCTTCTTAAACATCTAGATATCAACTGGCGAAAATGATGCCTCTATAATTTCATTGTAGAAAATTTAAAAAAGAGAAAATGAGAAAACAGCGGTTAATATCTATCCTCCCGTCGAAAAATAATAACGAGAAATATCTTGATATCTTCTTCGCTCCTCTTCCAAATTCAGTCATTCTTCACGTTTTAATTGCAAAACTCGCTTTTCTTTAATTAATGGTGGAAATGTAGGAAACTGGTTGTATACAATTTTTCAACTGAAAGCCATTGTATACTGACCAGAATGAGAAACACCACAAATAATGCATACTTCAGATCTTTGACAGAAGCTGACCTGATTAAAAAACTGTAACACGAATTACATTCTCATGGATTATATATAAGAATCTTTGTGCGATGGATAATGAATGAAAGTTTAACATTCTCACGAACATAAGAATAATAAACAGGACTGGGGTGAATTCTTGATAAACTTCAGTTTTTAAATAAGTTTGATTTTCAAAATTTCAACCAAACAAATTTGCTGCAATTTCTTCACCAGCTCTACCAGAGGTTACAGGAATCAGTGCTCCATATAAAAGGAAAAATTTTCCGATTCCTTCCTACATAATTATCGCCTTAACGGAATAATTTAAAAGTTGGGCTACTGATAAATTTGTACTTATCCTGAGTCAGAAATAAATTGATCGGTTTTATGGAATATAGCGCAACAATGGTTAATTTATTGTCCTCTCTCTGGAAAAACGAATTTATTACCACGAGTGGATGACATATTTTTAATGTTTTCACGGCTGGATAGTTTTACTTTTATCTTCGTGAAATTGTTTTGGATTTGACTTTGGAGTCGAGGAAGGCTTTTTGTATATTTTCTAGTAAAATACCAAAGTATTGATATTTTTTTGTACATCACTTAGAATAAGTTCTAATCTACATTCAATTCTACATTTCAATAATTATTTGGCATCAATGTTAATCGTTATTCATCGTAATCAAAACCATAGCACATGTGAGGAAAAATTAAATATAAAGGTGGAACTGCAACTGAAGAAATAAGGAAGAGAATTTATCTCTTAACTTCTCTTTTTGTCATTTTCCTCTCTCCAGCAAAGAATAAGAAGAAAGTGTTTTTGTATATATCCTTTTTTTCTTTAGATTTTGGTAATTCAACCAATTTCAATTTTTATATTATTTAAAACATCTGGTGGGGCCACTTAAGCTGAGTCACTCCGTATTCAGAGTGAGGGATTTGGACGTTTATAATCCCACAATAAATGACGTGATAACTCTAAATACTTCCGAAGCCCTAAAAACGACCAAGAGCTCATAATAAGGGCGGGAAGTAGAAAAATAGCTGAATTTACAATTTTTCTGGAAAATAAAAGTCATATCCCATTCCTAAATCAAATCCACAAACATACAGAGATAAATGGGAAAATTCCTAGATATGAAAAAATTGCAAATATGTCTTTCACACGAAACGGTAAAATAAAATTAAGTACATCTAATACTGTACATAAATCCTCGCAGTAGAAAAAAATATTAAACAGAATTATTTGGGAAGGATTCACTTCTCGATTCCTAATTTATGTAAAACCAACTAATGTACTCCTGACAAATTTGGCAACAGAAATTCAAATACAAATAATGTTGAAATAGTGGAAATGCGACGCTTTTTGAAAAGCGGAACCAATCAGGAGTTTTCCGCGGTGCTAATCACCATCCTTGGCACTGATTTACCTGAAAATATCAAACTTTGATTTATTAACCATCGTATCCAAATATTCATTGACAAATCTAGACAATCTAGACAAATCTAGCAATAGAAGCTTCAGTTTTTATCACACGTCCCGATTTTGTCAAAACCCTATCATTTGTCTTAATTATGGTATAACACACACTGGCTCTTGCACCATTTTTGCTACATGCCCTACCTGCAAACAAGAACATCCCTCTGATTCCCCTTTATTTCCTATTTTCATTAAAGAAAATCTGATTATGCAGAAAAAATGCAGTTTACCAAAGACCCGCCGTATAGCCAGGGCTGATACACGGAAAATCTGTCAGGACCCAAAGTCCTCCCGTAGTGTGTTATAGAAGTTCGGAGAGTGGGTGCCAGCTCAGGTGTCGTTCTCGTCACTTGACCGAGGTTCAAAGTTACAAGGTCCGTTGCCAAAACCCCTCGTGTTGCTTCTAGTGCGACGTTAATAAAAACTAAACTAAGCAATATAAATGCACAAATAATTTAACCTTAGGAGATACAAGGGGGAAATACCAGGAAGAAACTTCATATAGCTATTCTAAAACTTTAAAAATAAACCCACAGGGCCAAAATATTGGAAACTTAGAAAAGAGATTAGAAAATATTGTTACATCTTTGCAGGCTGCATTAGAAAAACAAACAATAATTATCATAGAAAATGTCCAAAAAATGATGGAAACAAAAAATGATGTTTGTACAACTGTACAATATATTTGAAACAGGGAAAAAATCTATAACTCCGAGTCGGAAAAAGTCCTCAAATAAACTGCATCAGAACTTTTGCTTTCTCATATCGGGTGCATCGAATAACTTGCAGAAAGCATCAAACGAAATTGATATTGGATGATCCTCTTGAATAAAGTTTATAATATTTTTATGTGGACAGATTCTCCATGATTTTACAAAAAAAAAATTCTAGCCCGCCAGGGGAGGAAAGAATTTTTGCATACAGCCTTTTCTCTTTTTTTTTTTTTTTTTTTTTTTTTCTGCAATGGAATTGTAGAAGCGTTAAAAACAATTTGATTCCATATTCCTCCCTTCAGCAAAACTGACATTTGAATATTCCAGGAAACATTTTTGGAACCTTGCGACAAATTTCACCTTCCAGGGAAAATAATTTTCAGACAAGACAGACCAGGAGGAGGTCTGCTAATAGCAGTACCAGCAAATATTTCTGCTCGTCGAATCCTTTCAATAGTACAAACGCCAGTTATTGAAATGCTAATTATACAAATATATATTAATAATATATCCTTTTATATAATAAACTTATATACTCCACGGGGACTATTGTCTAATTAATCAAATCCTTCTTGGAATACTTAATAGATCCAATCTAATTTTTGGAGACTTTAACTTATATCACTCGGTGTGGGCTTCGAACCATATTTCGCTTCATAGTACGGATTTTATAAAATGGTTAACCGACTCCAATTTTATCCTAAACACTACTACCCAAACCCAGAGAGGAAATATAAGAGCAGCTACTCTGATTGATCTCACCCTCTGCTTTGCAAATTTATTCGAAAACAATGATGTTTAGGTATCGGAATGCTCTTACGATAGTGATCACTATCTCATAATCACGGAACTATTTCTACAACGTCAGAATAAGCGAATCTCTAAGAAAACAGACTGGTACTTAACAATGAAACAAGTACAATCATCATTAGAAAACCCAGAAAACTAAATAGATAACCTCACTGATTCAATCTCATAAATAATCCAATATAACACCAAAGAAATACAATTATCCAATAAGTCATTTCCTCCATGGTGGAACAGCACCTGCAATAATTTATACAGGCTCAAAAAAAATTTCCACAAAAAGGCTATTAACTATATTTCACCACAATTGTGGATAAAATATAAACAGTATTCAAGCAAAATGAGATATCGTATTAAACAAGAGAAAGCAAAGTACTGGGATGAAATATGTAATAAAGTGTCTTCTCCTTTAATCTTCTATGGCCTTCTCAGAAAACTTACAACGAACAAGAATTCAAACCATAATAAATATGTAATTCAACCTCATTACCATAATAAATACTAATTTACCTCCAGTACCATAATAAATATGCAATTCAACCTCAAAAACAAGCTCATCTTTTTGCAAACTACTTCGCATCCAATAACGGTTCACACGAATCACTTCCCCTGGATTTTCTAAATAAAGAAAACGAGCTTTTTAACAAACCTCTCCATATTTCTGAATTAAACAGAGCTATAATATGCTGAAAACACTACACCATGAGCAGATCGGATTAATGCAATTTTACTAAAGAACTTGAACATTAGCCAAGGAACTGTTGTTCTAAATTATTTTCAGCATTTATTTCAGAATTCCATTGTACCTCAGTCATGGAAACCCGCAATTCTCCCATTTCCGAAAACGGGCAAAGGTAAAACTAAAATTTCATCCTACAAATTAATAGCTTTAACTTACGTATTTTCTAAACTATTTGAAAGAATCTTGACTGGACGCATATCTTATTTTCTGACAATAGAAAGAAAATTTCTCTCTCATCATCACGACTTTGTATCATTTAAAGACAGTAGAACTGCCTCATACCTCATTAATAAAGCTATCTTAGACTCCAAATGAGATTTTGTTTTAGTTTTTATTAACATCACACTAGAAGCAGCACGAGGGCTATTGGCGACGGACCTCGTAATTTTGAACCACGGTCAAGTGACGAGGACGACACTTAAGCTGGCACCCCCCTCTCCTAACTTCCATGCCAATGGGAGGAATTTGGGGCCCGGCAGATTTAACGTGCATCAGTCCCGGCTATATGACGGGTCTTTAGCGGCCAAGGATCAAACCCGCGACTGAACGAAAACCGCCGACCCCGAATCCAAAGCCATGACCACTAGGCTACCGCAGCCACAATGCCAAACGAGAGAAAAAAAATTATTCGTGGGAATTAGCCTGGATATAAAGGAAGCTTATGAATCGGTTTATGTAGATGGTCTTTTATACAAATGTCTTCCAATTGGAATTACTGGAAAAATAGCTCTATGGATTCACAAATTTCTAACTACTCGATCTCTTCAGATTCGATGGAGGGGCAGCATATCATCGAAAAAAATCTGTTCTAAAAGAGTCCCTCAGGGCAATGTCCTTTCCCCTGTATTAGTTACTATTATATGCATGATATCTTCAAAACATTGGAAACAGGATTAGAATGCTCAATTTGTGCAAATTATATTTTTATTTATTGTTCTCATAAGTCCCTGGATATAGTCGGTAGAAAGTTTCAAAATACTTTGGAAAGAATAATACAATGGTGCAACTATTGTAAAACCATTCCCAAGTCCTGATAAAAGTGCAATTACAGAATTATCAAATAAAAGAATATAAACTTTTCCTAATAATATGTTGGCAGGATTTCCTCTCACATGGCAAACTTCCGTTAAATATCTAGGAGTATATTTTTCCAAACAGAATCAAAATCTTACTACAATGAACCACATGAAAAACAAAGCTTTGAAAAAATCAATGTCCTTAAAGGAATAACATATAAGCACTTCGGTCCAAGAGCAAAAGACTTGATCAATTTAACTAATAATAGTATTTTGCAACATGTTTTATTATACATGTCATATCATTAACAAATAGTCAGATAATCAACTCAAACCTTTTAACATCATTCAAACGAAAGCATTTAGAATCGTATTGGGTTCACCACAATGGACTCCAAACATTGTACTTTTACAAATAGCTTATCAGGAAATATTGTCGGAGAAAGTAAGAGAGCTAGCGAATAAATTTTTTATCTCCCAAATTTCAAACGGAGACTTTTCTCCTCTGCTTCTCAACAGACCTGATACTATAGATCTAAATATTCTGGAAAAGCACAAAAAAGCAATAACTCTAATACTTTTCATACATTGAATATTAATGGGCAAAAAATAATATCTATCCCTAGATTGTTGTATTTCACAGAGTTTCCATGTGAAATTTACACCAATGAATTTGAATTTCAGGACAAAAACCTTCCTACTTTTATCATCAGAGGATTATTTGACGAAATAGTGAGCAATAACTACCGAGATTACTTCATAGTAGCTACGGATGCTTTGAAAAACTATAACATGACTTCTATTGCAGGTATAACGAAAAATTCCTCCTTTGCTTACAATTTAAACCCCATTAACACTATATTTACAGCAGAAGCTCTGGCCATATGCCAAACTCTAGATGATCTCACAGAATTAAATAAAAAATTGTTAATTTTATCAGATAGTCACTGTGTTCTAGCTGCACTAAAAAATTATAATATAAAATCTCCAAAAGTTATTCACAGATTGCCAGCAAAGTTTTCAACCTTTCGCAATTTCAAACTCAAATAGTACTACTATGGACTCCAGAACACTCGAAAATTATTTGGAATGAACAAGCAAATTATTTCGCAAAATTAGTTATAGAGTCCAACATTTACATCGACTGGGTTGCTTCGGAGGATAACCATAGTAACATCTATAGAAAAAGAATGAGAAAAAACAACGAAAATTTTGTTCAAGTAAATATTTTGAAGACTTAGGAAACATTCCGACTGTAGACAAAATATCCTAGTTGACAAGAAGCAGATGAGAAGAAATTTTCTTCACTCGAATCATCTGTAAAAGGATCATAACTCCTGGACTTTTACACAAATTCCATCTACAGGATAATGCAATTTGTAGTACTTGTAACCATATCAACGATTGGGAGCATATTCTTTTAAATTTTAATAATAATTCCTCCCAAAAAAATCATCTCTGAAATACACTCCAGATAAATCCATAACACAATACTACCTTCAAAGAACTTTTGGAAACAATAGTCACTAATAAACAAGTGATCAGAATGTGAGGAATCCAAATGAGAGGAAATTGATCCTCAAAAGACTGAACGTGCAGGAACCCAGTTACATGCTGAGTCTTTAAAGGGCATTAGTACTTGCATCCACAACTTGATAGATGCAACGACTGCCATGAACTCACTATCATTGCCACTCAGCTACTGTAACTATTTTAAAGTCCTTTGACATCTACTGAAGATAGCCTTTGCTGCTCCTTATCTTACAAAAAAACCCAATCAATCAATCAAAGCACATGGGAGATGTAAACAAATGCATTGCATATTTACATTACTATTTGTTAATTCTATTCAATTCAGCTTATAATTGAACTTTTACTATAAAAAGAAATTAAGAATTTTTTCAATTAATTATGGATGTGGAATCAGAAAAAGTATCAGTAAGAGATATTTGCTCCAAAGTAAAAAAATTAAAATTGACAGATGTGTTCCAGTTAAATCTTATGATTGATCAGTTAAATGCGTTAAATTGTTCTGACTTTTCTGAAGAAAATAAGGTTGCTATCTATTTTTGTTGTAAAATTAAACCATTGTGTTTTTTGACGACTTTCATTGCTTATAGCTGAATTTTTGTAATTATAACTCAAAATACGTACTATAATATATCTGCTTTAGTGAACACTAACGAAAATTTTGTAATTTAATTTTTTTTTTTTTTTTTTTTTTTTTTTTTTTTTCCAGTTTTATATACCATTTTAGAAAATGAAGCATTTATGTCTGAATTGATACTAATTTTTAGTTTGTTTTGTATAGGAATATGAAGAATTATTGTGTGACTTAGCAAGATTGATTCCTTCTGGAAATGATCACATGCTATCCAAGTTTTGTTGTCTTGTTAAGTTTTCGTTGCAGAAACGCAAGGTTAGTATTACATTATTTTCGAAGTTTTTTTGACGTTTCATAATTAAAATTTTCATTTGTATTGTTGTTGCTTTTTTAGTATTCTGTTTAATAGTTTTTCAAATTTCATTTCTGGGGAAAGAATTTTTAAAAAATGTGTAAATAATCATAACAATTTAGTTTTTGAACTTTTAGAAAATGACACTATAGATGTATTTTAATACTGGCAGTTTCAATCTATTTATCTGTAATATTTACAGATTTCAGAAATGCTTTGAACTAATTTGTAACTCACATTCTAAGGATTATAAGTTTCTTTTCTTGTAAAGGATATTTCCCTTTTTTTTTTAATTCATATATTTTTTTTTCTTGTGAGACTTTTGAAACTTTTTTCAATGTACCTTTAAATTACTGGTAAGAAATATGTCTTAATTGAGCCCTTGTGTTGCTTCTAGTGTGATGTTAATAATATCAAATCCCTTCAAAATAATTCTTAATTGGCTGTATTATTCATTCTCTACTATTATTTCAGTTTGCATATAATTTGGAGAAAACATCAGTGTTCTAAGTGCATAAGTTAACAGTTGAAAAAAAATTGTTATAATTTTATTTTGAACCATTCAGGTTTTAATGAAGCATTCTACTTAACTTTCCCCCCTCAATCTCTATAATGTATTAGTTGTTAGTTAAAGCTATACATATTTACTTCAGTATTTCTTTCTTTCTTTGAGTGTTTTTCTTAGTTGTAATTAAAAAAATTTATTGAATGACTTGGATTGTTCTGTACAGTGAGTTTCTGATAACTATGGTTTTCTGCCAAATTAGATTTTAAAAATTTTTTTAAAAAAAAATATTCTTAATACATCTGTAAAGCATTTTTTAAATTCATATGACTTATTGGAGAAAAAGAGCACTCCTTATGTTGCACAGTAATCACTGAAAAAATCTTACCAATTTGAAAAGTCAATTATATTCAGTTATCTAATAATCATTTTTAGCTATGCTATCTTAATTTTATTTATATTATTTCATATGTATCTTAAATTCGAAAAATGTTTCTTTTTATTTAGATAATGTTGCACAAATCATCCTCTGAATATCTTCTGAAAATTATGATTTCAGCAGTTCAGTCTTCTGCAGATTGGGTTCATAATGATATTTTGCAGACCATATCAGCATTGATAGAAAATAATGCTCAACATATTGCAAATGTAAGAGTGTAAATATTTACATATTATTAGCATTTAAATCACTTTCTCAAATAATTCTTTTGAAACTTATTTTTATTGTTGCGTATTATCTAAATTTTTTATGTCAAAAAAAAAGTATTATTTCTATGATCATTAATATTTAAATTTCAAGGTTCACATTATTATTTTTTTCCTGATTTAATATTTATAGCATAAATTATTATTTATAATAATTAAAATAATTTATAAATAATTATTTAAGATCTAGTTAATTACAATCAAATATGCATTTTTATTTCTGAGTTGAACCCTCAAGACTCTGAAAATAAGAATGTTAGATATAGTAATAATTAAGCTTTTTGACTTCTAGAAAATGTCCATGATTTATTGTCTCCATATAAAACCTTCTATAATTTACTGAATAATAATGCAAATACTGCTTGCTATATAATTGATGTTAAGTTACTGTAACAAGTATATTATGCCAAATGATCAATATGTGTATTTCTTTACCAAGCACTTTAATTTTTTTTGTTTTGTTTTACGACTTTTAATTCTAAAAGTTTTGAGTCTTTTACAACAACTTTTTTGTTTATTTTTCTCAATATTTATACGATAAGGTCTCATTTTATGCATTTTGTAGGAAAGTATGCATAACAAGTCATATTAAAAAAGTCTTTACTTTTCTTCAAAAATTAGGCTAAATATTCCATAATTTTTTGAAATCATGTGAAACCAAAGCTGTGAATTTATCTTAAACTACTTATAAAAGTTTGAAATAAATTTCTATTCAAATTTAATTTACTTTGTTTTTTTGAAAAGTAATACTGTTTACATTTTATAATCATTTTCACTTTTCCTGAATTGCATAACTGTGTAGAGAGCTACCTATATATATAGTTATTACTGTGTTAGTATTTACAAATTAAACATTTTCTGTATTTTAATTTCACTTCATAACTATTTTCTATATTACAAACCTTCTGATATAAAATCATTTCTCAAATTTTTAAGGGTGCATTGTTTCAAAAACATAATTTTTATCAAATGAGCTTGTTAAATTTTAGTTTTAATCTTATTTTCCTCTTTCTAGTTTTATGATGATCTCATTGGAAAAAATGGAGTTCTTACAAAATTTTTACTACCAAGTAATCACGAGAAAAGCATTATTTTTGATGCTTATCAATGCTTATTGAGTTTGGTGAAGTAAGTATTATATAATTTCAATTATTTTTGTCAAATATAGATTCATAATAGTATTTGACACAAGTATATATCTATATATTTGTCTTTGGTTTTAAATTATTTCATGTGACCATGATAGCTTTGTGGTCATGGTTGCAAACTCACAGCTGATATGGTTCCAGTTGAATTGTCAATTTAAATTCTAGTGGCTTGGAATGTAGCAGGGCTCATGCACATTAAATCTACTGGGGCCGCAAGTGCTCCTATTGATGTGGCGTAGAAGTTTTGAGGAGGTTTGTGAGAAGTGTCCTCATCTTTTGATTGAGGTTCAGAATTTCAAGGTCCATCTCCAATATCCCTTGTGTTGCTTTGCAGTGCAATGTTAATAAACAATCAAGTTATTTCATGTATTCTTATTCTATTTATTCTTATGTTTGTTCTTCACGGTCTCTCTTGTGCTTATGTTATAGTTTTCTATCTTGAATAAATATATTTTTTTAAAAAAAAATTATTTCAATCCCAAAGAATTGGACTAAATTCTGATTGAATTTGCAGCAAAATATTTTCCATACTTAGGAGAGGAGTTGAGTTGGGTGTTGACAAGGTTAAAATTTTCATTATTGTAGCTATCGGTACATGTGTAAAATCCCCTCTACCATATTTGTCAAAGCAATGTTGTGAAAGAATGCAATATAATACTAATAATGTAAAGTTTTGCTTAACAATGGCAAATTCTGCCAATAAAGGAATTTAAGAAGTGGAACATGGTTTTACTATTTGCCATAATGACGTGACATGATCTATTTTATTATTTGTCATATGGTCTCATATAATATTGTTTAGCCTTTATTTAAACAACAGTTCTATCAATTGTTATCTTTAGTTACCTTTTCTATGTTTTTACCTTGTCTTTTAGGAAAAGTTATACATATAGGGAACTGCTTACAACATAACGGAATACATTAAAGAATTTTCAACGATGTGAAATCCTGGGATAAAAAAAAGTGTATTAATGTAAATGTAGTAATTACTTGAAAACGGTCAAGCAATGGCATAATAAGAAATGTTGAAACAATTACCTCTGAGAATAATACATACATGGCCTTTCTTCAAGGCCAAAATTAAAATATATATATATATATGAGGCTCTAGCCACATTGTAAAGCTCAATAGAAGTCTAATTACAAAAGGAAAAAAAAATCAAGTAAAATACTTCATGAGTAATAAATGTTTGGAAAAATTTGTAAAGAGAACAACAAATGTTTAATTGCTAGATTTTTTGATAGAATTTTATCATTTTCCAAACAATAAAAAAAAAATAATTTTAGAACTATTTCTTTTTTCAGACCCCTGGGAAGCTTATAAAACTGAAGAATTAAGAGCTGTAAAATTCAAATATTTCAAAGTTAACCACCATTATAACTTTATAGATCTGAAGATTTATGTGTTGTTGAAAGACTGGGACTCATACAAATGCCATAGTAACAAGCATCTAAAAACTGAACACACCCATGAAAATTCTTAATACTTAATAATTAAAATTTATAAGGCATTAGATTAACAAAACATAGGATCCTTAATAGATGCTGTTGCCTTAAATGGAATTAGGGATCTTTGGCTTCCAAAATGATTGGTGTTAGTTCAGCTGGAACTGCGAAAACTTTCATGGTTGGTAGAATTTTACGCAAATGCCTGAATGAAGTTTAAAGTAGACTTTACCAAACAGTGTGTGTTTGTGGTACAGTGTGTAAATTTTAGTTTTAAACAATAACAAATATAGCCATAAACTAGGCCACTATATTAATAATTATATCGCCCCTTGGCTACTATAATTAGGAAATGAGACATTTTCACTCATAAGTAGGTAAAAAAGTTGCCAGGTTTCCATTTATTTATAATTGTTTTACACTCCTATATTTTGTCCAATGTCGATGTTATGCATGGGACTGCGGCTCAATTAATTTACATGTTCTACATGCCATATACAGAATTATTCAAAAGGAATCATCTTATTTCTGAATTCTGTATTTTTTAAAATAAAAGATGCAGAATGCTAAGTAATACACGAACACAAAGGAAAAATATGAAAATTTTATATTGTGAACAATAAATGATGCTTGTCTGTTCTTTGTGAAATTATTTCTTGAAAACATTTTATGTGCAGTCATTTGATCAAATATGGATCTGTAATTACCATTTAGTGTGAATTTCATAAACAAAGCCAAATTAATCTGCCTCTGACTCTTGAGTATTTAAAAGTGTTATCATCAGTTTGATGAGAGCTGTGAATGTCTTTGTAATGGGAATCGTAGATGCGACCAGGCATATCTACAGAAAATTATGAAAAAGTAATACTTTTCTAAGAGCCTAACGAAATAGAATGTTAGCACCAGTTGAGAGCTGGGCATTACTCAGCCTACTGTTTAGCAAGTGTTAAGAATTTTTGTCTCAACAAGCTGGAGGCTATAATGACACTTTACAATATTTTTGGCAGGAATTTACTTACCATCTTGATATTATATGTGTACTTAAAGAAAGTTATTTTGAATACTTGTAAAGAAGAACTTCCATACTTTCCCTTTTGAATTCATGTATTATTTATCATTCTGTGTCATTTATTAATGAAGATATAGCATTTTGAAATTGAATGAATCATTGTGGTTTTCTTTGCTTTCTTCATTTTGTGGCCTGTAACATGTATCATAATAAATTGAATTTCTACATTAACTGATGTTGAGTAGTAAATATAATTGCTAAGATAGCTGTAAAACTGAAAAATTTATAAAATTAGTTTTCATGAAATAATGGTAAAACATTAAAACATCTTGTGTCTATATATAATATTTCAATTTAACCCTTTGATGATCATGGAAAATCTCAGTAGCATTCAAATAGAGTATTACAATTCATGCAGACAAGTTCAGCTTATCAAAAGAATTCTGATCAAAATGGTTACTATCAAGCCCTGCTCACGTAACAAAATTTTTCCCATTTCACTTTAACTGGCTGAGTTATTTCATTTATACTATCCTGCACTGTTTGAGTTATAAGTAATACCTACTCAGAATCCATTTAGTTTGCTGGCATACAAATGGCTGTATGTGTAATATGATATTTTTTCCACAATGAAAAAAAATGTTGTTAATCTAGTTGTCAATCTTGTTATGTTTGTTGTGTCTATGTAATTTGGCATGAGTTCGTTACAGAAATGGCTTGAAAGCAAAAATTAGATAATTCTGTAGATAAATAAGTTGCAAAATGAATATGTGAAATTCCATGTTTTTAAAGTGTATCACTCACAGAAATATTTTTAGATAAATATTATATTAAATGTTTCATGAAGTCATAATTTACCAACTAATATTCTTCAGTTATTGAATTGCTTAAATAGTGTAATTGTCACATTAAGTTACGACAAATACTTCTTTAAAGACTTCCATTGAAAAGTAAGTGAGCTCTCTGACTCACCACCAGTAAAGGGTGAAATTTTCAGAAATAGCTACAGGGAAAATGGCTGCCTAGACAGTGACCATTTCGTTACAATACTGTGCATAATAAGAGAATGAAAACTGTTGATTCTCCTAATTGTATCAAAGGGTTAAAAAAATCCATGCACATTAAATGTGATGAAAACCTGAAATTATTATTATCAATAATTTTTTTTATTTACTATAATTTTTTACTTTTTATCCACTCATTTATAAACAGACAGTTTTAATTAAAGTGGGAAAAAAAGAAAACTTTTTTATTAAGAAGTGTGATTCATTTTTACTGTTATCAAAATCTAGAGAAAAAAGTTCTCTGCAAGTCAGATCCATTTGTGTGCTTTTAAATAATTGCCCCATTATAATCACATTTTTTTAATTTTTTTTTTTTTTTTTTTTTTTAATTTTTATATTAAAAAAGTGCTAGAAGATTCATTGTCATAATGAGTTATGTTTAATATTTTCAAATATCAAAACTTAACTCTAAGTCATAATAAAATTTAATTGTCTCTATTAACGAATGTATAATTGATAGTGATTCCTATGTAAAATAAGTTTCAATGAAATATTGATTAATTTTTTCCATTATGGAAATTTTCTTATTTGTTTGTTTGTTTGTTATACTGATGCAGTTCTATACAAATAAATTCTTTGAAAAAGATATCCTCATTTTCTTGAAATTAAAGAAAAAATTAGACCAAGCAGGAGGCTTTATAATCAAAATTATTTTTAATTTGCTTATTAAATATTTTATACATTAAAAAACACTAAAATAGGGAGGGAATGCTACACACACACATTTTTAAATTTTTACTCTTAAAATAAGTATTTCATTGGAATTTTATACTACTTAAGGTGAAAATGATTATTTTGAACTTTCAATGAATTCAATATTATATGATACTGTTATTATCTACTAGTACATGAAAAATTGCAATAGCATTTTTCTATTAATTGTATTTTGTGCTTCTAAATAGTTTGTACACTTATATATTTATTGTAAACATATAAGTGTACAAAAAAAATGCTTATATATTTATTGCAATGATAAAAAATAGAAATTTCTGTTGTTGCAGTATTTTTTTATTTATTTATTTTTAGTTCATAGATATGTTTTTTTCTTACAGAAATCCTAGTGAAAATGCACATCAAGGAGAAGTATTAGATTTTTGTTTCCAAAAATGTTTTTTAGTGGTAAAGGACAAATTTTTGTGTAGTGTAACAGACGTAATGATTCTCAAGGTAATTCTAAGTTAATATCGACATTAAAATATTTTTACGTGCTTGATATAAAGATTATATACTGTTAATATTACAATCTTCATGGATTATATTAAAAGAATCATGGAAATATCTTTAGAAAACTGTATGTGGACATACATGGTTGTAGCTCATAAAAAATCAGTATTTTATAAAGCAAAGGTTGTGTTTTCTTTTTTCTTACTTGCATGTTCTTGTTTATTTATTATTATGAGTCGCAATGTTTTGTTTTATAAATTTTTGTAAGGTATAACATTTTGTTTTTCCTATTGAATGTTATATTTACTGAACTACAAATTTTATTTAATATACTTATGTTTTATTTATTTATATAGATTGTGCTTTCTTCCCTAAAGTGCTTGCAACATATTTTCGTATCCAAAAATTTGAATGTTGAAAACTTTGGAGAGTTATTAGGCACGCTTAAAGTAAGATTTATTACTTTTCTTTTCATTTATGTTATTAATTTGAAGTTTTCAAAGGACTGTAAAAATTGTTTAAGTATTTAAAATCAACTTCTGAAATGTATTTGTTATGTAGTCTTTCCTTTTGTATTGATCATTATAATTAGTTTTAGCATGATATCAATATCTCTTCAATATTTTTAGAGATATATTATGTTTAAAATTACAAATTTTTTTTTTTTTTTAAAAGAAAATTATTCCTTTAAATCTTTTCCTCAGTCAAAATTGTACAATTATGGTTCCCTTATGGTTAGAAAACTAGATTTCTATCTAGATTAAAGGAGGTTGCTCTTTAATCGAATTGAAATTCAAAGGTTTCATGGAATGTGGAAGTTCAGAGAATGAAACATTAATTGTAGTTGCTACCTTTATCATAAAACTATGATTTTCACAATCTATGATATTCATCATGAATATTCAATTAAAGAAAACTAAAGTTTAATTTATCCAACCTATAATATAAACTAAACTAATTGTAATTTGCTTCTTTTGGTTTGATATTAAATGCTTTTAAATCTTATTAGTATTTTATTGATTCCATGGCAAATTTTTTATCAATTGTATATGTGTTAACAGATACATATTCTCTAAATTGTATACCTAGAAATGTTGATTTGAATTAATTTAAAACATCATTATTTGCAGTCTGATAAGCAAAATTTTCTTTAAAACTGAAATAGGGATTTTTTTTTTATCATCTTACTAAAAATAACTACATAAAATCAATGTATTTCAACTCCCTCTCCCTAAATTTTTAAATTTGTGTTAATTTTTGGAATATAGTGTAATTTATTTTTTCTAAATTTTCAAAATATTTCTTACAAAATAGTTTATTGGTCTTTTGTTTTACTTTAACTTAAAAGAGTACATGAGATAAAAAGGATTTTAAAGTAATTTTTCTCTTCAGATCTATGACATAGAATTCTGCATTTTGTTTGTTTAAAAAAAATCACTATTAAAATTTCTCTTCCAGAACTTTTTATTTTATGGTCTGCCGGGTCAAACATTCACATCAGATATTAACTTATATCCTACTCTACGATTTCCTGATGGTCCACATAACCAGGAATCACAAAGTGAATCTGATAGTCCTCATCCAAAAGTAAGTTATAATTATAAATTAATAATGTATTAAGTGTTGAGTGTATTCATTCATTAATCTATTTTTGAATTAAAATGGTATTAATTTTAGTTATAATTTATTTTAAAGCTCAGAAAGCAGAAAAAGAACAAAAGAAGGCTTAAGAGGGCTTCAAATAAGAGACAAATTCACAATGAATCTCAAGTAGATGGTACAATTTTTTTAAACATAAAAATTTTTCTTAGTTTTTGATCAAACATTTTTTTTTATCATAATAATGTAAGTATATTTTTAAAGAAATCCTTAATTTGTTTTTTTTTTTAAATATATAAATAATGTGAGTATTAAAACTATCCTACTGTTTTATTATAATTTTTTACTTTATTTTTTAGTCATATAGCTGATAATATATATGAATGTGCCTGCATTATATATATATATACAGGGTGATAAATTTAAAAGAGTACCCATTGGTTTTTCTTATTACCCTTAAATCTGAAGGAAGTGACAACTATTCTAACCTTAAGTATAATTGTTTGAACCTTGTTTAAGTGTGGGAGACAATTTCCAACACTGTAACAACTTTATATGTGAGTTAAAACAGAAGAGTGGAGACACTCAATGATACTTAAACCTGTAAAAATTTTATTTTTAAAAAATTTAATTTAATTAAAACTTTTTACATTATCATTCCTTACAGCAAATGTTTGCCATGATTTTGAATGCATACATGAACACGTCGAACCAAGTTTTTTGACACACTTTTCAGCATTGATGGTGTTATTGACGATAATTCATCGATGTTTGCAGGACTTCTCTGAAAAACCCTATATTTGAGAAAATTTCTCAAAAAAATCTAACTGATGAGGTCTGGTAACCTTGGTGGCCAGAGGCCTTTTGAAATTAAACGCTCTGCAAAGAATTCCTGAAGCACTTTCATTGTTTTGGTTTGACATGTGTGGCGTGGCTCCATCTTGTTGAAACTAACAGTAAAAGTCCTGTATCTCAAGGGAAGCAATAAAAGTTTGAATTATGCCCAAGTACACTTCGAAATTCATTAAAATCAAAGAATTAGTTCATGCAGACAGTTTTTATTGTCATTTATAACCTTATGAAATGAGTTTTAAAAAATAATTTAAAAAAATGTTGAAAGAAGGCCAGCACTTTACTGAAATCATTTGTGCAAAATTAGATTAAAAATCACAACATTCATGCAAATTTACGTATAAAAACAAATTTTTGCATTTAGAAAGTGAAAAAAAATGACTCTTGCACATTGAATATAGACATATTAAATAAGTAAGGATTTTGAAAGTCTTGTTACTTATATTGTAGATGTGGATATTACAAAAAACAAATGGGTACTCTTTTTTTAATTGATCACCCTGTGTGTGTTTTGACCTTTAGAAATTACATGAATTTTTTTAAAGTGTTTCTTTTAATTATTTGTATTAATACTAATGTGTAATGATTTTGTTGTAATTTTATTGTTTATTTCTTCTAAGTATGTAATTATTACTCTGTAGAGGAATCTGATTGTGTAACTACTGATTTGGGTGAAAATATAGCAAGTATTTCTTTAACTTCATCAAGCAAAGCCTTTTCTGAAACAAAAATGAGAAACAGTAGCTCTGATTCAGAAATATCAGATGCTGAGAATTACATTTCACAATTAAAGCCCCTACAAGTGGCAATACGACGAAATGCTTACTTAGCATTGTTAAATATTATTAAGGTATAACAAAAAATTTCTATCATGTAATTATATTTAATTCGAAACGTAGATTATGAATTACAAAATTATAATGAAATTTGATTGCAAGCTTTTTAATTATATTTTTAAGAAAGTATATCTACATTATTCACAAAAATATAAAGTGTGAAATCTCACTTTAAGTTAAAATTTCTAATAAATTATTACAAAATGTGTACTAAAATAATTGTAAAATAATTAATGCAAAAAATTATTTATTGTAAAATAATTAGTACTCCAATTTTCATTTGTAAAGTCAGTTTTCTTTGTATAAAAATATAATTCTAGTCTTCAGATATTAATATAAAAAAATTTATCAATAGAAGAAAATTGTTTATTTTAGTGTCAAAAGTAATTGCAAAAAAATATTGTACAGTGGTCAGTGATATAACTTTTAGAATTATTATTTGATGCTCTTTAAATTTTTCATCATAATTCATTATAAAATATTATCAACTTTCTTTTTGATATTATTCTTTATAGGCTTTTTGAATATTAAAGATTGTCTTTTTATTTCTTATGAACTGTACTGCATAAAAAGTTTGATGATTTTGTGAGTTACTTTTTGCAATTTTTATCTTGGTTCTCTTTTGCTGTTTCATTATAATTCATTTTATTACTTTATAATCCTTTTTTAAACTCAGTGATATTTAATGAGTCAAAACTTTATTGAAATCCTGATTGATGTAAGAAAATTCATGCATTAAAGTAGATCTCTCTATTGTCTTATTACAGAATTTCTTTTTTAAAGTAATGTATCTCTCTATGGTCAAATATTGTTGTGTTAGTTATCATGAAACTTATTGTTACAAAAAATTAGTACTTAAAGTTTAAAGAACCAAAAATCTTATGTGTGTAAAGTATTGCTAACATTTAAATAGTTTTGCATGTGTAAAAATTCATTTAAAAAATAAATTTAGAAACATATTTCTATTTATTTGTAATAATTTTATTTTCACAGATAACAGATAAAAAGGTAATGTTTGGCTATTGGTCATATTTCTTACCCGAGCATCCAGTTATACCTGGGCTAGTATCAAGCCCAAATATTTTTACTTCTGTTTTGAAAGATCCTGCATCCCAGGTAAATTGTTTTGTTTCGTTTCTGTATTTATGTAAGCCATTTTGCTTTTATATTATTTATTTATGAGGAGTTCTTTCATTTTTTTTTTAGGTCAGACTATGTGCCTTAACATTGTTAGCTGAAATTCTGAGAGGCTCAAAGCAATTCTTAATGCATGCAGATGGAAGGTACTCTCGTAACATAATTTTGCTCTTGAACATAATTAAATAGATATTTTCATATTTGTATGCATGTTTCAGAGTTTTTAATGTATTTTCAGGAATTAAAAAATGTATACATCAGTAGGGATATGTTATCAATAATATGTTCTCTTTTTTTGGGGGGAGGAGGATCTTGATTTATACTCATATATATATATATGTATCGAACTCTGTAAGAATCGAAAAGGAAAGAAAATGAGAAAATTTAGAAAAAAGTAACAAAAAATAGTTTACTTTCAAAAGTTTATTCTTTTAGCATTTCTGGATTTATTACTTGTAAATTAATGAATGTATTAAAATAATTGATTGGATAATGATGGTAATTTCCATATTTAAAGTTTGGTATTCTGTAAATTGTTTATGTTATCTGTAATGGTTTCCTAGACCTAGACAATGATAATTTTTAATATTCATTTTACTTAGTTTTTTTTAATCCTATTTACACCCTTATTTAATTGTTTTTTTTTTTTTTTTTATGAATTAAATAATATGTTTTCAACATTGCTGTTGTATTATTGAATCTATAACCCTTGCAAAGCCCACAAAAATGTTATGAATCTTTAAAAAATGTTTTTATGAGATCCATAAAATTGGATATCTCATATTGATTTGGACCAAATCATTTATTCTTTTTAAACAACCTTAAAATTAAGAAAATAAAATGTCAAATAACAACTAACATATTTTTCCTTCTGCATTGCTTACGAGTTTTCCAAAAATTTTCCTTTTACGAAAGGAAATCATTTAGCAAGTTAAATTATGAATCAGCTTATTAACCCAGGATGAATTTAAAATGCTTTTTAGAAGTTTCTATGTCATTTGTTTTTTATGTTTTCCTTGAATATTATGTCCATCAGAATATTTTACAATCAAGATTGAATGAATAGTTTGTGATATTTTATTTATTAGAATTTTGTAAATAGGGCAAATCTTATAAATCGTCTTATGATCTTTGTACAGAATATTCTGAATTAAAATCTGATTGTAATGATATTTGCTTAAAAATAAATAAATCACTGTATTTTTCATGTTATATTTTTTCTCATCTAGTTCAATTTTATGATGAGAAAAAAATAACAGATACAGTGAAAATCAGAATTGGTTGGTTATTATCTTTTTTTCTTCAAAAGAACAGCATTTTTAACCTTCACGTTCTTTTACTATTACTCATACAACATACATCATAATTGATTGGATTCACTAACTAATTAAGATTTTTAACTCTTAATGGAATGATTTTTTAAAAATTATTAAATATTTCTAATTTTATTGTAAAGACATAATTATTTTGAATTCCATCTTTTTGATTCATTAATTGCTTATTAACATCACACTTGGAAACAATATGATGCTTATTGGCAAAGTTCCTTATGATTATGAACCTTGGTCAAGTAAACAAGGACAATGTTTGAGCTTGCACCTTACTATTCAAACTTCTACATCATCCAAATGTGAGGAAATTGATCCTCAAAAGACTGAACGTGCAGGAACCCAGCTACATGCTGAGTCTTTAAAGGGCATTAGGACTTGCATCCACAACTTGATAGATGCAATGACTGCCATGAACTCACTATCATTGCCACCCAGCTACTGTAACTATTTTAAATTTCAACATCTTCCATCTTAGTGATAAAAATTGCCAGTGATCGTTATAATACCCGCTTTAAATTTCCATTTTGATGAAAACAAAAAGAGACTAATCTTTAAATGATAGATGATGAATTTTTAAAGTCACATGGAACTTACTGTGAGTAGAATCATTATCAAATCTTTGAATATAAAGTATTATGCTAATGGTTGTATATTAAGTCCTGAAACATCATATATAGAAATTTAAAAAGGGGGATATTTCATTAGTATCATTTGTCTATGGGGAATATAGAATTACAGGTATCTTATCTCTGAAAGGAAATCAATGCATCATGTTTCAACTAATCTTATTTTTTCAATTGTTGTTTTAAAACCATTCACTTGCACTTACCAGAGTTTGAATTTCATTAAATTAAAGTATGTAATCCAATTAAAGGAAAGAACCAATATTTCACCATCTGTTTAAATTTCTCAGATACAGGAACTTATTACAGGAAATAAAAATTGTGCAAGTTAAAACTTTTTTTAAAATTAAATAAGAGAACATAATTTTATTTTAAAAAAATGTAGTTGTAAAATACTTGTCTTTTCAGGCATTTATCATTATTGTACTTTGAATAATTTATTTTATTATTAATGTCTATATATTTTTTCATTAGGAACGTTAGACATATATCATTTACTTCACTAAGTTCAATTCTTGCCACTGTGATTAGTGAAATTCATAGATATCTCCTTCTTGCTCTGGTATCTGAAAATTCCAACCTTATTTTGACACAGATTCTAAAAGTAAGGAAAATTAGTGTATTAATATGAGTACTTGGTTTTTTTTTTTTAAAAAAAAAAAAACTGGAAGTGTTATAAAAATAACAAAAAACTTTATTTTTTTTTAAATATAAATAAGATTATTTCAATATTTTCTCCCTACAGTGTTATGCAGTCTTATCTGAAAATGTGCCTTATTCTAAACTAGATACAAAAATTATTTGGAAATTTCTGATGCACATAAAAAATTATCTGTTTCACAAAGGTAATATATAATTCCTCATAATCATAGTGAATTCAAATATAAGTAATTGTATAAGTAATTCAATAATAAGTATTAAAATATCAGTGAAATATTTCAAATGATTTTCTTTTCCTAGATTTGCAAGTTCGAGTGGCATGTATTACTGTATTTTGCTCTATTGTGAATTCTGATCAAACTCCTGCTGAAATTGAAGACTTAATGCTTTCATCTGATTTTGAAAACACAGTGGATTTTTTAAATACTTCATCACAAAATAATGTAAATCAATCAAGAAATTCAATGTTTCCCACAAGTGATGAATCTCCATGGATTGTTAAAATATGTGATAATAACATTAGAGGTGATGAGTCTCTACCAATCAAAATCCAGTCTTTACAGTTGGTTAGCTGCATAGTTGGAAAATATTTCCAAAAATCTCTGTAAGATCACAAAATTTTATATTTTCTTAGTTCAGAATCAATAATTCTTATGTGCCATTTCAAAAAAGATGTGTTAATCCCTAAATTATTATCTTTTTTTAAGAAATTATGTTTAAAATCTAATAATTTTTTTTATTTGAATCCATTTCATTACAAATTTTAATAATTTTCATAAAAGTTTTGTTTATTTTTTGCATTAATTAACGAAAAATAATTGTTAATAATCAAAACTATAGTATTCAATAATATATTATTTCAAAATCTTTCATTCCGATTCTTTGATTTCCAAATGTATGGAATTTTTCGGTAAAAACTCTTGAAATTATTGCGGCAAGATATTTGCGAAACATCACATATTAATTCACAGATTGAAATTTTATATGTTAAATCATGTTTATGCAATAATAATAAAATTCTTGTTTTCTTTGTCTTAACAGAAGACATTGTTTTATCTTAAATTAACTGTCAATTTTTTTTTAAAAAAAAATAATTGGGTTTTTTAAAAAAGGTTAATTAACATATTTTCAAAATATTTTGGAAATGCTCTTTGCATCACATTTCACTTTAATGAGATAAAAAAAATAATAGGCAAAAAATCCCTATTGATTTAAAGAACACATAGCTTTTGAACTGATTTAAAAGCATTTTTATGAATGCTTGATTTTTACATTTTCTTCATGTAATTCCATGGATCAAAATAGATTTTTATTTTATGTACTAATGCATATTAAATAAGTAAAATTTATAATAGTTTTCACAGTTTCTTTTCTGAACGTAATTTGCTTTACATTTTATTACAACGTTTTTCTGTATTTCACTTGGAAAGTGTCATTAAATTTTTGATCATTAATTTAACCAATTTCCCATGCAGCAAGAGCTCTGAAACCTTGGGAATCGTTCTTACTCGCCTAACATAGTAATATTTAGACATTTGTGATAAGTTTTAACTAATATTTCAATATTTTTTTTTATAAATTTTGCCACCATATAAAAACGTTGGTTTTTATCTCGAATTATTTTAATTTAGCAAATTTGTTTTTTAAGATTCAATTACTATAAAATAAAAGAGAAAAATCCAACATTTAATTTTTGGATTTAATGATTGTATATAGCAAAGAACATTTAACACAATATTGAAGACTGAAAGATTTACATACAGCAAAAACTATTCTTAAATATAACTGCAATGATGGCTACTGTAGTCTTAGATTTCCTCCTTGCATATGTATATTATCATTCGGTCTAATTATATTTTCTTTGTTATTTTTATACATAAATTAGAAGAATTAAATTTTTTTAATTTACTTAATTCTTTTCTAATGAAATATGCTTTATAGGTCTTGGTAAGGTTTTGATGCTTTGAACTGTGTTGTATTTTTTAGAGTTATTGGTTGTAATTTTTAATTATTTATATTTTAATATGTATTCTTGAATATTCTGTAATGTTATATTTTCAGTAATGTAATGACAAACATTATAATACTATTTGTACTTTAAATTTTAGATAATCTACTTCTAATTATAATAGTTTTTAAAGCATTTGTAATTAAATGGTTTTAATATTAATTTTAGTTTCTTATTAGCTGTAATCTATAATTTATTGTGAAATAATGTACATGTTAAAAAAATTGTCTATTTGACACACATCAATAATTATATAATTACTTAATATATATAGTAAAATAAACAAAATATATAATAAATAAAAACCATTTTTAAACTTCAGTAAATATACCATAAATAAAAGACTATTAATGTATATAAAATAAGCTCTAAACTTTTTACTGTATTGGAAAATTCTATATTTCCAATCAGTTTGACTTAAATTATAATGTCATCCTTTTTTTTCCGTTTAATAATACATTATTTGGTTTCAAAATTTGAATTAAAACATCAGATATGTCAAGGTGATTCCATCTGAAATCTTTATTATTTATTTACCAGTATATTTTAATGTGATTAATGCTCAATTTATAAAACATGTTGTGTTTACCTGCTATAATAAATCCCTAGAACTTTTACTTAGTGAAAATGTAAATTTAAAATTGAATTTGCATGTAATGAGACTTATGTTTTTCAGTCCTTTTTTCAAAGTTCTGGACTATATTGTAACAGTTTCCCTTAATCATCCAGATAAATCTGTGCAACATCATGGAGCTAAAGTATGTATTCATATTTTGGAATATTATTATACTTTGCAAGAACTTATTTTCCTAATTTGAATATGTACTTTTTACTCTGCATTTATTTTAAAAACAGTATTTGTATGTTATAACATTTGTTTCATTCATAAATAATAAATATGTTTAATCAAATTTATTGTATTAAAACAATTTGATTTTTAAGTACGTAAAAAATTATCATTTGGGGGATTAAAACATCTCTTAAATTCTTTCAGATTTTTTTTTTAAATTGGATTTTCTATTATAATTAATATGTTGGAAATATAAAGATTAATACCTCTTCCTTATTAATAAATTTGCATATTTTTTACAGCTTTTAGATATATTAGGACGAAGTATGAATATTGTTACAGATGTGGGATTAAAGAAAGCATTGCAACCATTAGTGAGTAACACTATAAACTTTTATTTCAAAAATTCTGAATTTAAAGTTTTATATTGTTTTTCACATAATATTTTTAACTACTGATATTTTTTCATTATTCCCCCCCTCCTTACATTTCGAATATAGAAATAGATCAAAATTTTGTGTTTGTTAGATATGACCTAATATTTTATAGATGTCATCACTGTGGCAGAATATCTTAAAAGATACTTTAATTAAATGTCTGACATATGATGATGTCAAAATTCTTAGGCCTGTATGCTGTGATTGTCTTTCAACTTTACCATCAAAGGATTTCGAAGCACTACCGGTATGCATATAATATAATTTGTTTTAAAATATGTTTGAATCTGTTACAAAAAAAACTTTCGATATGTGTATATTTACTTAAAGAATATTATGTTTCATTAAGTTATTTCCTAAAATGTTATATATATATATAGTGAACAATTTTCAAGTAAATGCAAAATATTATAAATTTAGTTTCAAATATATTATCAAATAATTTTACTCTAATGTAACATTTCTTCAATTTTTTTACATTATTATTTTGTAAAATTCTAATAAATTATAAAATTTTACATCACGTTTTTTTTTTTTTTTTTTTTAACTTTCTTAGCCAAAGTTACAGATCTCCTACATTACAATACTCTTAGGTTTGGCATCTGATTCTAGTCCTAATGTCAGAGGTGCAGCTATTCGCTGCCTTGGTCTTTTTTGTCTGTTTCCATCATTAACTCAGGTATATAAAGTTGGAAGTTAAGTGAATATTATTATTAAAGTATATATCAATAAGTGTCATGTTTTCTTCATTTTAGGAAAGTGCCATTTCTTATATCTAATGTTTGAAACTTATGCAAATATAATTAATCCAATTTTGTTATAAATATTTCGTGTTTAAAGGACATTTAGGAGCTTGTGTTTTACCATGTTGATGAAGTTTTGCAACTATTTTTACTGGAAAAGAATGATGACTTAATTGATCAAATGATATCAATGTATGTGAAAACGAAATTAGAAATCATGTGAATGATTGCTATGAAATTCAGAATTTAACATATTCTTTAACTTTAGCAACTTCCTTATTTTTAATTTGCTTTATATATTGTAAGAATAGTTTTCTAAATCTTCATCAAGAAATATAATGCCTATGTATGCCTCAAATTTCATTTTCACGTTGCTGTAGTGACCATTGAGGCTTGGCAACCAAATTTAGCTATAAATGCTTGTTTGGGAATCACTTGGTGAGGCTGGATTCTTCTGCTACACCAAAAGTTTGACCCCTCTCCTCGCCAGGCTATAAAATACAGACAGCTGCTCTGCAGTCAGTCTTGATGATTGATTTGGTTGATGATTCATCGATTGATAGATCGATGCTAGAATTTGTTAATCTATCCAACACAGCGAAGCCTGGTGAACTCTGCAATCATTTATATAGTTTGTGCACTATTGTGATTGTTTTATGAGTATATATTTTTTCCCACATATTTGAATTTATGGCTGTTTACTGTAAGTAATTAGCTATGTATCATCATTAGTGCCTCCTTTTTGTAAATGAAGGAAAGTACTTAACACAATAATAAATTAGATATTTTTTTTAAAGAATTTCTGTTGTCAGTTCAATACTAAACTCACAAAAATTATTTTTAAAAAAATGCTTTTTGACAAATATGTAATAAATTAATTGTCACGTATAACATTTCAAATGTAACTAACTGATTATGTATTCAGTCTATTTTATCATACATTTCATTTTAAAATAACTTTAAAAATTTGTAGATTGCAAAAAAAAAACCTGTTCTACTTATATTAAAATTAGTGTAATATTCATAGGTGAGCAAGAAAAGCTTTTTATAATTGCAAAATGCAATGTTTTTACATTGCTATCAGTAACTTTTGGAAATATGTGACAGTAACTGTCCAAAAAATGACATTTTCCTATAATCTATGGGTGATATTGAGAATTTCACTCTCCTTTAATAACTTATTTTTAAAATGTTTATCGTGTTTTGAATTGACTTAACTATTTTAAAATTTGAAAATGTAAGTAATCAAAAGAACAAATATTTTAAAAATTATAATTAGAGAATAATTGACTAAATTTTTTTGAAATGATGTAAACTGAGTGAAATTTAAACTGATTTGTGAAATGTACTCTAATTGTTTTTGTTTTCCTGAAAATATGTTCTTAATTTCCCTACCACCTCTACCTCATTTTATTGGGAAATTATTTTTAAAAATTTTACCATTTTTAGGATTCAGCTTTTCTGGATGATGTTTCTGTAATTTTAGTCAAATCTGTTGAAGATTCCAATGTAAATGTTAGATTTAAGGCATCGTGGTCTTTAGGAAATCTAAGTGATGCATTATTTATAAACAAGTAAGTAAATTTTCTTTTTGATAAATTATCTTTTGAACATTTGTCTTTCAATAAATATACTTATTTAAAAAAAATTATTAAGTTAAAAATGATTAGTCAAAGTTATGTTTTTTTTTTTTTTTTTTTTTTTTTTAATTATAAAGAAAAGTGCTATTTCAAACTAAAAAATTGAATTTATGAAATGTCTTGTACTTACTATTCATGATAAAGAAAATTTATTACATTAAACATTTTCCACGACTTACTGAAAAAGGGAGCATTTCTGCAATATTTATTTATGAAATAATAAATATGTAATACCTGAATTATTGCATAAACAGTTGCTATTTTGATAACCTTAGCTTTCTAAATTTTGTGTTTGCTGTATAGTACTGAAAAATATTAAGAAAATTATCAATTATATATATACAAATATCATTAAATACTCCATACGAATTTGTAACACAACAAAATGTTTCAATGTGCATTTTTGAATCATGAATTACTAAATTATTACCTAACAATCAGTAAAAAAGGTAATATAACTCAGGAAAAATATGAATGCTGTTACTTTCAAAGAACATTGATCTCTTTAAGCTGCTCAATTACCAAAACTGATAGTTTAGAACTCATTAAATTATTTCATTAAAATTTTTAAAATTAATTATTAACATAAAATTTTAATTTTGTAAAAGAAAGACATAAGTAAGACTCTTAAAAAATATATCTCATGAAGAAAAAAGCTTTTAAGATTTTTTACATTATTATTTACAAAAAATATATTCTATACTATGTGTCATATTTTACCTATGTTAATCCTATTCTTTTTACTTTTAGAGACCAATTCCTTTTTAGCAAGGAGATACCTTCAAAATTCTTTTATTCAATAGGAATGGCTTGTGTTCAGTTTTCTAAAGACTGTGATCGAGTTAAAGCTAATGCTGTAAGAGCATTGGGAAATCTTTTAAACTATATTCCAGTAGAATTTATTAGTAAGATATGATTATATTCCCATTTGTTAAATTTATTCTTCCTCATAAATCATGAAGCTATATTTTGATTTATGAGATTGAATAAATTCATTCTATTCTCATTTTGAATGTCAGATAGGAACTTTGGAACCAGTATTAGGAATTGTTCTAATATTGATGTCATATTCTAAAACAAAATTGGAATTAATAATGATGCATTCACAGAATATAATATATTTACAAATATTAAAAATATTTCAAAATAATTCCATATTTGACAAATTTTGCAACTTTAGTATATGCAACTTCATAAAATATGTACAATCTTTGTAAAATTTTCAGACATTTTGTGAACAATTAGATAAATTCAATTCCAAAAATAATATTTGCTTCAACCAATGTCAAACTAATACTTTTAAGAAAATATGATTAAAGTATTCATATTGCATTAAATTCAGAAACTGTTTAGAAATTTGTTCTAAATAACTACAGTAATAAATTGCCTTTTAATCATTCTTAATAGTTTGAAAATGTGATAGAAATATTAAGTAGAATGTAAAGCATCAGAATTGGCTTACTACCTTAATTGTGTGTTTAGCTAAGTATAACCATAAAATGCATGATGCAATATCGGTTTTAATAAATTCATTTTAAAAATGAGAAAAATGCTTCATAATGTAAACAGTTATGGAAAAATATCTTATCCTTATATATCTGTGTGTTAGAGGTAAAGGACACTGTCCATTTTTAAAATTTTACAGAACAGCTTTAGGAAGGAGGTTCTTTGTTTTCAGCTTGCTTATTAATCAACATTTTTCAATAAACCCTTTTATATTTTATTCTTTAGATTAATGACTTTTAAATTATACCTTTTTTAAGCCTTGTTACTCTACTTAATACTACTTTAAAAAATGAACGTAATGCCCTATACCTCTAACATATATATATGCATAATATATATAGTGAGGCTTCCGAGTACATACTCAAATTCACACTTTATGAGAGGGAAAAAAGTAATTATATTTTCATTGGATGCTAATTGGATTGTACTAAGCATAATACATTAGAAAATGATTATAGCTGAAAAATGTTGTCATAAAATATCATAAAGCATTTTAAAAAAGCAGCAGCATTATCCAGCATTGGTCTATAATGGAAGAGATTTTTTATTTTATGTAAAATCTACTGTGTTTTTATTGCTAACAAAATTAATTATTTAAAGTTTATAATTTTTTAAAATTAATTTATAAAGCTTTATGAAATAATTCTGTTACATGCTTCTTTTTTAAAGATTTGAAAATGATGCAAGATTTCATTAAAGAATCTTGTGAAGTGTTAACTTCTGCTCTTTCATCTAATTTCATGAAAGTTTGTTGGAATTCATGTTATGCTTTAGGTAACATGTTTAGAAATACTTATCTCATTGAACACAGTGCTTTAAATCTGGTAAGTCTGTATTCTGTGATAGATGTTTTAGCTTTCCTCAATAATTTTTAATTAAGAACATCTACAAAATAATTTTTTTTCAAATACTGATAAAAAAAATTAAATCATGAGTTTTCAATATTTCATTTTTAATAAAACTATCATCATCTGAAATTTTGTTACAAATAACATAAACTGTTTACTTAGATATTTGCATGATAAATTTTAAATTTTTGAAATTCTATTTGTTAAACAAAAACATCTATATAAATAGACATTCTTATTATACTTTTTAAAAAGTGATGTTTTAATTTTATATTTTGTAATGAAATGAATGTGTAATGCAGTTACACAAATACAATTTTAAAATAGTTAAGTCTCATTAATTCGAATATACCCAAATAAATTTTTTACATACATTTCCTCAAAGATATTACAAAAAGTTATCTAATATTTTGCAACTGTGACAGATAAAATACATAATTAAACATCAAAACAATTAAAATCATGTTTTTTTTTTTTTTTTTGAAGCATTTGATTATTTTGAGAACTGTATAAAATTAACTTTTTCATAATGAAATGACTTTTGAAATTTTTTCTCCTAAAAACACCAATACCCCCCCCCCCGCCAGGGGGGGGGGAAACATTTATTTATGAGAGTATCATTTAAAAGGACTATCCAATACACCTTATAATAAATGGGTATAGTATTATAATGACTTAGAACTATATCCTTTTTTTTTCAATTAGTCTCTACATGAGCTTTTCTTAATTCTTTTCAAATTCATTTCTTTGTAATATTTCAAGTTTAAGTCATTTTCTTTAAATTAAAATTTTAAAAAAAAGTTTTGTTGTAATTAAAGTTTGTTTCCTATTCACATGAATATAAAAAAATAAATAAAAATATCTTGAGTTTTTCTTTTCTACCCTTAACAAAAAACACTGCTGACTTATTTTTAATTTTTTTTTTTTTATTAAGTGATCTAAAATATTTTTGTAATTTCATTCATCCAGAATAAAATGTACTATTTAATAGATAAACTACTAGAAAATCAGTAATTCATACAAGTTCTTTTTTTTAATAATTTGATATTCAAAATTTTTATCAAAACATAAAAGAGATAGGAACAATTTAATTCACTAATATGCTTGGTACAAAAAAATTCTATTATTTATATACTAACAAATGACACAAACATACAAAACCAATGAAATGCAACTGTTAAATAAACATATATTTCTATTCAGCATTTAAGAATAATTTAAGATAAAGTGGTTGAAATGTGTGCATATAATTTGAAAATCTTGAATATCTGGTATGAAATGCCATTTTAAGTTGAAAAATTAAGTTACAAAAACCCTGAAGTTTTTGAGTCTCAATGTTGAATTGTGTGAAAAATATCTGGAAGATGGAGTTTTATTCATAAAAAAATACTCATGAAAAAAATATTTTTTTACTGGTATAGATGTATATATTTTTTCTATTTATTTCTTTTCTATCAGAGTATTATTTAATAAAAAAAAATTAAAATATAAGAATACAAATTAATGATATTTTCTGTAAAGAATAGAAAAAAGCTCTGAAATATTTTTACATGTTGTTTATATTCATGTGGATAAAAAAAAATTTTTAAAAAAAAACTTTATTTTATGGAAGTTATTCCTATTAATATAAGTTAATTGTGTATGCGGGTAGATGCTAAAATTTTATTTCCTCCTCTCTTAAATGTTTATTGGTGCTAATTGAGAAATTTTAAACTGAATTTTGATTTTAAAAAAAAGTAAATTAATAAAAATTTTGTTGTTATCGTATATTCCAAATATATATATATATTTTTTTCAATTTCTATTTTTCTATGAGTATTTATTTATCTTTATTTTAAAGCTGCGTAATTCTGGTGAATAGTTTTTAATTGATGTAATAAGTAAATTTTGTACTTTTCCATTTCACCAGCACAAGTGATAAAGTTGCCAAAAATGATACAATCGACACCAAACGGAATATGTGTATACTTGTGTTGTCGCCAATAAAGTCTGCTTGGCAAGATTTGCGCTGGGGAAATGGAAAAGTACCATACATTTTTACATCAACAGATAAGTTGGTATTACTGATCTAGTATATAAAATTCATATACACAAAAATTAGAGAATCCCATAATTGCTTTGCAAATCAAGTATGATACTTCATGATTTAAAATGAATTCAGTTAATATATATTTAACATATAAATTATATTACAAAATAAATTATTTTAAAGATTTACTCATTTTCATCAATATATTTAATTAGATCAGTTATTGTTTTTCAGCAAGAGGTATATAGTTGCTTATTAAAAGTTCTTAAGTCATCCAATTTTAAAGTTCGTATAAGTGCTGCTCAAGCTTTAACAACATTGACATGCAGAAAATTTTATGGAAATTTCTTACCTGCAATTTGGAATGAATTAATATCAGCCTTATTTTCAACATCATTAGATGTAAATTTTAAAGAAATAAAACATCAAGAAAACCTTCGTGATCAGGTATGTAATTTCATATGAAATTTCCCCCCCTTAATTTTGTTTGATGCAATTTTTATCTAGAATTTAATTTTAAAAAGATGTCTCAAAATATTTTATTCCAGTTATGCTTAAGTCTTTGCCAGCTATCTGTATTAATCACATATGGAGACATTTCAGCAATAAAAAATGAAATTCTTAGGGCTCAAGAAATTTTGTTAATTTCAATGTGGAAATTTGGATCACGAATGTCGGAAGAAAAAGGTATGTTTCAGAATTAAAACCATTGTAACATATTTTACGAAAAAGTACTTAATAATAAATAAAACTTCTTGTGTTTTAGAATAATAGTAAAACAAACATAAAATATATGGTATTATCAATATAGCATTCATTTTGCATTAAATAATATAGAATATATAGTGCATATTTAACACTCTTTTAAAAAAAACTCTGTGGGAAAAATCTGATTATCTCAAATCTTCATGAGCAATTTTATACCCAAACTGTAAATAATAAAAATTTTGTGGCCTGTTGCGTTCGTGTAATGCACATTTCTACTGCAAAACTAATGTTTTATTATAATTAATGTTTTATGTGTTATATAAAACATTAATTATAAGCTATTTTAATTTTTTCTTGTCTCTGTTGTAATTCCCTGTAAATACAACAATTAAGAGAACCATGGCTTAGTTTTTAGGGGAATAGGAATAGATAAATGTAAAAAATGTATTAGTACAACCTTTAATACAGGAATCTAGTTTTTTAAACTAACAATCAAATCTTTAAAATTTCTAATCGTATCAGACACTTAAATAAACCTGCTCCTAGCATATTTTCTATAATCCACATCATCTACATAAAAGAGGTCAAATAAAACTAGAATATATTTCTGAAAAATTTCCCTTCTAAATTGCACTAACAGTTACACTAAATGTTATCTTTGGTATTCCTCCATTTAACAATTAGAAACTATGTATAAGATTTCAATTTGAAAAGATTAACAATTACTACCCACTCATAACCATAAACTATATGACTACTTATCATTAGAATATCAAAATAGTATTTTTTCCCCATTAAAATTGAGGCCCTGTGAGTGGGTTGAAGAGGTCTGGAATTGAAGACAACGTTGAATTTTTATTCAGGTATGGTCTATTTATATCTTATAACTAAATATGAGGATCCTTTTATTTCAACATCTTTATGGGCTGCTAAACAAGCAGACAAGTGATAGGAGATAGAGAGATTCTCAGTTGCCCACTGAGCATTCCCAACTATTAATGAGTCTATGCTGGCTCTAGATGATAAATTAAGCCACAACTAAACTTAAGCAGGAGTGAAACAAATGCCAAGCTTTAAGATAAGAAAATTCTCCAGCATCAACCTCACCATTCATTACTGGCTTATTAAAAAAATATACAGGAAGCAATCAACACTATACTTGTTATAGGAATTAATAGATGATATAATTCACCTATTATATGCAACAGAAATTCCACCCAACCTAATCAACAGTTAATAAAAGGCAGACAATCATAAAAATTAATTATGTATGACGTAATTAGAAAAACATGTGTGATGCGTGGTATGATGTCTTATTGGCGAAAATTAAACCAAATATATTTATAAATTCAATTTTCATTTCTACTCAACTCATGATATGATGACTATAAATTTAATCTGCTACATTTTTAAATCAATATAAAATTAAAAATAGTATCTACTATGGTATTGGTGAAGATTCAATTCGTTGTGCTTTTTATTGTCCTTATACCATTGACTTTTTATCTTACAAAATCTAGGATTAATAAAAAGGAAGTCATGTAATAAATAATATTTCTATATAGACTTGCGGAATCAATTTAAATTGCACAAAGAAAAATAGACAGGATTCAAAGGTTTACATAATTAGTCTTAGTCAATTGCATAAGGATTTATTTTGTTTAGACCAATTAAAAAAAATGCTCTAAGCCCTAGATAGTGGGCAAGGATTCTCAAAATCTAATAATAATGCTTATAAAATTATCACAGAATGAGATTAGGACTTAAAGTCAGTGAAATTTCCCTATATGCAATACATGCTTGTAAATTGCCAAGTAAGATATGATTTTAACTTTTATTCATTCTTCAACCCTTAAACTATAATCGCTTTATTATCTATAAATAGGTTTCTTGCATTTCGGATTTCAATGAATATTGACTGTTTCTTTGTGAAAGGCTATTTATTTTTATATTAACTACTTAACTTGTACTATATATATTATTTCAATCCTTCATTGTTTAATTTGTCTATAATATATGCTTACAATCAGCAAATTTCTACCAGTTCACTAATTCTATACATTTAAAATATTGCACATGGAGTTAAAATAAATACATTAAATCCTTCAGTATTTAATTTCTACAATTTGAAATTTTTTAAAAAAATTTAATTCATTTAAATTACTGACAGATTTCTAAAAGAAACTTGAAAAGAGATAATATAAGAAAAATCAGAAGTATTTAACGACTTCCAATTATAGAGTGTTTTGGTTTATACCTTTAATGCTGTCTTAAAACAAAGGGTATTAATCTGTCAAAACATGCCCTAAAGCCATTTTTGTGAAACATCTGTGTGTGTATCAATGAACTTTACATGAAGAAGCAGTTTCAACCATGGAAATAAGAAAAAAATCACACAATACCATATCAGGTAAATATGGAACTTGTAAAGCTGAATTTTTTGAATGCTTTATTCAAAAATCATGAATAATAATAGCATTTTCAGAATGCATGTTATCATAATGCAAAACCTATGAGTTATCTCACCACAGTTTAGGTTATTTTCAACAGAGGGCGAAAAAGACTAATAATAATCTTATTGACCATATAGCCAATCAGTAGAAACACACAACACCTTGATAATCAAAGAAAACAATCAACATTACTTGGATGTGGTCGTTTCAGTCTTGCTTTGCCTTTCAAGTATCATTCACTTGATTGCCAAGCTGTTTCTGTATCAAAAGCATAAACCCAAGTTTCATCACCATTAATAATGTGTTTTAAAAAAGAATTGACATGAAAAAGTATCTCTCAGGACACTTCAACGCATTGTTTTTGGACAACTTAAGAAATGACATGTTGTGAACCTAAATGGTCTTTTAAAATTGCTTGATAGGAACCAAATGACATTAAAACATGTTAAATAATGTCTCTTATTGTTAACATTCATTAATCAAAAAGATAGTCAATCAGATAATGATTCATCTAATACAGATTCTCTACATTCTTTTAACTTTTTATACTAATCAAATATTATTGTTTTGATTAATAGTTATCTGTTGTAGAAATTCTATTGCATGTTCTTTTCCCTATTGCATTCAACATTTTGGAAAATCAATGGAATAAGAATTCTGTCTTATTAAAAATAAATTTATCTTGACTATAAAATGAAATATAAACATGTTACAATACTCAGGAATTTAAGTCATAACAATGTTTGAGAAAATTTTGCAGACATCTACTATATCTGTATTTTAAAGGAAGTACTCCAGGAACTTTTTTGTTACAGGAGTATAATTGTAAATCTTGCTCATTACTAATTATATAATTTACCTAATTAATTTGAACCATTTTTCAACTATTATTGAATAAATTTACTATTTATTGGTACTGTAATCTATTATGCATTTTTATTTTACCCCTAGAAATCATGCTCATTCATCTTTTCCCCCTTCTCTAGGTGCTATTTTACGTAATGCCATTGAGAATGTAAATTCTCTGAAGGATACAGAAGCTTCTAATGGTATTGATACTGTAATGATTTTGCTTGATATCTTAAATCAAGCAAGTATTGCATTTTATACCCAAGAAGGCAGCTAAAAATATGTACATAAGAAAACTCCTTTTGCATAAATGAATAAAAGATATGAAGATTTTATTTTTAAAAAAATTCTTTTTATTTATCATGAAAATACATTGTCAAGTATTGTTGTTTTAAACAATAAAGTTCGAACAAATAGATTAAATGAATTTTTTATGCTACTGACATGTATTATTATATAATATACCTTTTTATTTTGTTGATTTCAAAAAATCAGACCATTGTGTTTGGGATGAAGGTTTTTTGAACTTATTATCCCTTTCCATTAAAGGTGTTTTAAAAAATTTTCTTTGGCCAGCAATAGTAGGTGTACCAGTAACAGATTTATTAGCAGGAGTTGATGGTGTATTATTTGTAGAAGTATTTTTCTGAAACAATGAAGTAAAGAAAGTTATATTTAAATTTTGCGAATTTTTTCAAAAACCTAAATAAATCGGGTTTAATAATTTACCTTTGGTATATTTTCTTCAATACGCAAAAAGTTGCTGCCTCTATCTGGAGTCTTCATTGAATGCATCCATACTGAATTTCCAATTTCAGTTTTATTCTTTTTAAATGGCAATCCAAACTTCATATTATTCTAAAAAAATTACAATGAACTTTCCACTGTGAAATACTATTTCCTCAGTGACTATGAATATGTCAATAGCTATTTCTAAAAGATACTTATAATGGGTTATCATATTAATCTTCATTGTAGGATATGTAAAATGATTTAAAAATTATTTGATACTTTTTTTTACATGGTAATTTAAATGGATGATAAAAAAAATTTCTCAATTATAAAGATCAAACAAATAAATTCAATTAAAAAATAACTGCATTTCAGTATCATTTTAATTTTTAAAATATAAAATAAACTCATTTAAATTGCAGTTTATACGATAGAACTTATATACCCACATTCCTCATCTTCTGCACATAATGGCTCCCTTTATACAAAGTCCAAGAACTAATGTATAAAAAAATACCAAAAAGATTTTTTTTATTTGCAAATAAAGTACTTTTTTTAACAATTTTATTAAGAGATACTTAAATTGTACTTTTTTCCCCTTAGTATACTGTCTTTGATCATTTTTATATATGTACTCTTAATTAGATACACATACTTTGATTATCACAAATTTGTCAAGATGCTAAAGACTCCATTTGTGTTCTTAATTATCAAGTTCATAAAAATTACATTGCAATACATATCAACAGAAATATAATTTTTAAAGGCAATACAAAATAAAAAGTATGAAAGTTGAGGACAGCATACAATACAATAGTTAATAGATATCCTAATTGAAACTTTTTTACTCAGAGATAGATTTTAATTTAAATAATGTATGGTTTTTTAAAGTACATTTACTGGAATTAGTATTTCCTACTTACAGACTTTCAAAGAAAGAAGTTTTATAAACGCCAATTTTATGTTCTTATGCATTTATTTTCTTGTAATCCATTTGGATCTTAAAAGATTTTATTTAAAAGAATACAAAAAATTTAAGCCTTTCATTTCTTTTCTAGTTTTATTATTATGTGTTACCGTTAATCTCAAACATATGCCTTCCCCCTTTCAAAACTGTTTATTTTGATTTAAGAAAGGATAAGATAAATATTAAAATAAATTAAAGATAAAATTAAGTTTTAGAAACTGATGTAAAATTTCAAAAATACATCTTTCCCTCACTTTCTGTACCTGAAATAATTTGAAAACAATTTTATAAAATGAAAAAGTATATGAAAATTACATTAAATAAGTAATCATTCTCTATAAATGTAGACAGTACAGCAGAAGGTAAGTTTTTAAGAATTAAAAGAAATTTCAAATTAGGTTAAAAATGGAGATAAGGATTATTCTTGAGAATACATAAGGTACAATTTTACAATAAAATGTTAATGGATTTTATGTTATGCAACATTATTGACGTATGGGATATTTTTAATAAGACATAATAATGAATGCTTGATCAATCTCATCTAATAGATCTTTAAATTGCTGAAATATTCTACATTTAAAATGTTAACTATTGTTATGAAGCTTCCCTTCAGAATTTCTCTTGTAAAGAAAAAGAGTATTTATAGAGATTTAGCCAGTCAGTGAAGGAAAGTTTAAGGAATGACCCTTTAACCTTAGCGATGGCAAGAAATTTGGCAACAAAAGTATGTTTCTAGAAAATGCTGGAATGTTGTTGATATCTTGGTTGGGAGGAAAGTTACTAACTTTTCCTGAATTTTTTCTGTGACAACACACCTGGCCATGAAAGGGAGATATACAGATCAATTGGAGTGGTCAGCATTGGCTGAGCAGATTTGTTGAAGAACTGTCAGTGGTTTGGCCGAGTGAATATTGCAACAAAATTTTCTTGAGATGACAGTTTATAGAAACAGATGTTTTAATTATTAGTAAAACCATTACTAAAGTAATATGCCTATTATCTTTGAAATCAGTATCATTTCTTCATATAGAGAACACAGCTCAGTCATGCTTCCTTAAAGGTCATGTGAAACTTATGTGCTTTTGTAGCCATTTGTCCTAGATGTAAAAATATTAACCTTAATATGACAAATGTTAAATATATGTATTCAAGTTACTGGGATAAATGATAAATATAACTGATGCACAAGTTGGAACCTCTATTGATTTTAAGAATGATTTTAAGTTGGAACCTCCAAACTTTACTTGAAAAAAAATGTTACGAGAACTTATTCATCACCCAATACACATTCAGAGGTTTATTCTAAACAATGATATTTTTATGTCATTTATTCTGAGTGTGATAATGTTTAGAAAAGAAAAAAGGGAAAAAGTTCTCTGTCATCAATTATTGGAACTCAGTTCCTTGAGTAACAGGATGTTTTATACCTTTGTCAAAAAGGAGTAGCCCCAGAGACTACAGGACTTGAATTTTGAATATTGTTAAAAAGTAATACAGATGTTGACAACTGATATAATTAGATGAAGTTTATAAATAGTTATTTTTCAACAATGTTGTGATGTTATGGAGAAAGTTTACTCTTGTTATGTTTTAGGAATTGATAAGTTAGAGGCAGCCTGCATTTTATTTACACCTCATCATGAAAGACAAAATAACTTGCGAGTGCAGAACTTGAAGAGATAATGTTGGAGGTAGCGCAGTGTTAGTCTCTGCATTGTGGACTGTTTTGAGAATTATCACACATGGATGAAATTGTGAGTGACATAATGATGTGTTCAAAATGGAGTGAATAACTCAATAAAAGAGGTATTTAGAAACATTTAGTGAAAACGTATATATAAATAGAACAAAGGTTTACAACATTACTTCTCTAGTTTGCAGAGTAATACAGGGTTAAGTCCATTCAATATTTTTTTCATTATATAACTACTTGCTGTGAATTATTTTCATCCCAAAAATTTAGGTATATATTACTGATACAGAAAGTAGAAAATTTTAATGCCTTTCAGTCAGTTTTTATATTTTTCTATAATCAGTTGAACAAAAGATTCGTGTATTATTGCTAAAGCCTGTCATATACATTTGTGGCCATTTTAACTACAGCCACCAGTAATCAGGGTTGGGTGAAAAGTCCACAAGTTAAAGGTTACACATTCAGTATAATCAAACATCACGTGATTTTGAAAACTTTTAAAATTAACAATAAAAACCCATTCAGCATTTTACAACTACTTTTGAATTAGTACTGATTCTTGAAAGATGAAACTAATTCATTTACATATGCATACAAACTTAAGTGCTAAATTAAATAGGGTTTGATTACTGAATATGTATGTCAAACACAATTTTGAAGTTAATTCCTATACTCAGAATAAAACTTTATACATCGTTTTAAAGAATGAAAAAACAATGATGTAAAGTTATTGTACTATAAGCAAATAATCATTATTAGATAAAAAAAAAAAATATCATAGATAGCAAATTTCATAGTATCTTTTTATCTGATGGTTGATTATAAATTTGAGACAAAGTACAAACTTACATCTGTAGAAACAGTCTGAATATCTCTTTTCAGCCGGCTAGTAAAAGAAGAGGATTTCCTTATACCCAAAGCATTCAGTTTTACTATTGGGGAAGGAGATTTCTTTGGTGTTAATCCCATAAAATTTTCAGATTCCTATTCAAATAAAAAAATATTTATTTAGTTTTTGACACTTAGAAACAAGTGTTGCATTTAATTAAAATCATATTATTGAATTACAGACAAAAATTTAATTTTTGATGGGATAAAAATGTTAACATATTAACTGTTCAAACTTTGCACAACTGGTTTTATTGAATTCATATTCAAATAATAAAAAGATTTTTAATAAGTTAACAAAAAAAATTATGCTAATGATATTTCTGCCATCTTCTCAAAGTTGTTAATACAACTTTTGAGAGCTTAAAGATTTTAAAGTGCAATTTCAACAACAATAAAGCTGAAGAACAAACAATGGAATTTCAAATAAGAATTTATACATCATAAAAATTGCTCAACAGTTAAGTAAGATTTACATAATGTTATGCACCTTATCATATGCAATTTCCAAATATTCAGATCCACTTGAATCCAATTCCCATTTATTTTTTTCCAAATTTAGTACCTCTTGTTTACCATCCTGAAATTTTAAAAATATAAATTTAATGTTTTATTTTTAACCTAAAATAATAATAAATACTATCTGTTCCTTTAAGTATTTTATGTATTTGTAAGTACTTAAGTAAAATATTCCTTAATGCACAAAATTAAATCAATCCAGATTCATCCAACTAAGTGAAAGAGATTTCAATCAATAGTTTATAAGCAGGAAAAAATATGTGTTTTCAGTATATGATTTGCAACTACAAAATGGAAAAGATTTATTAATTTAAAAATAAAATAATAGATCAAATGCTAAAAAAAAAAAAATTAAGTGTTTTAATATGAATTATAATTATGCTACAAATGACTTTTGTAGAATATTTGTTTATATCATAATCATTCTTTATATCATTAATTTCAGCATTTTCAAAATGATACAAACACAAGCTTATGGAATACAAAAATGTAACTATCTGGTTTTTAAATTAAAGAGAAATTTTCCTGTTGAGATTCAAATTCAATGTTTAATTCATTGATAATATTCCCCCAAAAAAGCTTCAATGTATATTCATATGTTTTAGAGGTTAAATTAAAGATTGTTCTTTTCATAATTATATCTAAAGTACTTGGAAGTTAATCATAAGATGCCTTGATAAACTTTTTCTACAAGATGAAACAATAAAATATAAATGAAGAATGTAAACTGAAATAATATTTGCTATCTAAAAAAGTTGACATGAATTTGAGAAGTAAAAACCTCTCAAAGTTAATGATTAAGTTTTATTTTTTATCTATCATTAACCATCAGTGTGTTGCTTTTTTTCCTCTCCAAAAAGTTCTTGTATTAAATATAAATAACTGTCACATATTGAATTTTTCATCTTAAAATTAAAGGTATTATAAATATAGACAAACTGTATCTATAGCTTCTATAGTTTTAATTGTATTTATAATTATCTGAATCTATGATACTTAAAAGTAATTATTTAATATTCCCTTAATTTTTTAACTGTGAAAATTAGAAACTATTTATTAACTATTTTTACTTTTAGCACAACATTTTATAAGTAAATGGTTAAATTTGATAGCTAATTAAGAAAAAAAATGTTTTGGTACTGCAATGGAATAAAGTTTTAAATGTATAAGTATAGTTGTAGAATATGCTCAAAAAGTAAAATATATTTGACATTAACACAAAAATCTGACATAACATCTTTTTCTTAAAAATCATTCTAATGTCTAACTATTATTTAATATTTAATTGCTATTTGATATATCTAATTATTAAATTTTAAAAGTATTTCAATCGAGAACCATAATTCTATTGTCATAAAGAAATATAAGTTGTATAATAAAAATAAATATTAAATTATCTTTCTCCTGAATTAATGTTATTAAAAATTTACTCAGTATTGAAAGGATTAAGAGAACAAAACTATAATATACACTGGGGGGTCTGCAAACTTCTTAGCCTTCAGACCACATCAACTTTTCCTTTAAATCCAAAGACCCAGATAGGTCATCATACCAACATATTGTGGTTTTGAACTATGCACAAATTTTTGTTTCAAGACTACCCAGTGAGTGATGTATGTATGATGCAAAAGTGGATTCTGCTCCATTTACAACATCAGTTTGGTACTAATGGATAATTGTCCCTGTACATGTGATTGTGGTGCATATGGTCAATGTTCATGCTGTACATTATGCATTGTTATGACCATGCTAAATAAATAGCAGTGTTATTCTTGTGAAGAGTAGGATGTAGCAAAAGTACAACGTCACATATTGTGCGGAGTAACAGAATTGTGCAAAAAAGGTCAATTATGTTTGGTTAATCAAAGTATACTGTGCCATCCTTTAGCAAATAGCAGAGTTAGAGCATGTTCTGACAGTAATGCACGATCACTTATCTGGAAGATTCAAATGTTTTCAAATATGTAGTCGAAAATTTTCTTTACATAAAAATTATGAAGTGTATAAAGCTCTTTTTGGCATTCATGACCCAACCACTTGAGAAGTTATTTTTAAAGGAGTTGAAGGTGTTTTTCAGAAAAACAATCTTCAATAGAAAAACTTGAAATGTATCACTAATCATGATAACAAAAACATGTGAAAAAAATAAATGTATTGTTGCTCTCACAAATAAAGGTTGTAGAAAATGATAATGTGGTTTAAAACTATTAATCATACATAGCACCATTCATCAGCATTCTTTGTGTGGAAAATTCTTGGATTAGTAAGTCTGAAAGCCAGTCATGTCTCAACTGTTAATTATATCAGATCACATGCATTCAATCATCATCAATTCAACAAGTTTATAGAAAAGATTGATGAAAATGCTCACCATACTATATTGCACTTAACTGCATAAAAGTTCTAAAGTGAATTTTCGAGCTCTGAGCTGTTATTGAAATTTTCTTGAATGAAAAGAAACGTCCTCTGGCAGAGTTACAAAACAATAAATGATTATGGAAATTATTTTATACAGATTTAATTAAACATATTAATGATCTAATTTTAAATAAAAAGAAAATACAGCTTCTATCAGATTTATACCCTGCCTGGTTCTTTCTGCAAAAAATTGTTTTGTTTCGATCCCAATTTAACAAAAAAGTTTCATCCAATTTAAAACTTGTCAAACATTCAGTTAGCAAACTGAGACTCCATTTTCAATTGAAGCTTTGGATGCCTTTCAAAATAAATTTTGAGTCTCGTTTTTCAGATTTTGATGTGATTGCAAACAACACATCAATGACCACTTTAATACTAACGAAGAAACTCTTGACTTGAGAACTTCAAATGGAAATGATTGATTTGCAGAGAATGGGCTAGATAGGCGATGCTCACAGGCTGGTGTTTGGTATACACTTTATGTACCAAATTATTCATCTGGTATACACTTTAATCATTCCTAACATTTTTTATGATATTTTACATATTTGATTATGTATAAATTACCTTTTGGTAATGAACAGATTCAAAATCTTGAGAATCAATTTTATTATTTTTGAGCACAATATCAAAGTCTTTAGTAAAATCCTGCAAAATAAATAAAAAAAATGTCATATAATAATTGAAACTAGCTTAATATTAAGCAGAATATCGAGCAAATTACCTTTTTAGGATGAATGACTTCAGTAAGGGAATATTCCTTGCAATGCTGTTTTGAACATTTATTTTGCAATTGATTATTGCTTACCTAAGAATCAAAAATTAAAAATATTTTGAAAAATGAAATTTGCATTAATCACTTTCAAAAATGACAATTTCAAACAGTATATAAAATCAAGGCACCTTTTTAGAATTAATATTTTCAGCAGGAGCATATTCTACAAAATTTCCTTTCCCACTTTCGTCCTGTAATTGATTTCTACTTTTCTAAGCAACAAAAAGAAAACATACTGTGCTAAACGTAAAATATATCACTATAATATGGAATATACTATTATGTATAAATAATAAATCTGTCCTATCTAAACATGCTCTGTAAACTTATGATTAGTAAGCTCATTCATTGAAACAGTTTTTAACACTGAATTATTCTTTCTCAAAATATACCTTTTCATTTTTCTTATTTTCAATAAGAAAGCATTCCAAATCCTTTTCTTCTGATTGATTTTTATTATAAAATTGATCACAACTCTTCTAAAAGAAAACGAAAATATCACTTAATAATTCATTTACTTAATAACAATTAAACAAGGTTTCAAAAATATAATTATGTTATTTCCTTAGATTATATAAGAAATATGAATAAATATATAATAATGTTGTGATTAAATATGCAAAAAAAAAATTATAAAATGTTTTATATATTTTTTCATACTCGCACTTGAACTTGGTTCTCAACTTGAAACAATAAAAAATAGTTTCATTATTTATGAACACAGACAAAATAAATTATATAGCATGCATGAAAGCATCTTTAACTTTTAATGTGATAAATGCATGTTGAAGCATAAAGCTAAAATATAAATCATTATAAGTTTAAATGGATTTTTGCATACATTCATACAAGTTCATATTTTAAATTATTTAAATAATATGAGTGGCTTTGCCATGGCACAACACTTTATAAAACATACATTTTCTATTTCAACAAACTTTTTTTCTCCCTCCAGCCTCCCACAATCTAAATAAATGACAATTTTTTATATAAAACTTTAAACAACCTCTCTCTCATCTAGTAGATTTATACATTATACTCACCATTTTTCCTTTACTCTTCCTCCCTACAGTTTTAGAAATTACTTTTTTCTTTTTTTCAATTAATTTATCTTGAACCTAAATATAAAAAAAAACAAGCCTCTCAAAATATCGTTCAAAAAATCCTCCAAAGGAAAATAATAAAAAGTACTACACAAAAATTTTTGCAAAGAACAGATTTAGACACCCAAGGTGCGCTTTTTTTAATAATTATTATTAAATTATTCAGTTAAAAATAAGAATTAAAGTAAACGATGAAATATCGAGAAATGGACAATAGTAAACTTGTGAAGTTGGGCTATTCGCGATTTTCGCTTTATTAACCTTGTGGACTTAAATTGGGATTTATTGCATGAAATAACACTTTCTTCCCAACCAAAATTAAACATGATTATTTTAATTAAATGCAGGTGGAAATAAAGTGAAGTGATTCAGATATAATGATATATAAGTAAAGTGAAATTTAGAGGAAAGGGAGAGTGTGGTTAACTCTGAGTGTAGATTTAACAAGAAGCAGATAATATCAAGGGTGTTAGTAACCGCCTATTATTGCTACAGAGGACTTGTCAGAGGAAGCAATTTCAAATGGAAGGCCTCAGTAAGAATATTTAATTTTGGTGCTATTTAAATTAATAGGCTAGGCTTAGAGTCAAAAGAGAGTTATAATATATTATAAGAATTGATAAATAAATAGTTAAGTTAGATTAGTCTTGTGTGTCATTGGAGCATTTATTGACTTTTAGAGTTAGTTATATATAATTGAACTATGGCACAAGAGTCGGATAGAAGTAATCATTCATTCCAATGGCACCCATTGTGGGGCGCCATTTTAACAAATATATAATATATTATGACTCTCTTTGGACTGTACGGCTAGCCAACCAATTCAAATATCACTGCAATTAAATATTCTTACTAAGTCCATCGAGATGAAATTGCTTTCGCTGACATGTCCTCTGCAGCAATAATAACCGGTTACTGTAACTCTTGATATCTTGTTAGATCAAAACTCAGAGTTAACCACACTCTCCTTTTCCTCTAAACTTCACTTTACTTATATATAATTATATCTGAATCCCTTCACTTTATTTCCACTTACATCTAATTAACATAATCACATTTCATTTTGGTTGGGAAGAAATTGTATTTCATGCAATCAATCTAAATTAAAGTCCCCAAGATTAGTGAAGAGAAAATCAAGATTAGCCCAACATCACAAACTTTTCAGATATTAAAATTAAAAGAAATGATAAATTATAAAATTGAATATATTTAAACTAAATGTAATTAAAATTGAAGCAAATGATAAAAAAGTTTAACGTGATCTGGTACGCCAAAAGTGATCCACCAAAAACAATAGCCTCTTGGGTGGCTAAGAAAATGGCTGCCTTACAGCTATCTTAAAATTCTAGATAATGTTACTTATTTTCAGTCATATCTTGATTTCAAGTTTATATATGATTTAAGGTAATACATCAATCGATAAGTATATAAAATACTTAATTTTTATATTTATTTCACTTCAATCTAATAAAAAAAATTGGAGAAATTCATTTCAATACAGTTTTGAAAATTAAGTTCATTAGTGGTGAAAGTAGGTATCAGACATTACATATATTTCATTTCCAACCAATAAAAAAATTCAGAAGAAATTTATTATGACATATATTTGAAAATTAAGTTCGTTACTAGTAAAAGCAGATGTCGGAAATATATGCAAAAACAGGATAAATTTTTGAAAGGGAGTCTAGTATGACATTTTTGGGTTATCTAAAACAATAGCCTCTTGGAAGGCTAAAAACAAAAGAAAACAATCTAAGTAGTATATTTTTCAGGACCAAAAAAATTAATACATACATATATACACTATTTTTAAATAGTAAAAATAATCCAGTATTTATTGTAAAAGATAAAAGAAAGTAACAAATGCTGATTTCAATTTATTTCAAAAATCTTCCATAGCAGCAGAAATATTTTTTGGGGGAATCCATCAGTTCATATATTTAAACACACCTTTAATTTTGGACCATATTTAGTAATTTATTGTTAGTAATTAGTCCTTCAAATAACTAATTTTACAGAAAGTGTTTATTTTAAGGGTGGCCAAATGCTCCTCTGTTCCTTACTAAGTGAATGGCTGTGAAATATATGAGAATCTGATTGACCTCATAATTCTGAACACTGGTCTATGTGATCAAGAGTACACGTGAGCTGGTATCCCACTCTCCTAATTTCTACATACCAATGTGAAGGCTTTCATCCCTGACAGATTTAAAGAGAATCAGCCCTGCTACACAAGTTTTTTTTTAATAAGGCTGAAAACCATTACCCTTTGGTTACAGATCAAATTACTCTACCAACCAGACCATAGTAGCTTTTCTGAAAACTCATATATTCTAGAAATTTTCTGTCTATTATTGAGCTCTGTAAATACCAAATACATGAATGAATTATGAAAAAAAATTCCAAAATTATAATATCCTGAACTAATATGCAACTTGTACATTTTAGTATAACATATTGTTAAGATTCACTAGACTCCAAATAGATTGACCATGATGAAAAGAATCTTAGCTTTGTCTCTCTAGTAAATAAGTTCATTTCATTATTAGAAGACTAAATCAATGCATTGTTCTATGATTAGAGAAAATAAGACAGTAGACAAATTAGATGCTACTTGATGATGATTAGATGTTGGTGCTACAATAACTCTAAAAATTGCCAATTTATAGCAATGATTCCCAAAGAATGGCAGCAATGCCCAGGCCAGCCTAACAGATGAATGATCCAAAACTGTAGAATCTCATATTTTTAATTCTTACTTATGTTTAGTCATGCTTTTTCAAGGGTAAAGCATTATGGAAAAAACTCAGTTAGACGAGACTAAATTTGCTTGATGTAAAAATTGCAAATGATAAAATTCAGATCTTTGAGGATCAAAAGGAATTAAAAATTATATATACATATTTATTTATTGTATACATATTGTATTATAATTTTTTTTGTATAAATTTTGTGAAAGGAAATGGTGTGTGTGAATACACACACACATTGTACAGTTGGAATGGTGTGTGTGAATACACATACCATTCCAACTGTACAATTGCTCAAGAACACTAATGTTGGAATATGTAATACATTTCTTTGTTACCTCAATGATTTTATTTAATAAAACCATACTAGAATTTATTAAAAAGGAACTGGGATGTAATAAAACTTACTTATAAATAGTTAAATTCTTGTTATCTGAACTATGAATTATATATTAGAGTTACTGCCAATTCAAACACAGATAACTTTTTTTTGTAATAAATATATAAAAAAAATATCAATATTAAATTCCTTTGTTACAATACTTATCTTAATTTAAATTAAAATATTTTGAATTCATTTTATTAAAACAAATCATTATGGCAAAAAATATATCATTTAAAAAATTAATAAAACTCCTTTAACACTTTTAAACAACAAATCAGAGAAAATAGAATTTTCCTTCTATTTTTCTCCAATTTCTTCCGATTCTTTTATATTTTTCTATTTAGTAAAATTAGTTTTCTATTTAGCAAATAAAATCTTTAAGAAGTTTCAAAAATAAATAAAAAGAACAACATAAATTTGTTGTTTTTTTCAGTACTTTCAAAACTATTTAAACTGAGTATAATGTAAATCTGACTGCTTATTTATTTATTTCATTTACTTTCTAAAGTATTTAAAGCAACAAGATTTTCTCCTATAACATGTTATTAAAAAAAATGAAATACATAAATGAATAAAACAATGATGAGACATGAAAATGCTTTAGAATAACATGAAATAAATAGTTAAATTAATAAAAAAAATTGATATATATAAATATTTAAGACTTAAGCAAAACCACACACACACAATACCAATTTGAAAAATAAATATAAAATAAATACAAACTTCTTGTTTCACAGATACTGCAAAAATTTTGTCATCGCTTTCTTCATCAAAATTGTTTTTCGGAGCCTTAAAAAAAGTATATATATATATCATGAGTGATATAAAAATGTTCGTTTAACATTAATGAAACATTCAATACATGGTCGAAATAATCTTTTATTTCTATAGTAGCAGACTTTAGTCGGGCTTCGGCATAGAGCCGAAGCGAAACTACCATGAAAATCTCTGATGATCATCAGAGAGGGGTGTCTGAGCAAAAGAGAGGAAAAGAAGAGAGCGGTTTTTTGTTGTGTTTTGCATTTTATATGAGGGAAATTTCACAATATGCAACAGAGACCATATGGTCTGAATGGAGGAACTTCAAGGGAATTTAAGTGTAGACTTAAAGTCTGGTAGGGATGATCCCTACAGTCTGTACTGTGGGAAGAATGCTGACTTTGTAGATTTTAAATGCATCTGATTGAATAAATTAAAAAGAAAATAGGAATCGTATCAAGAAATAAGAATGAACTTTATCTTTTGAAGGAGAGAATAGGCAAATTTAGGAAATTAAATTATTATAGTGAGAAATTAAGTTAAATCATTACATATATATATATATATATATATATATATATATATATATGGAATGGTTAAAATGAAATATCAAATACAACCAGCTAGAACCTTTGAAATTTTCTGACTATTTTAAAAATCACATTCACTTTCTATGTTTCAAGTAATTATCAATAATTATAAGACATTAGTAGGAATTCAGCATGCTTTGAAATTTAAGAGATAGTAATTCCCACTGCAATTTTTAATCAATGATATCTTAGAAAAATGACACAAGTATTATATTCACATTTAATAGGAAGATCATAAATCCAAAAAGCAAGATAAAATGTCTGATTATATAAAGTATCTAAATGGGGGGGGGGGATGTTTACATAATGAATATATACAAGTTCATTATGAAAAAAAAATGACATTTTCTTTCCAATATTTGAAGAAGTTCAGAGGTTCATGTTTTAGTAAAACAATTCTTTAAATCAAACTCAAGTAGCATGTTAAATTTAACAAGTTCTTAAAATGCTGAATTTTCAGTTACATTTTGATAATTTATTTGCCTACTAATTTCCAAAGGCTGAAATCAGTTTTAAATTTTTAATAACTATATGTCAAAACTTCAAAGAAAACTCTTCAGATTATTTTAGAGAAATGAGCAGATAACTCATGAAATCAAACTCCAAATTTATATTTAAAGATATACAATGTAAAAATATTCTAAAAGAATCCGGCATGTATCTTATTTATATTTATGAAAATTTTTAAATTTTTATAAATGAAGGGGGGGAATGCACTAAATAAAAAATTGAACAAAAAAATTTTTTTTTTTTTTTTTTTTTTTCAAAATATTTTCATTAAAAAGCGATGATTTGATTCACTTTAAGTATAATAAAACTTCAATAATGTAAAACTCAGAAATTTCAAAAAAAATGATAGTTAAACAAAACTGAACTACTCATTGCTAAAAAACCTATTTAGTATTAAATATAAAAAGAGGTCTTCTAATCATAATTCTAATACATAATAAACTGTCTATGTAATCTTATTTTATGCACGTATGTAAATGTGTATGCATGCAGCAAAATTCTTAACAAAGACAAAGAGACAGAAGTTTATAAAAGGAAATATATAAAAGAAATAAAAAACGAAACATAAAAGAAAAAGAAATTAAAGGTTTTACTGATATATATATAGTGGTACAAATTATAAAATACTAAATTACTTGAAACTTTAACACTAAATCTTGAAGATCATCTTTCAATTTTTTGTTTTCGGATTTCAGAATATCCAGTTCTTCTTGCTGTGAAAAAGAATTTACAAGTATGTTAATTCTTTTGAATCTTTTAAAGAAAATGAATCATTTCTTCATCATGAAAATATTATTCCAGGAGATAGTAAACTCTTATTTTTGAGTCAAAGTTTGATTTACATGATCAAGAAATGAAAAATTATCCTCAAAAGCAAGTGCTAATACACTATATAAAAGATATTACTGGCCTTGTATTGCATCTATTCCATCTGCTTATGGGTCTTGAAATTAGAAATTATGTATTTTAATTAAAAGAAAAAAGAGAACATCCCCCCCACCCCTTTTTCATATTGATATGTGGGGGGGGGAGGATGCTTGAGGGAGTAAATAATTTTGAAAACAAAATGAACTATAATCAAAGCAGATGACCACAAGAGTATTATTCTAGATTATCGAGAAAAGGGGGAATACAATTTGGGATAAGAAATATCAATGAGATGACATTTAATTCTTTCAAAAGAATGATGAATCATATTAACAAAAAAAATTTACAGAATTTCTCATTTATAAAATAACAATATCTAACAAACTTTTGAAGTTGCCTTATAACTGTTCAAATATTAGGTTTCAATGTTTTAAAAATATTTTATAAAAAAAGATGTTAGAAAATGATATGAAAAATACAAGCAATTATTTTTGAAGGAATGCATGCAATAAAATAACAAAATTTATAAAGGATCATAACAAAAAATACTTAAAATGCTTGCTTTTTTACAAATGAAAAACCTTTTAAAATTAGAAATCGGTTCATATTCAAGAATAAAACAAATTCAATTTTGAAAATTTTTCATAAATTCTCAAAACTGCATACATTCCTAAAATTTTGAAAGAAAAATTATGTTGAAAAAGCCTTGATATCAATTTTTATAATATTTTTAGAAAATATGTTTTTACCATGTAAAAATATAAACTCTAACTCTCTATAAGTCTAATTTAATAAAATTGATTTAAAATTAGAAATGGAATTTACCAAAGACAAAGTATCCTAAGAACTAAGAAAGGAAGTAATCTTGAATATGAAAAATTATGGTTTATGAGAGATGTTTTCAGAAGTAAATGTGAAATTTAAATTAAGTTTAAGATGTAGCTTATGCTATATAGTTTGTTGTATTTAACAACATTGTTGTACTTTATAGTATTAATCATAATTTGAGCATCTCCTACTCCCCAAAACACATTCTTAATTGTTATAGTATTCTTAAATTTTAATTAATTAAATTCAAAAGCAATGGGAAGTGAACATTTACTTATCTAAACAAAATAACACTAAACTAATTTTTATTTGAAATTTTAGATTTAAAAATTGAACAAACAAAAATAATTTGTTTAAGATCATGTTTTGATTTTTTTTTTTTTTTTCTGTTGCATGCAAAATTGGACAAAATATTAAAAAATAAACAAATTTCTTTATTTCTTTAAACTTAAAAATTTATTTGCAATTTGAAATATGATATAATGCTTGTGATTTTTTTTTAAAAATGCAACATGATTATGAACAAATCATGGAATATCTCTAGTTTGATAAATGAAATCATTATTTAAATAATTTATAAAAGATTATATCATTCATATATTTGAATGAAAAAATTAAAATGGCTTTAGTAAAATTTATAAAATATCTGTATTTTTCTAAAAATTAATTACATTAACAAATTTTCTCTTTGTTTTTTTATTCAACAGCAAATATCTTTAAATTGTATTTTTTAAAAACAGATTTCTTATTAAAAGTCAGTAGTTTTATAGATTAAATTTAAAAATCAAAATCAAATGGAAAATGAAATGGTTCTTGAATTATCCAGGTGAGTAAATATAAAGAAATCTTAGTGCAATAAAAGATCACTCCTTCAATTCTTGTTAAAGCCTGATACTCCATAAAACTTATTCAGATACTTACTTAATTAGAATTTAATAAAACTTATTTTTTTACTTTAAAAAATTAAAACTATTAAAAAAAATTCAAGTTGATGCAATACATGAAAGAAATTAATATGGCATAAAATAAAATCTTATATAAATTTCACCAAAAGAAAAAAAAGTATTTTTAGTTAGTAGCCTTGTAAATTGTTCTTACTCTATAGCATTTTATTTTTTAATTTTTCATTAGAATACATTCTCATTCTGTGACGAATGAAAAAAAATTTTATAGGCTCAATTTCTACGAATTTGTTACACCTATCCTGAATAATTCCAACATTTTGGAGATTTTCAACAACTCATCACCCAATTATTTGACTCTTTAGAGTTCTATGACATTAATTTTAATTTAAATTCAGTTAATATGACACATAAAAAATAATAAAATTAAAGATTATATTACCCTATTTGTTTGAAGTTTCAAGTCTTCAATATCCTGTTTTAATTTTTCATTTAAAGATTTCAATGTACTGAGTTCTTCAAGCTAAGTAAAAAACACATATTAAACCAAACAAAATTTTCAATAACTAAATTACTAATTATGATAATTAAGTGCGTTTTCAATTGTTTTATGCATGAATCTCATCCCTGACCATAAGTATAAAAAGGCCTTAAAGTAAAAAAATATCATCCAGATGTTCTACAGAAAATTGCCAATTTAATGTAGTCCCAAATGTTACATTGCTAAGACATGGATCTATTAATGATTTGTTTTGATTGATTATATTGATTATATTTTTTCACAATATTCAAATTTAAAAAATTAAATCAATAGAAATAAAAAAATAATAATAACTATTAATAAAAAATAAGAAAATAATATACAGCATTTCAAAATAATATAAGAGTTGGAAAAAAATTCGTTTATATGTATATAATGTTACAATAGATTATTTACACAATTCAAGATATATCAAATATCATAACAATTTCGAAATAATCTAGTTACCTTGACATTCATAACACTTATTTCATCTTCGAGTCTCCGAATTAATTCTTGAAATTTTATTATCTCTCTTTCCTTAGTGATTCTGTCTTCATTATAATTTTTCTTTAAAAAATAAATAAACCACAATATATAATTCTACAAAAAAATAGACTAAAAATTCAAACTCATAGAATTTGAATGAAACTTTAAAAACATACTATGCTATAAAATTATATATACTATAAAATTAACATTTAACTTACACTTGGAAATTGGGAAGGACAAATTTGAAAAAAATTAGCATAATACAAAAAAATGCATTGATTCAGACAGAAAAGAGTAGAATATAATAAAAGTTATTACTCTATAAGATTGTGAAATCAAAAAATATTTTTTATATTGAAAAATTTTTCTATGCATAAAAGTGCTTTGAATTTAAATCTGATTCTTAAACATTATGCACAAACAGCCTTAATAACAAAATTCCGTGTATTTGAAAGGTAAACACTAATATTACATAAGTTATTTTAGTTCATTTTTAAAATCTTTAACATGCATTTGCATATCAATTTCCATCAATAAATATGTATTAAATTTAAATGTAAATATGACAGAATCAAAAACATTCATTCTTTTAAATCAAAGAAATAAAAAGATCCATGCTATAAACTGCTAGGGAAAAAATTATTTAATTGATAACTAAGAAAGCATATAACAAATAAATAATTAGGCAATTATAAAACAAACGAAGCATTTAATAAATTCTATACATGAAAATGTTAATCACAGACTTTATTTTCAAAAATTATTTTAGATTCTAGTTAATATTAAAAATATATGGTGAGAAATAACTATAATATAAAATAGTTTGGTGTTAAAGTAAATCACACTTATTAAAAACTATTCAATCTATAATTATACAGTTTCTTATCATATGATATATTATTGGAGTGTGTATTCATTAATTTTCAAAATACTATCTCAACATACCTCAGTATCATTTAACATCTTCATTATTTCCATAGTTTCTTCAGTTTGTAGACAAAGTTTATCCTCAGTCTTTCGTAGAGTTATTTCAAGGTCTTTCATATGCTTTAGCTGTATCAAAGCGTTAAAGGAATTAGAGACTACGCAGTAATAATACTGTTACATAAATCAGAAATAACAATACACATTAAAATAGATTTAAAAATGATAAACATTCATGTACATATTTAAAATAAATGAGTAAATACATATTTGTCTAATATGATTCTAATATGATAAGCTATTATGAAATAAGAATTTTTATGGGTTTTTTTAATATCCATTCAAATTTTAGCTTTATTGAACTATTATTTTCTTTCAAATTTCTTGTTTTGCCACAATTGAAAAATCAAATTTCAGGGTAAAAAAAAAATTTTACTTTGTTTTTATAATTGCATGCATTCTCAAAGGAAGGTATTATAATAATAATATTTCAATAAAGAAAAATGCAGTAATATTTTCTTATAGTGTTTAAACAGTACAGAACAGAAATCCAGAATTTTAAAATATAATTCAATAACATAATAAAGAAATTTAGAAAGAATGATATAATATAGAATATAAAAGCAATAAATAACTTCAAATTCAATAAAGATAAATTTGATCATTTAGTTCAAAAAATTAAAACTATTATTTATAATATGGAAAAATAATATAATATATATAATTAGAATCAATAACATACATTAAATAATTAAAACTTTAAATTACATATTTATTTTATAGATATTTATCTTCAAATGTTTTATTAATATACTAGAGTAAAAATTCACAAATCAAATTTTTAATTACTAAACATAGAGTAAAATATCTCATACAGGAGAATATAATATTAATTTAAAAATTGATATAAATTTTAGAGATAACTTTAAAGAAAATGTTCAATTTAAAAAACAATTCATGATGCATATTGCAATATTCTTGTCACAAAACTAGTCATGTTTATTATATCCTGTAGTAAGAAACTTTCACACAGTTTTAATCATTTATTTTTAAATAAAATAATCAAAATATCAAGTACCAAAAATTATAAACAAATTATACTTGGGGATCTTACTTTTAAAATAAATATGAACCAGTTTTATACTTAATAAGAATTAAATATTCTATGTACAGTTTGTTTTATGAGGCTTTATATAATTGTAATTATATGTATTTTACAACTTTTTCTTTCCCGAAGAACAAATTTATTATAATTATCATTTATTCCTTACTGAAATCTTCATATTTTTAATATTGCTCACGAAACAATGACATTTTATTTAGCAGTCAGTTTTATTCAACTTTGGAGGCAAAACAGAAAAATATTTCTCAAAACAGTTTATTATAAAATGAAATCAGAACCAAGTTTACACTTAGTTGATTAACAGAATAAACCATAGAACTAATATGATACTTCTATTTAAAAAGCACATGAGAAAATTCAACAAAAATTTTACAGTAAAAAATATCTGTATATACATGACTTTGATTTATAAACGAATTTGTTTCCCATTCTCAAGCAAATTCTAAAAAAAAAATTTATAAATTTATCATATTGGTATAATGTTTTAGAATAATGAATAACAAAGCAACATTTAAATATGATTCAGCATAAATTAAAGGTACAGAGTATTAAACTGACATTCTCTAAAATGTATTTAACTATGAGTATCTTTGAAACAAGATTAACATTTATTCTTAATATTAACACAAAATTCAAAAAAAAAAAAAAAAAAATTCACACATAAAGACAGCGAGGAGAAATCTCATTTTTTACTCATAAGTAAAAAATGGTATTTCTCCTTATTCAAATGATGTTGCAATTGTTAGAAAATAATATACTGGTGGGAAAATAAAATCCCAATGGCAAAAAGGAATTATACTAGATAAACAAAATCTCAGAGGCATGTTTGCATATATGAAAGATGACATTTATTCTAATTTCACACTAAATGCAAAAGACTAATACTAATAGCATCACTACTAACATGAGAATCATGTTTGCTTTAAATCATTTTGGTATAAACTTTGTGTGCATCATTTTCTTCTGGATTGGGCATCATGAACTAGACTCTGGTCAAGAATGCTCTTAAGGAGATGAAGGCAGTTTCAACAGTTTACTTAGTTGAATTAAGACAAAAGGTAATTGGACTACAAAAGGATGAATTTTCTTTTCACAATATTCCATCTCTTGGCAGGAATGTATTCCCTGTGCATAATTATTGATGGTGGTAGTCATTGGAAAATATTGTTCTGCTGCACACAGACCAGTACTGAGAAGAAAGATTGGTGTATTTGCCACAAGGCTGTGGCACATCATACTGAATGTTCAATAGAAAGTCTAGCTTTTGTTGGTCCCACAGTAATTTGGCAGACTGTAACAAATTGATTACTCGAGCCAAACACCCAGAAGTATAAAAACGCAAAATCACCCCCAATCGCAACTTCAGTGGTGTCAAGATAGAGATCACTGGAGAGCAAAATGGAGATCTGTTATAGTCTCAGATGACAGCTGCTTCTGTTTTGGTGTTGAGTATGACCATATATTGGTTAGAGCAGACAGGTTATTACTGAGAGCCAAGCTATCTGTATCATAGACTATCCTAGGAGTTATGATCTGGAAAGCAATTTCCTATGACAGAAGGAGCAAACTCATTGTTATTTTGCATACTTTGAAGAGCTAATGTGTACTTCAGACTGATTATTGAACCAGTTGCAATGCCATTCTTGATCACTTTTTCAGGGGAGGCATTTCCCAACAGTATAGCACTCCTCCTCATACCATTGCTGTCACCCAGCATACTCTACAGAATATCGACATGTTGCCTTGGCCTGCAAGATCTCCAGATCTTTTTCTCAAAGAGCACATATGGGACATTATAGAACAATAAATCCAGCATTTTCCATATTCAACAAAGACAGCTGTTGATTTTTACTGATCAAGTACAAGAGTCATACAAGAGAACTCCATTCTACAAAATGATGCATGGCACCTGTGAGAATGTATGAACACTTGCATTCAAAATCATGTCAACTACAGCGGTGATTAATGTACAACCATTTCACATTTGAAATGGCTCTTCTAGCACAAACTTTTACACTTGACATTCAAAGTTAAATGTGGTAACTCAACAAATGTTTACCTAATTTCATTCCTCTCAATTAATTCCTTCTTAGTATTGGAATTTCATTTTCCACAAGAGAAAAATTTTTAATCATTCAATTCATTACAGAAATTATTTTCAGATGATTTATAATTCTAAAAATAATATTTAATTATAGATACTTTTCAACGATCGAAACTTCAATTTCAAAATGTATCACCACTGGTTTGATTAAGGCACATTAATTTATTATTATTTATGAACAGAACAGTATCTACCAACCATAAAGACAGTTAAATACACATTTTTCATCAATTCACAAAGTCGCTAATGAAATATCATCTTTTCATAGGATTTAGCAATTGATCAAAATATGTTCATTTGAATTCTTAAGAATGTATATCTTAATGAATTACTTAATCATATTTTGAAATTAGAATACCTTTTCTGTAAGTTGCTCACATTCCAAACAAATTTTGACGCTAGTTTTCTCCATTTCAATAGTATCTTTCAGAGTTATATTCTCATATCTAAAAGTCTCTAACTGGACTTCTTGTGCACCCACAATGGATTCTAAGTTAAGAATCTAAATGAAACAAAATCAGGTAGAAATCAATAAAGGTATTTAAAACTGGAAAGAAAAAATAACAAATCTCATAAATATGAAATGAAACAAAAATTATGAGAAATTGTTGAAAGACAGAAATACTGGGGTCCACTAAGTTTTGAACAGCTTGAAGTTTAACTATTTGAACAAAAAAAATTAAAAATTATTATTTGAGACTCAATTAATTTTAAAAAAACTGAATAAAGAATCTAATTACATTCAAGCATTAAACAAGACCTCAGAAAATATCTACGAAAATTGGCAAAAATTAAGGATAGGGTTAGTGAGGAGTGAAATTAAAGAACTGCATCTTTGGCTAGTAAATGTTTAATATCAAAAGGGCAAAGAATATTTAAATCTTTCTTACTGTTATTACAGATTAATTTTATAATAATTATTTCTCACTTTTTTACGCACATTTGTTGGTTTATATATTCAAATAATTGAAATGAAGTAAATTAGTGTTACAATACTTGTCAATGTCATATCTTGGAAATAGCATTTCAATACTTCATTTTAAATATATCTTAGATCAACTGGAAAGTTCTGTCAGTTTGTGAAGTGAAAGAAAATACATTTTTCATACATTTAATAATATTTATTGCACAACACAATTTCCGTTGTTACTAGGATATGTCTATAAACACTCCAGATAGGTGCCTTATGTGAGCAAGAAAAACTTGATGAATCAAATCATCATATACACATCTTTGTGTTTGTTCAGAATAAAAACCATTCAGAGTCAGATGATAAATGGTGATGAAAAATTGATTATTTTCAAATACATTGAAAGGAAAAGAGCATGGAGTATCTGTTCCCTCCATCTCTAAATTGACATTTTGAGTCAGAATAAGAGAATGCTGTGTGTATGGTGGGACATCCAAGAAACAACATAAGATGTGGCTATTAAATGAGACTGATGTGGTAAAAACATTTTATTTTGATGTCATACATAATTACTTATAATGAACTTCAATATATACCCCTCCTCTATCCCTACAAAGCTCCATGTGAATCTTCCATTGTCTGAAACAGTGATGGAAGTCTTCTGTCAGCTCCTTCAGGGTGTATGCTGCTTCATCTTTCACAGCTTCAATGGACTCAAATCTTGTTCCTTTAAATGCAGATTTCATTTTAGGAAAAAGAGTTTGCAAAGTGCAAGGTCCGGCAAATAAAGTAAATGTCCTAATATTGAAATGCTCTCCTTGACCTAGAAACTTCTTGACAGACAATGTGGAATGACTAGTCCTCTTCACCAATTCAAGGTGTTTTTGCCTTATTCTTTCACAGAATTCTACAAGAATGAGAAGGAAGTAATGTTGATTAATAGTTTGACCTTCATGAAACCAGTGAAGGTACACAATCCCGTGAATATTGAAAAATACAATTATCATTGCTTTGAATTTTTATTTGCCCATTCAAGCCTTTTTGGTTCTCAGTGAAGATGGGTTCTTCCAATTCATGGATTGGCACTTCATTTCAGGATCATAAGTAAAAAAAATGATTTGTCACACATTAATATCCTTTCCAATACGTTTGGCTTATTTTCAATGGTATTCGTGCATTTCTGTGATCCTCTTATTGCTCAGACATGTGAATTTTTAGCACATACTTTTTGCATGTAAAAATTGTTATGTAAAGTTTGCTGTATAGATTCTTTGTCAATTCCTACAATTTCGGTAATTGCACAGATCAGATCGAACAGGATTACTGATTTTTTTGATATTGTCATCCGGTTTTGATGTGAAACGGTGATCCAGACAGGAATCACCATCAGTGTCTTCTCGGCCATCCTGAAAATGCTTAAACGACTAAGAAACATGAGAATATGATAGACATTCATTGCCATACACTTCTTGCAATAAATTATAAGTTTCAATAGTGGGGTTTTTTTTAAGTTTCATGTGAAATTCCACAACAATTTGTTGCTCTTTTGAAACACATTTTTCCAAAGAAACAAAAAAAACTAATGCGAGCAAAAGCTAATAACATCTATACGGAGCATTTATATATTATAACAACAAAAACCTATATGGAGTTGTTTACAGAAGCAAGAGGCACTACATTCATGCTAAACAACTCTCGGTTGCTCGCATTTGGATCATACATACTTCTGTAGCAGCATCAGTCTCATTTTTTAATATCCAAACCTCATGCATTTCAAGCTTTTAAAACCTAACAAAAAGCTCAATTTAGGAATATACTGTCAGAAAATGGATGATTTAAACAAAGCACTGAAAGAAAAAAGGCTGGGGATGTTCAATATGAAGTACATTATAATGCATCCTGATAATGCCAAATTCATCTGCTGGTTTGATGTTTTTTACAAAAAACCATAGAACTAAGCAGGAAATTTCCGTCACATCCATTATACTTCTAAGATTTAGCACCCTCTAATTATCATTTGTTATCTTTCTTCAAATTTTTTTTAAAGAAAAAAAATTCGAAACTGAAACATACATCAACCAAGCACAACTTGAGTTCTTCACCTTTTAAAGACAAGGTATTTTTCAAAAATAGTATTTACAAATTACCATCACGGTGGCATGAGTTCATAAGTAATGATTGAGAATATATTAAATGTATGAAATTTTTTTTTTCCACTTCACAGAACTTTATGGTAGACCAAATTTTGTATGTGGAATTATTAGATAAATTAACTCTATTTATAAAAATTTTTATAGTATAAATAAATTTCATGAATGGATAATTCTCAATGATGAGAAATAAACTATTAGCAATAGTTAAAAATAAGCATGTAAAAGTACAGAAGCAAGTCATTAAATTTTGGTAGTATTTATATTATGAAATGCAAAATCTAAATTCAATTTTAGAGGATTCTGAAATGCAGTGAACTTAATCCAAGTAGAATTATTTGAAGAAATTACATAACATATCCACTTTAACTTAGAAATGAAATTATTGAAATTTAATTGTAAATTAATTTATTGTCTGAAATTTGTTAACTGTGAGGAGATAATCAACTTCCCCCCCCCCAAGAGGTGAACCGGGTGATCAAGAAATAACAGGTGTTCAGAGCCCTGTAGTGTTATGTACTGGACGAAATGTAATAAAATTTGGTCACCATGAACAATAGAATATGCAGTTTCTATTTTTAAAAGGGAAAAAATTAGTACCAAAAAACATCGATGGGGGAAATCTGGCACTGCAAGTGCACAATGTGTGAAAAAATACATAATTACCAATGGAAACATTTAATAACATCACACCAAACACCAATAAAAAAAATTTATTGCAGCAACTTATAAATGTGGCTCAAGGTGATCACCATCTGTTGTTCCAATTATTGCATGCAGTACACAACATTTTCAACAGTGGCTCGCAACATATATATATCAACGTTCATCTGACATGAAAGTTATTTGATCTTTTATTGTAGGAATGTCAGGAATATGCCCTTGATACACAATGCTTTTTAAGTATCCCCACAATCAAAAACATTAAGGATTCAGATCAGGAGACCTTGGAGGCCAAGTCATAGGAAATGTATGACTAATTACTATAACATCTGTGAAATGCTGACACAGGACATTCCTTCATCCGATGTCTGGTGCCACAACATCCTGCATGAAAATAGTAGAATCTATACAATTTCTTTGCAGCAGTTGAAGTATCAAAAAGTTCTCGAGCATATCAGCATACCTATCGGAATTGATAGAACACATCACAAATCCAAAAGGACCAGCTTCTTCATAAAAATAAGGGTCCATGATAAAAAAAAAAAAAAAAAAAAAAAAAAAAGTTGTTAATTCGCACTAAACTTTGACTTTCAATGAATGTAAGGGGAACTGTAGACAGATGTTTGGATTTGTATCAGCCCAAATGCAGCAGTTGTGAGTGTTGATATCACCCTACACGTAAAAGTGTGCTTCATCCCTCCATAATATCTGCCACAGCCATTCGTCATCCACCTCCAAACATGCCAAAAATCTCAAAGCAAACTCAAATAGGGTATTTCTATCCCCTGGTAGCAAAGCTTGAATAGGTGTTATCTTGAGATAAAATTTCAGGATCTTGCACAATATGTTCTTCACAGTGAAGAACGGGATTTCTGTTTGTCATGATATTGAATGAGCACTGTTGGTACCCTGCATATTAGCTATCACCTGATCCATAACAACAGTTGCAACTTCTTCATCTTGTTGAAGCTTGATACCTTTCTATTCTTAGCTGGTTGCACACCAAGAGTTCCTGTACTTTCAAATCTTTCAAACATTTTTCGTAAATTTATTATGGTCATTGGTACTCTACATAACTGTTTTAACCGCTGGTATACAAGATGGGCAGCACTGACGTTTCTATCCTGCTGATAAAACAGCTTGATTAATAAGGCACAATCATGTAGTGTCAACGCCATTGATGAGTGAATCCTTGAATAATGATTAGTAAGTGAGTAAAAGAATGTTGAGTTTTATGGCGTAAGAGCCAAAGCAGGCTATGCTGCGCAAAACAATTGTTAAAGTAATTAAAGAAGTATGAGTAGAATTCCAGCAACCCTTCCTTTTATCATCAATATCTTGCCACAAAGTATCCGCATATGCAAATTTTGTGCTGTATTTTTTGACCGCAGTGTCAGATTTCTCCCATTAGCGTTTTGCGGTACTAATTTTTTTTTTCAAATATCGAAACCGCAGTCTCTAATGTGCATGGTGACCTAATTTTGTTACATTTCATGCAGTACATAACATTCTATAGGGCTCCAAACACCTCCTGTTACTTCTTGATCACCCGGTACATAAAAGAATACTTTTTGTATGAATATCCTTAAGTGAATGTCAATGATAAAATAAATTTTTTTGAATATTAATTTTAATTAACCACTTGTGAGAGTGATTTACTAAATTATTCAGGGTGTTTATTTTGTGACAAAATACTATAATGCGAAAAAAGTTGTTCAATGAATATTGATTTTGGCATATTTCTGAGGACATTAAATATGAATTGTCAAAATACTAGGCAAAGTACTCTTCAATTAAATAAATGAACAATAAAAATAAAAGAAAGAAATTAATATCATGCAATTTATTCACTTACAAAAAAAGATCATACCAATTTAAATATAATTCTAAAATAAAACTAAGTTTAAATGCATTTTCTCAAGATTTCAAAAAAATTTTAAGAAGAAAAACTGGAATGTTATACAATAAAACATAAACAAATATTTGAAAAATATTATACTTTATACTGATAGTTATTTTAAACATAATATTTTATGATTGATTACTGATAAAAAGAATTGAACATATTATATATATATATATATATATATATATATATATATATATATATATATATATATATATATATATATATATATATATATATATTAATTGTATACTCTTCAGAATATTCATTATATGCATATATAAAATACTACAAGACCAATATTTATAAACAGTCCTATTTGTGACAAACATAATTTAAATACACGCTTTAAAAATTTGTCTAATCAGAAAAACTATAACACCAAAAGAAACAAACATGCCTGTCAAGTGTAAAAAAATACAATAAATTTCAAAATTATAAAGTTATATATGTAAAACGTTACTTTTTCATCTTTAGCAATAATTGCCCTGGAATTTTCCTCCAAATCATTTTTTAAACACTTCATTTCTTGCTGGAGCTCAGAACTATTTTCTTCCAAACACTTTAGTTTTGTCTCTGTTATGGCCTAAAAATAATTTGCAGTATTCAAACAAGTCAAATGCTACTAGGTAAATATTTTACAAAGAAATCCTAAGAATTTAAAATTGTTTTTACAAAAGAAATTTTGAAATTAAATTGTATAATGAGAAAGTCCACAAAATTTTCCAAATAATTTTAAGATAAAAATCATTCCAAAAATTATGCATTAATTTAGTATTAATAGTGCACAAATATTTATTACAAATGTAAAATTCTTAGTAAAACTATTTTAACATATATTAAGGAAAAAATAAAATAAAGTCATGAAAGTAAGACAATGACATAAATTAGTACTATATTAATTGCTCTCTAATTCAGAAGAAAAAATTTTCTACTTTTATTGCACATTATATAAATATTGGTCCATTCAAAATCTTTCAAGATGCATTAGAAAATACAAAACATTAAGGTACTGTAACATTTTGGTGTCAGTTTTGAGAGAAAAATACGCCCCTTTTGGAAAAGTTCATTTTAAATGTTGAAAACATTTTGCCAAAGTCTTTTTGAAACATATTTATACAAATAATACACTTACATTTAAATGAGGGGTATAGTGAATACAAAAAAAAATTTCATTCTTATGTTATAAAGCAATGCCTAAAGAATTACTGAATTATATTGTAATCAAGAACAGACTCTTTCTTACATATATGCTTAAATTATTTACCGTAAAATAAAATATTTACTGATTGATTTAGTGTTTATTCACATAGCATTTAGAAGCAACATGAGGACTATTGGTGACAGGCCTTATAATTTTAACCACAGTCATGTAACAAGAATGACACTCGAGCTGGTACCCCCTCCTCAAACTTCAACATCCCACTAACAGGAGGATTTGAAGACCTAACAAATTTAATGTGCATTTTCCTTTCTACATGACAGATCTTAGTGGTAAATGTACTTGAAGTCATGGCTCAACAAAAACAATGTCTACAGTGAGCTTGTGATCATTGTTCCTCCTCATTTCAGTAAATTTAAAATACAGTTGAAAAATCTAGTCACCCTACATATATTATTCAATTTTTTTATAATTTTTTCAATTACTTTTTATAAATAAGATTTTTAAGTGAATGCAGTTTCAAGATTCATAGTAAATTTACCTTTTTATTTTTAGATGACACTACTTTACAAGTGGTTGTATGTCCACAATTTTCCTAATATTATTCGTCAGGAAAACTTATTGTTTATTAATCTCAAACACAAAAGCAACACAAAGGCTACTGGTGACAGATAATGTAATTTTGAGTCACAATCAAGTGATGCAGATGACAACTAAGCTGTCCCCTCCCCTCCCCACTCTTATAACATCCAAATCATCATAATGTGAGGGCTTTAAGTCCTAATAAATTTAATGTACATAAGTCCTGTTACTCAATGTGGCTTGATTAACTTCAGGGTTTTAACCCATGCATAAAGGAAATGAAGGGTTTTAGAAATGCCTGCTATGGCCTCACAAAGTCATGACCTTCTGACTACCACAGCCACATTTCTAAAGACTACTCAAATTTCTTAAGATGCTACAGTTTCAATAATCAGTAATGTATTATTATGATACAAAATGAGAATATCTTTATACTCTAAGATTCTATTTTGCAGCTTATTAATTATTTATATATTTAATGAAAAAAAATAGAATTAAAATTTCCTTCAGAAGTTGAAAAGATTAAGCCATGTGTATTCAAACTTAAAATGGGTTGCCAAATTAACATGGGTAGTCACATAATTTCATAATTTGATATTTTAAATATATTTGACACAATCATAAGCATTTCAAATAATGCAAGACTATATTTTTTAAGAACATTTTTTATTTTGTGTAAATATTTGTTTATTTTTAATACTGGATGTCAATTTACTTGAAATAATAATATTTTTGACATTGGTATTTAAATTTGAAGAATTATAGAAATTACCTTGCTGTGGAATTTTAGTCCATCCATTTTATTGGTTGTACATGCTAGCTTCACACCATGGTCCCCCTTCAACAATTAGTCAATAAGAATTTTTCCTTACTAGGAACCTTACTTTTTCCAAGAATATTTTCATTTTATTACTCAGCAGAATTGAATCAAAATACTGATTTTTTTTCATGGAAAAAAATCCGAGATAAATTTGCTTATCTTGAAGACTGATTATTATAAAAGGAAGATAGACATTACATGTGTTTCCAAATCAATTGTAAACAAAATTAAGGTAATTGAGACAAAAATGTGATGCTTTCTCCAAAATGAATAGGAAATTGTGCCAGAAAAAAATAATACTTTGTTCTGACAGAATAAGGAATATGTGTTAAAAAAAATAGTAAAAAAAATTTTACAATTCAGGAAAATGGATTTGCTATTTCAAAAAGAATCACCCAACTGGTAGCAGACAAAAAACTGTCAGTGTATCTTCCTGTAAATAAACCAGAAGCTTACTGCAGTAAAGATAACAAAACATCTTGCCTGGTTTCAAGAACATCACAACATGATGGTTGATGACTGAAATAAAGTAAATTAATAAGATTATAAATATTTTTATGTTTTTGACTCCATTTTCAAGCATCAACAATTTTTCATCATAAATTTCAATTTGGTTTCCATATATGAAATGCAAGAGGATAAAAGTACTCACATTCATAGGTGCTCAGAGGGAAACTTCCATCCTGATACACAGACAAAAGAAAGCCTCTCATCATAGTTATAGTATGTCTATGAACAGTTCTAAGAGAGTTGAACATCTTAACTTCACACAAAAAACTATGAGACAATATTAATTCAGAGAAATATTGCCAAATTGCCAGATGCTCCAGTATTGAAAGTAGTTCTCAAATGGCAAAGATTTTATTTTTATGCATAATTCAGCATGTTGCTATAAAGCAAGAAGTATTATAACCTTCTCAGTAGAAAATAATGCTCCCAGTTTTTCCTTAGCAAGGTAATTCTCTGAAGAGCAATCTGATCGAAATTTTTTAGAAAATCAGAAAACATGAAATTGCCAAAGATATAATTACAACTAAACAACAATTAATAACAAAATCCAATAAATGCATGACATTACAAACCCCTGATAAAAAAAAACAGTGCATAGAAAGTATTCCCAGGTGCATTAAAGCTTTCATAGCAGCTCAAGGAAATGTTATCAAATATTAATACAGTACAGTATTAATTCTGTATTATGTTGTACTACATTTTTTTTTTATTATTCCTTTTGTTGTATTTCCTAAGCTGGATGTATCTTACACATAATTTAAGAGAATTGAGTATAACTGGTAAGATATTTCTTACATTTTGTTTTACTAATATATCAATTCATACATTTTTATGAAAGCCCCCATTAATTTGAAAATCTGTTGTATATTCATATGAATTTTTAGCAACAGTGGCACAATTATAATGGAGAGAAATTTTGATTTTATGTAAAACCAGTCTAGCATTAACATATGTAGCAATTTAAAATTTACACAAAATTTAATAATAATAACTGATGAATAATTTAATTTAAATATTTTTTCAATAATTTTAATTTTGAATCCTTCCTATAAATGAAGCCACTGGAATTGTATTTTTAAAAAAATAATCAAAATTTTTGAATCTTACAAGTTGATTTTGATACTCTTCAATTACTTTCACTAAATTTTCATCTTTTTCATTGCAAAGCTCTGATGCTCTTTCGTTTTCTGATCTGCAAAGGACTTTTGATATGAGAATAATCATAAACTTAAGACATTTTTTTAAAATTTATAATAAAAAATTAAATATAAAATATTAAATTCAAATTGCTTCAAAAACAATTTTAGCATTAAAAGGTTCAGTTAAAACAATGAATTCCTCCAAAAATAATGTTTTAAAACTAAATTTTTTAAAAGCCATATTTTAAAAATAAGTAATATGTAATAATAAACATATTTTAATATAACTTTTGAAAAAATAAAGTAAAATCTATGAATCTAACCATATTGTTAAAAGATATTTTATACACATTTCTGGTTTATAATTCTAAATGAATTTTATATTTGTTCATGAAAAAGTAAATAAATAAAACAGATATATTTAATAACAACATTTTTCAATTCATTTTTTTTTAAATTAATATCCTTTTTATTACTCCCTTTTTTTGCTATTAAAAAACTGAGCAATTATGATGAAGTAATATTTTGATATTAGACACATTAGTCATAAAATTTGTTGAAAAAAAATCTTTTTATCAGCAAAATATTAGAACTAAAAAAAAGTCTTCCAATAAATCTAACAATGAAGTTACAGAATACAACAAAAATTAATATTTTTCAATGCTGAATTTCAATTCTTTCGTATAGAAATTTTTAAGTCAATGTTTAATATTTTGATATTTCTTAAAATGAAAAATTAGTATCTTGCCTGTTTATTTTATTTTTTTAAATTTATTCTAAAGAATTAATAAGATAATATAATTTTATAATAAGAATTTAATATATAATAAGAATATATATAATAAGATAATATAAGAATTTTTAAAAAATTGTTCGAATACAAAAAAGTATACTTTTAAATAAAAAAAATTCCTTTATTTTTTACTATTATCATATCCATATACTTTTACTTTGTAAAAATTTTCAAAATTTTCTAAAAAGCATTTGAATCTGTATTAATTGTTACATTTTTTTTAAAAAAAAATCTCACTCAAAAAAGTTTCCTCATTAAAACTTACATTCTTAACAGATATATTATATGGTTAAAATATAAACTTCCTTAAAATAATATATATTATTCCTAATCAAAGTAAAAACTAAAATTATAATGAGTTAGAAAAATAGAAGGCTAGAAACCACTGATATGAATTTAATTACTTGTATTTCAAAAGTTCTTCTTTCAGATTTTCTAAAGAAGTGTTATAACATTTTTCTTTTATCACAAAGTCTGAAATTTGTTCTTCTAGAGATTTATAATCTTTCTAAAAAAGTATTTAAAAAATTTTAGTAGTTTCTTGTTTGATCATAAAATCTCTTTTCACAATGTGCAGATTTCTTGTTTCAGTTTTTAAATAATTCAGTAACTAATATTTCAAGTAATGGCCAGAAATTAAATTTCAAAATAAAAACCTGTAGAAATATATAAAATTAAATGCTTTTGGATATGATTTTAATATGAAAATCGGATAAGAATGTGAGAAATTATGTAAGATATTTCATTATTTGCTTAAACATACCATTTCATTAAATTTCTCTGATATTTTCAAAAAACAATTCAGAATAGAATATAAGTGATTAATAAATGACTATAACCAAATAATTTTTCAAAATACCTATATAAAGTATTACAAATTCTTTCAAAAATTTTATTAAAAAAAAAACACTATGTTATATGGCATTATCAAAGCAATTTTTCAATATGAATTTGCTTCTGCTTTCTGTTTAATATATTTCTTACTTTTCAGATAAACATGTTTATATTTTCATTGGCAGAATATTATAGATAATATCAGTCAAAATTCTAAATTACTTAAAAATCATGCCTAGTAGATACTTAGCAATCTACTGGACTTGATTTATATATATTAAAAGCTTTCTTAATATTGAGGAGAATGCTAAATATTAAGTAATAGAAAGTTAAAGGTGATATTAAAAAAAATGTTTCTGAATTATAAAATTATTACCACATCAAATGTGTCCTAATAATCCCATTAAACTTCTTACTAAAAATAAATTTAAATATTTATATATTTATGTTGCTATTAAATGATACATTTATGTTGTTTTGAAAATGAGGAATGTTTCATGAATTGGAACAATAGAAACTTTAAAAATTAATTCTTCTGAAACCATGACAAATACTAACATATTGATTACATAAAAATAATAAAAAGTTACCAAAGATGTTTAAAATAATGTATAATTACGCAAGTATGTTAAATATTTTTAAATTAGTTCATATATTTTTTTTAAATAAAGAATAAAAATGACACATAAAATGTAAGCCAATAGAACTGCAAAGTTATATTTAAATAAGTTTAAAAACTAAATATTAATCATTCATGTGTTCAAAGATTTGTTCTCATATTTCAAACTTAAAAACATGTGGAAGAAATTCAGAAATATTTCCTGATTTTGATGTTAAATTTCATTTCACTAAATTTTGAAACATGTGATTTAAAAAAGAATTAGGGATGAATACTTATGATACAATATTTTTATGACTATCGAGTAGAATAGAACTTATACTTTTGACAACTAATATTATTTTAGTTTAAATTGTACTTTAAAAAAACACCTTGTTTATCAGCGATGTGACAATTTCAAGAACAGCTGAAATTGAATGTTATTAGAAAGGGTATCCATGAGTTTTATGTACCAATAATTATTTAGCAATCATTATTACAAGTGTACATTGATAGAAATGTAATTATACTGCATATCAAAAATAATTATAGTAAGTCTCTGATTACAAGTTTGCTCACAATTATATATTTATAAAAGAAAATGCACTTAACCTTCAATTGTTCAAAAGATGTTAATTCAGTTTTAGCATCAGAAATAATTGCTTCTAAATTGCCTACAAAACATTGGAATAATTCAGTATGAATACACAAATAAAACATTTTGCAAATAATATGACATAATAGTTACTCACATTTATCTAGTTCAATTGCAGAAATTGATGATGTAAGTACTTCATTTTTTTGCTTCTCTTCTTCCACTCTACAATAATTGTGTAACAGAAGTATATTATTCTTGGAATCAAAATAATGAGAGACATAAAATGTTGTTTTTAATTAAATAATTCTCTCTCAGAACTAATTTAAGTGTCAAAAATACAAGATAGTTTATCAATAGTATCATATTGTATATTATTATATAGTATTGTTATTATTATCTAAACATTAAAGTATTATTATCCACTCTAAATTTGATTAAAAATTCATTGTCAATATCACTTCCACTTTATTTCCTTTTAAAAAAAATCTACAGCAAATACAATGATACAGTAACTTAGAATCTACAATTGAATTTCAATACAATATAATTCAAAAGATATATAACTATTGATTATAACTGAATATTTTTAATCTATGAAAACACTTTCATAATCATTTATGCATTATTTTTATATCCAGAGAATTCTCACTCGCTCATTAGGAATGAAGGGTTTTTTCAGGCCTCCTTGGAAAGATTTTGTGCTGGAAATCCCCTTTCCAGCTCAAATAGAATAAGATATGATCACTGAATCCTAGTAGATATCCTCTCATAATCTCATTGACCAAATATCCTCTCATCCTGTACTCTCATATTTATTATATGAAAGTATATCACAAAAGTACAATTAAAGCCATTGTGTATTGTTTCTCAAATACCACAAAGATAATAAAGATTCCTTATAATTTAAAATCAGCTTACATAAAAAGATATAAGATAATTTATAAAAAAGATATTATTAAAAAAAAATAGGTAAGCAACCATTCATATGAAGAAAGGAGTTGTTTGATTGTCATAATTTATTAAGGGCTTTTTAAAAGAATGAATCAGATGACATTTTAAAATGCACAATAACTACTTTCTAAGTTCTAAATTAAATAGGTTATTTGTATTTATCTTCCTTTTACAAATATATAGAGTCTTTAGAAATAAATATAACTTAATCTAATGCATCATGATTCCGATTAATATACATTATTTAGCAAAGAAAAAGCCTGTCAAAATTGCTACCCATAGGCTGCAATGCATCACACACAAGAAACTTATAAACTTACAAACTTAATAGATTTTGTCTAAAAATACCATTAATAAAATTACAAAGCTTAAATGTGTTTATAATTTATAGATTATGAGTTTTTTTAATTAATAAATTCTTTAGCAATGGCTCATTCATTAAATGATTCTGAAAAAATTGTATTGACTTATTTTACTAAGTGCACAATGGCTACATTGGTAAAAATAATTAAGATAAATAAGATTTTCACTCATGCAAGTAATTATTCTTAACATAGTAAATGATATGCCAATTTTTCAAAAGAAAGAATGTTAAATTGAAGTAAAACATTTAAAAGATTTTACAATTTGCAAAATGAAATCAGAGCAATAAAATCAAAAACAAAATTTGTCTCAAAACTTGAAGATGAAAATTGGATCATAGATATTACATTTTTGTAGACTTGATTGCTTATTCAAATTAGTAGAAATAGAAACCAATTAATCAATACAATATTTAAAGTTATAAGATCGTTTGAAAAGAAACCAACTATGATAATTTCAAATTAAATTAATAATTTTTATGCGTTTCATAGCCTGTACTAATAACAGTCCTATGAATATTGAAAATACAAACTTGCTTTAAAATGTAATACAAAACTAGAAAACATTTTTCAAGCTTTCCAGAAAAACCATTTAATCTTTATTATATAAATATGACTACCTTTTGCAGTTGACCTATATGTATTACGAGTCAGTTTGCAAATGGAATGCACAGAACTCAACTTAAAGAAAAATTCAGTCATATTTCTTTACTGAATTCCATATGATGCATCTTTTTCAAAAAGTTTATCTCTTTCTTCCTTCATAATGCCTTATTAACATACTTATTTAGAAGCTTCTGCAAAGAAGCTACATACTTCTTAGAAGCTATCTAACTTTAGAGAGTGACTGTTTTCAAAGCTAAAGCATGAGAAAAATGAAAAAAAATACTTGGTGAATACTTTAAGAACAAACTGAAAATTGCAACTACTTCTATCAAACTGAATACTGAAACAGTGCCTTAAAGAATGTCATACATCTAATTCACTTGATTCTCATCTCTTTTAATCTAATATAATAGGAAATTCTTGAATTAATGAAGTCTTAATTATTTAAACATGTCAAGCATATATTCTAAATTTACTTATTTGCTCATAAGCTGTTATTCGAATCAACATACATATAATTCATGTATGACCAGAAATAACTCATCTTTCTCCAAAGCGACCTTTGGAAGCTAATAGGTTGGTCTCATCCCTGGAATAAACCTAATTCAACCCAAATTATCATAAAGATGTAATTCAAACTGTTGAGGCTTAATAATGATGTTGAGCACATTTTACATAGCATGCTTTAGATTGCATAGCCAAACTAAATAAGTCACTGACTGGAAATTATTGAGTTCATCCGCTTGTTTATCATTTCCAGACATCATGGTTGAAATTTTCTGAAAATGATATACCATTTACCAAAGCCATTATTATTTGTAATTAGACAGAAAATAATTTGAGACAATTCTAAGAATGATAAGGGCCTCTTTTGAGATTTTTTAAAAAAAACATTAATCCTTTGGAATTTAGGAACATAATAGAAAATTCCATGATTTACTATAATTCTGTATCTTCAATAAATGATTGATAACACGATTGGCAATTAACTAGTTTTTCATTATTGAATATCTCTGAAGAAATTTCACACCAATTTGCAAAAAAAAGCCAAAATTATTTATTGAATTTTTCCATATTAAAAAAGTATAGCATGCTGATAAGGCTCCCATCTACCACACATTTTTATTTTGTGAACATAATGTTAATCATAAGGAATTTTCACTTCTCCATACTTAGTTTAAATCAAATCTCTATACTTAGATTAGTTTTTATTAATGTCGCACTAGAAGCAACACGAGGGCTATTGGCGACGGACCTCGTAATTTTGAAGAAAGGTCAAGTGACAAGGACGACACCTGAGCTGGCACCCCCCTCTCCTAATTTCCACACCATGCCAACAAGAGGACTTTGGGTCCCGACAGATTTAACGTGCATCAGCACCGGCTACACGGCTGGTCTTTAGCGGCCAAGGATTGACTCCGCGACTGAACGAAAACCGTTGGCTACAAATCCAACGCCATGACCACTAGGCTACCGCGGCCCAAATCTCTATACTATTTTATCTACTTGAATGCAAAAGAGAATCCAAGAGAGTAAAAAATAGCAAAGGTTTCTGTGGGATTACATTTCCTCCCTGATTTTTGAAAATATTTTAAAACACTTTCTGAAGATCGAAAATCAAATCAGATTCATTAAAATAGGGGTAAAAAATTGTTTAAAAATCAGGGAGTAAATGTAATTCCACAGAAACCTTTATTATTTTTTTGCACTTTCGGATGCACATTTTTTTTTACATTCAAATCAATAAAATAGTGAAAACTTGAGAATGGTAGTAGAAATTCCATAGAATTATCTTCACAAAATCTAAACTGTCAATATATGGGATTCTTAAGTGTGTATCCCATGGTATACAACACTTCAACATACATTGGGAATGAAAAAAAAACTATTTCATGAGAATATGTGTTTTTAAAACTATTCATGAAACTATATGTTTTAAACTATGTATTTTTAAAACTTTTTCATGAAACTTTATTTTTTATGAGATAAATGTAATTTAGGTATAGTGATAGACAAAGTTTTCAAAAAGAATAAAAATACTCTGAGAAAATGATTTGCTGCTCAAAAATTGGAATTATTCAAAAGATATTTAATGGACCAGAATCTATAACAGGTTTTTCCTGTATGCCAGTTCTTGATTTGAACACTTTTAATGTTTATTCAGTTATTGTTGCTTATTTATTACTAAGACCCAATAACAGCCAATAGCCCCTTTCCTCAAAATGTTCTCTAAACATTTCAATAAAAAAAATTGGCAAATGTTTCAGGAATTCAAAATGACTTTGAATAAAAACATCTCATGTGTTTCTGAAGAGAAAAGTAGAGGTTATATAATAAATATATAGAATTTGTAAAATGGAAAAATGTCTAAATAGAAAATAAAAATATTTTTATTACATGTGTTAAATTCAAATAATTCAGTTTCATATATGTTTTAAACCTACTCAAATACATTAACATCCAATATTACAACATTAGGAACAAATTCTTCGATTAAAAAATAATGCACATTTAAATTTGTTTTTACGGTTCGTTTCCTAATAAATTTATTGATCGACATTCTAAAGACCTAATATTAATGGAAAATCATGCTTCGTAAGTTTATTAAATGATCCAGAATTTAGGAAGATAAAAATGTCTAATAATTCATTAATAATTGTGATTGATTATAAGTTTGTAAAACTTTTTAAATAAATTAATATTACACATTTGTATAAAATCAAAGTATATCAAACACATACTTGGTCTCCATATAGTTAATTTTACATTCTAGATTTGAGATAGTTTCCTTTAAAAATGCAACATTTTTTTCCAGTTCTTTCTCATGAAGTGTTGCAGTAACAAATTGTTCTTCATATTGTTCCAAAAGATCTTTCATTTTTTTATTTTCTGATAATAACTTATTTTCATTTTGGAATTTTTCGTTCTAAATTAACACAAAAATGCTTATTTTAAAGTTTTTGTATTGTTTGATTCAGATAAACATATGGAACAATTATATTTCATTTATGAAATCACACTTTAGATTCATATTTAAACAACAAAAAAAAAGGTGGATTTGAATGTGGATAATAAAAACATTCACTTCCAAAATTTTCTTAAAAATTATTACTCGCATCTAAAAAAAGACAAAAAAGTCAAGCCTCTAGCCTGCATACAAATGTGCATTCAGGTAATAACTTTTAAAGTCTATTTTTTAAATTCATTAGTGACTTTGGGCACCAATAACTCAAGAAATTAAATGTTAAGTAGTGTTTAATAAATATAGGTAAATCAAAAATTTTAAATAATCATTTTTTTTTCTCAAGTGGTGCATCACAATAAGAAATTTTTAAAAGAATATAAACCTTATAGTTAAAAAATATAGTTCTCTTTTTTTTACTGAACAGAAGTTAATAATAAAAAACACTTTTATTGTGATTGTACAAACTTGGAAAAATATGACAAAAATGCAAGATTTTTATTCTCCTATATTTGTAAAATAAAATAATTATAACAAACATTTTTTTTTTAATTTCACATATTAATAAGCCAACCCCTTTCCCACCCACCTTTTTTTCAAACAATTAAAAGAAAATAACATTTTGTAACTTTTATCAAAAGAGATATTAATTTCTATTAAATATTTTTGAAAAGCTTGCTTTGGTATATGCAGTATCAGTTACATAAACTTGCTATTGAATGACACTTTCAATTCTATTCTAAGTACAATTACAACATTATAATGTCATATTGTCTAATATTGTCTGAGTATCTAGAACAGAAATAGGGAATTGATAAAAAAAAATTATATTTTGCTTTAGAATATTCATCAACTTATGCTTCATCTTACAGTTTCGTAATTTTCTTTTTCCTCTACCTCTAACAGAAATGAGAATTTATTCAATTACACAATGATAAAATCTTTATTGATGCTTTCAAAAAATAGTATCAGATTGCTGTTTATAATATATTACAATAAAACATTACAGTTAAATCTATTCTTGCATTGTTTATACTATCCAAACCTTTTCTAGAGAAGATATACTTTGAATAGTTTCTAGTTTTAACATAATAATATAAACATCAATATTATACATAAAATTATTTATATACATTTTTTGTTCCATTTAACAAATTATTAAATTAATAAATACATATAAATGATTATATAATGATGCTCATAAATGATTTCTCAAAAGCATGCATGACAATTAAATAAATGTTATAATAATTATCTGCATTAATAAAATAAAGAATTTGATATTTTTGTTAGTGGCATTTCGAAAAAATTAGAACATACAGGACTATAAAATTTGGTACAAATAATCCATGAATTTTGATGGTGTGCACCACTGAGTAGTTTTTTTGAAATTCATCTAGAATTTTTAAAAATTTTTAGTTTAAAATGAATTTGCCTTCATTGCATATGAGCAGATTGAACTGTGCATGCTTAGATAAAAAATAAAGGGTCTCATTTTGTCAACGGCATAACGGAAAAATTACGCCAAAGAATCGAAGAATATGAACCAAAGAATCTATGAATACTGAGAGTGCGCACCACGAAGTCAACATCATAGTATATCTTCTCCAGACAAATAATCTGATTAAGATTTTTTTTAATAATTCGTTCTTTTTAAAAGAATTATAAAAATTCCTTTAGTTATTTGTAAAATAATTGTGATTATTTATTAATGAATCTTCATCTCAAAAGAAAATTATTTGAAAAAGCATCAAAAAAATTCTTTGAAAAAATTATTTTTAATTTAGCAAGAATTTTTTGTGTTGCAACAGTAGCAAGTACAAGCATTGAGTTACTGCTTTTTGAAAACTTTTAAAAAGTTACTTCTCTTTATTTATCTTTGTATTTTAGACTGCCTGTTTACACTTTTTTTAGTGAACTCTAAATAAATTTCTGATATGTCAATTTTAGTGATTGTGTTGCCTGAGATTCATATTTTTAGTTCTAAGGAGCCCGATTTGAATTACCTGAGTTTATCATACTTTCTATTACAGTTATAAGCTGTCCTTTGAATTTCTCTTTGCTAATTATTTAACCCTCTGTAATATCACTAGTTTATTTTTTATTTTAGTTCATAATGAAGGTTAATATGCAGTTTAGCTCCACCACTTGGCATAATTTTAAAAATCACCAAATTAGCAATTTTTTGGGTAGCTGTGCATGTCGATGAGTCATCTATAATGTTCCCCATTTGGTGAATTATCGCCAAAAATTCATTGCTAAGTGTTTGCTTGTTGATTAATTTGTTTCATTTTTAATATTCCTGCTTTATGAAAACTGACCCTCTTTTCTTTCAGTGATTGATTCTTAAATTTAGTACTAAATTTTTATATTTTACACCCTGTGTTGGTTGGAAATTTGCATGGCAAAAACTAACCATATTTCTTTCTGTTATAGGCTAGCAGTTGATTGGGGGTACTTTTGAGTTAGCTGGTTACCAGACAAAAGCTGCCCAGCTTAAAAGTTGGCACAGTTAACATCAAGCCTAAATGTTGACACGAAAAAAATGTTTGATCCTGATATACTTTTATTTTTATTATACTTGATTCTATTAATGGTTATAAGAACTGTTTTGATAATATTAATATTAATGAAAAGGAATTTGTTCATTAGTAATTCCGGAAGAAATTATGCCTAAATATATTTATGTCAGTGAAGATCATGCGTATTTGAAATCCTGCCTTGACATAGTAAATATATTTGAACTAACAATACTGGAGCTATGCACACTATTATTTAAATGCAAGGAAATATTCATATGTTCATAATCAAACTGGTTTATTTAAATATTTTTGTTCAAGAAAAACATGAATATTCTTTTCTGTTGACATGTGCAACATATTTTTGTTAAAGTATTAATACTCATTAAAAATATTTTCTGCTTGGTAGTTGGATTTTAGCTTTTAAAATTAAATGTAACATTCAGTATTATTGAAATTTAATTTCTTTTAGGCTTTGTATAACATTTCATAATTTGAATCAGCATTATTAAAAAAAATTTGTTATTTTATAAATTAAATATTAAAAATTATGAGTACTTCCCTGTTAAAAAGCGGCACCCAATGATGAATCACCAAGCAACTAATAATATTGCCAAGGTAAACTTCACGAGTTCAGTAACAACCGTAGTGTAATTGTAATTTGACAGACACCACTATAACATGGAAGAACCAAATTATGAAAGCTTAAAATAATTTGATATTTGAACTGCAAGTTTTGTCCTCATTGGATTTAAGTTTATCTCACTTTGAAATTTCATTTATTAAATCATTCTTTTCTAGAAGGTTAATTTGCTCCCTATTTAAAATTACATTTCAAATAAAAGTTGGTTCTCATTAAAGAAACTCTTAAACTTCCATCTGAATTGTTTCGTTTTTCAATTCACCTGTGCAAAAAACAAGTATATTGACTAGAAATTGAAATAAAATATCTTTTAAAACTAACAAAATACAATTAAGTTAAATATTTTTGTGGTGTTAAAATCGAATATATTTGATTTAAAGACATAATTAATATATAAATATTCACCCGAAGAACTCTTAAATTTTCTTTGATTTCTTCAAGGCTGAATACATGCTTTGCATTTAACTCCTCTAGCTCTTGAACATTAGATTTCAAAGCATCTGCAAAATATTTAGTATAATTTAAAAATAAATACTTAAAAATAAAATATAATTAAAGAGATCTTATGCATTATAAGACATACATACTTTTTTCCTCTATTAAAGATTTGGCTTTGTTTTTTTCTTCAGCAACTTCTTTTGAAAGGTTTTGTATTTCTATTTGATAATTTTCAATCATAGAGCATAAAGACTCCTTCTGAAAAATGTTTGTGAGATCATATATTAGCAAAAAAACAATATACAGGACAATTATACCAGCCATCAAAAGCAATTTTAGTTACATTCTTTTTTAAACATGGTGCACATTATTATTACAAATATTCATATTCCTCCTATTCTCATTTTATTCAAAAGACAATAGGAACTCTTCATTTTGCCCTTCAACCAATAGCAGCTATCTACCCAATACTACCCAACAGAAAGTGTAAAAGCCATCAATAGTCAAGTCTTCACTATTCGAATCATGACACGAGCTTGAAGGCCACGCTCGATGAAAGCGCAACTTGTGTGCATTCTCATTTTATTGGAAATGTCATATTCAAAAAAAAAATAATAATAACGAATTTTTTGATTTACATAATCATATTTAAATTTCATTTGTTCTCCCAATTTTTTTTGTAATGTATACAAAAATTGTATCACACAGAGTCAACATGAGTCAATTAATAAAAATCAATAACTTTATTTTACAATCAATTTCTAACTATATATAAATATACACTCATTGTCATAAAAATTTGAGCAGCAAGAAGTAAGAGTGGGATTGTTATGAAGCTTTGCATAAAGGTACGTGTCAGGCAGGTATGTAAATGATTAGAAATGCAGTGATAGCAAATTGCATAATGTCACCAGAGGTCATTGAACTTTGTTCTCCTTGGATTATGAAACAGATAAGCAGAGTTTGTTTGTGTGAATTTAATCTGTTGCAGAGGGACACTTTTTAACTAGGGATGCCATTACACCGCCATCACAGACAATATGAGCAGCTGTCAGAGTTCGAGAGGGGAATAATCATAGGGATGATGGAGACCAGGTGGTCACCACCTAGGCCATTCTGACTTTACTGTGAGGAGATTCTAGGACTAGGCTCAAGACAAGAGAGAGAGGTTTGTTACATGGTGACTAGGCTCAGAACACCCTCGAAAGATCAGTAGTCGAGAAGACCATCACATCATATGACATGCATACATAGTGCAACTGTCTCTTTGTCCACCATCCATAAACAGGCAGCAAATTCACTATGGGCCTCTGTATCAGTTCATATCATCACAAGGCACTGGCTGAAAGACAGTTGCTATTGTAGCATCCATTACCTGTACTGCCACTGACACCCACTCACCATCGCCTCCATTTGGAGTGGTGTAGCGCTCAAAGGGATTGGATTGCAACTGATTAGAATCAGATCATCTTTAGCAACAAATCCAGATTCAATTAGAGCAGTGATGACAATCATGTACATGTGTGGAGTCCAAATTGTAAATGTCTAAATCATGCCTTCAATGCACAACAGCATATCACTCCCACAACTAGTGTGATGGTACGGGTTGCCCCCTGCATACAACACACAGTCACCCCTAATATTGATCCATGGCACTATGACAGCCCCGAGGTAAGTTCATGACATTCTTCAGCCACATGTGTTGCCACTAATGGCAAAGCTCCCATTAGCTATTTTTCAACAGAACAATACTCGGCCACACACAGCAAGGGTTTCACAGGACTGCTTCTGCTGCATTCCCCCCCCCTTTCATGGCCTGCTAGATCCCCAGATTTGTTACCGATCAAGCATATCTGGGATCATGTAGGATGGCGAGTTGAGCAACCTATGAGTTTGGTCAAATTAAAGACGTGTTTATAGCAACTGTGAAACAAGATGTTGCAGGACATCATATGGGACTTGTATGCCTCAATGCCCAACCATACCATATCATGCATTTATGCTAGAGGAAACCCAAAAGTGTACTAGAACCTCCATTCATTTGTAATTTTTCCTATATTAAATGATCACTTTGCTTTGATTTTGTAATCACTTACTTATATGAATGTTGTACTTACAAATGTAAAATTTCATTCTATTCTGACATCTCTTTTTTGGTGCACAAATTTTTATGGTAATGAGTATGTGTGTGTGTATATATATATATATATATATATATATATATAACAGGTCAATTGAAAAGTCCCCGGTCTAACACATAGATGGCACTACTAGAATTAAATCCATATGTTTTTTAGTTAGCCCTAACCCTCAAAAGATGCGTGTATAAATTTGACAGCTGTCTGATCATTAGTTTGTGAATTATAGCATTTTGAGTGAAGCAACTTTTGTTATTGTGAAAAAAATGGATAAAAAGGAATTTCGCATGTTGATAAAATATTGCTTTTTGAAGGGAAAAAATACAGTTGAAGTGAAAACTTGGCTTGATGCCGAGTTTCCGGACACTGCCCCAGGAAAATCAACTATCAAGGATTGGTATGCTAAGTTTAGACGTGGTGAAATGAGTACCAAAGACGGTGAATGCAATGGACGCCCAAAAGTGGTTGTTACCGACGAAAACATTAAAAAAATCCACAAAATGATTTTGAATGACCGTCAATTGAAATTGAATGAAATAACAGATATTCTAAAGATATCAACTGAACGTGTACATCATATCACTCACCAATATTTGGGTATGAGAAAGCTCTGTGCAAAGTGGGTGCCGCGCGAGCTCCCTTTTGACCAAAAACCACGACGAGTTGATGATTCGGAGCAGTGTTTGAAGATGATCAAGAGTAATAAACCCGAGTTTTTGCGTCGATATGTGACAATGGATGAAACATGGCTCCATCCTTTCACTCCGAAATCCAATCGACAGTCATCCGAGTGGACTGCACACGATGAACCCACTCCAAAGCGTGGGAAAACGCAACAGTCGGCTGGCAAGGTTATGGCGTCTGTATTTTGGGATGCGCATGGAATAACTTTCATTGACTACCTTGAAAGAGGAAGGACCATCAACAGCGACTATTACATAGCGTTATTGGACCGTTTGAAGGACGAAATCGCCGAAAAACGGCCGCATTTGAAGAAAAAGAAAGTGCTGCTTCACCAAAGCAATGCACCGTGTCACAAGTCAGTGAAACCGATGGCAAAAATCCATGAATTGGGCTTCGAATTGCTTCCTCATCCACCGTATTCTCCAGATCCCAGCGACTATTTCCTGTTCTCAGATCTCAAAAGAATGCTCGCTGGGAAGAAATTTTCGTCGAATGAAGAGGTGATCACCGAAACAGAGGCCTTTTTTGAAACAAAGGACAAATCGTACTACAAAAATGGTATCAAAAAGTTGGAGGGTCGCTATAATCAGTGTATCACCCTTGAAGGGAATTATGTTGAATAAAAAAAACTAAGTTTGCCAAAAAAATGTGTTTTACTATGGTAGGCCGGGGACTTTTTAATTGACCTGTTATATATATAACTAGCAAATAATCAAGATAGAAATACAAAGAATAAAAGAAAGCTCATTTACATGATTTTTTTTTAACTTAACTGGATTTTGAAGGATTTGTTGATTTAATATTGCAGTACATAACAACAGGCACATAAGTGATGGACCTTATAATTTTGAATCAAAATCAAATGAAAAGAACAATGAACAATGCACAGCTTCCATATTTTGCTATCACTATATTGGTAATTAGAGTCTCTTATTTTTTAATACAATGATATGAAATGAAAATAGAACTCAAACCATTCACTTTCACAAATTTAAAAACTCTTTTCAGAAAATTGTTTTTAAATACTATTTTAATCCATTATTTAAATTATTATATAAATGTTGAATCATTCTATTTAAAGATTAATACATCATTTGTAGTATATGTCATGCATTTAGATACTCAATATGGGGATGAAACCACAGATGCATCAAAACATAGTTTATTACACAGATTGCAGTTCAATATCTACTTTGACAAAGTCACACTTTTCATTTCAAGTTTAAATGATGACACTGAAACAACAACAAATACCATCAAAGTTCTGCAGAAAGAAAGCCTAAGCAATGTTCTTTAAAATATTGTTACCAAGATTAAAAGTTGAGAAGCTTGTGCACCCCTGCAAAATTATCAACTTATATATACCATTAGAGCATTGTCAAAATCATTAGTGGTAATAGAGTAAGCAAGTAAAGGAACCCTAAGCAAACTGCTTTCAGGAATATGTGCTAGTGCAAAAATACATCTTTGGAAATGAAGGAGTCTTTGAAGCCTTGTTGACATTCATAAAATTGAGTCAATCCATTACACATGCCATAAAATTTATTTTTTCATTGTTAAGTCATCTAATAGCTGTCTTAAAAAATTGGGAGGGGAGGAAGCCTGCTCTTAAGAACCTCTTTATATATACATTACACTAAGTTTACCATACACTGACTCGTACAAAAATGAAACTGTTTATTATTACTGTAAAACAGTGAAAACCAAATAAAACCAAAAGATAAAAAAAAATACATTTTAGCTGTTATCCAATATCAAAAGACAAAGTACAAACATCATTCATAAGTTTAAGCATTGAAATGATTGCAGAAGATGAAGGATTTATTAGTCTATATAAAACAGAATTGAATCAGGAAAACCTATTGAATGTTGCCTTCAGGAATGTCAGATGTGGGACACTTTCGACTGCTGTAAAGTGATACTCAACCAATTCTGTGATTAAAATGTGAGATTGTTTTCAATAAAGTACAAAATATATACAACAGGCTATTTTCTGAAAAATTTGCAGGAAACTAGATGTAAAAATTAAATCTTATAGGTCAATAAAAAGATACTGTTCCCTATTTTTTTTTATGGAAAAATAAATAAAATTGTATCAAAGTAAGCATTTCAGAAGATGCTCAAAACAAAGAACTGACATTTGAAAATATATATTCCATGCTGATACCAGGGGAAGGTACTGAAATTATGTTTAATCTCAATGGCCAAATAGGCACTTGGCTACAAAAAACTACTTTAATGACAAAATGAAATGAAATCATGCACAATGAAAATAATCAAAGGCGCAAAATTATTATCCCAATTTCCCAAAGAACCTGGAAAGAGACTACAACAAGGATTAATTTAAAGGACTCAGTTTAAATCCATAACAGTAATTAACAAATAAAATATCAAATTCTTGTAAAGAAATACAATACCTTAACTTTTCTATAGACCAAGACAAAAACTATATATATAATTACTTTCAAAACTCCAAATATTTAGTTCAAATATTCTACATTAGAATTTATACAAATCAATTCTTGAAAATACATATACACCATAATTTATATAATCAAGTTAGTGAATCAAGGAATAGAGTCAATTATAAAAATTTGGACTTAAATTATTGATATTGCTTACATGCTATATTGCATTCCAAAAAGTTTTAAGTTTTAGGATAAACTTCATTAATTTTTGTTTATTAAGTAAATTTGTTTGCTCCAAGTTCTTCATCCATTTATACAGAATTTGTTAATTTTCATTTGACAGTTCTAGTGAAATATAGTATGAGATGAAAGCTAGGAGAGTGAAATACCAACTTGGGTGTTGAAGTCATTAGTTGACTGTGGTTCAATATTACAAGATTCATCACTAACAACCTACGTACAGTAGAGGAATTATGTCAAATGAAGCTAAATATTTAATAATTTTTTTTGTTGCTTGAAAATATGTTATGAAAATAGTTGAATATTAACAAAGTAAAATATGTAGAGACTAAGTATGGTGATAATAGTAAATAATTAGATTAGCTAAATGCCTTATAGAAAGTTGTTGACTACATAATTATTATATAAGATGAAGTTAGCTAACTCTTCATAGCATGATTTTTTTCTTACAATTAAAAAGACACTGATACAAATTTTTTAAAAATTTTAGGCATATAAAATGTAAATAAATTATCTCAGTGACAAATGAAAATCATTAACATTACATAATTCAGCAATAAGAATTCAAACATAGAGAGCCTTCAATTCCATTTGATATAACAATTTAGTAATAAAATATCTAACTAAAGAAAATATAAATAATTGATAAAAATAATAGGAGCATCAAACCTCATTTTCATATTCTGCAAGTTGCTGCTCAACAGCTTCTTTAAAATTCAGAGCTTTATTTGTTTCAGAAACCACTAAAATTAAAATGATTTACTAATGCTGCACATATATCATATATTTGACAAATAATTCAAATTAAATTTAAATACAGTATTCTCTCTCGATGATTCGGCAGATATCAAAACCAGAGACACTGCTGGATAATTGAAAATCCTGGATTACTAGAAAATCATAATACATTTAAACAGAAAGGTGTATGTATCCTTCAAAAACATAATACAGTAGAGGCAAAAAAAAAAAATCAAACATACAAAATAACTAAAACAAAAAATGTTCTGTTTTGTATTGATAGCCTACATTATTTTTTTGTAGTAAAACATCTGCAAAATATTAAAAGCATAAAATAACACCGCAAAGATAAAGTGCCGAATTATAGAGGGAGTACTGTACATATTAAATAAAGATATGCAAAACAGAAAAGTAGACTATTTACAATATTTTACAGCTCTTCCATTCTGTTTAATTAATATACATATATATATTGGCTTAAATATAGTTGGTTCAAACTCAAATAAATTTGAATTTTTAAAAAATATTTCCTTAAAAAAAATTAAATGTTTTCTCACCTTATTTTGAAGGTCAGCAAAATAAAATACAGATTACATATAAAAATATTTCAAATACATATTTTTATCATTCTTTGTCCATAAAATCGATAAGGATTTTGCCTTTATATAACAAAACAGAAATCAACATCAAGCATTTTAATTAAAAACTCAGCCCAAGCCTCTTGAAAACTTGTGCAACACAATATTCTTATTAATATACTCACAAGTATCATTCAGATATCCAATCTTCTCAGAATGTTCTCTACAGATTTTTTCAAATTTACTCTGTAAATTCTAAAAGAAACAAATACCAGTAATTAAGAAAAATGTATATGATCAAAAATATTTAATGAAACAATTTATTATCAGTAAAAAAATTCAAAAAATTTTACAGAAAGCTTTTAGCTAAATTCTGTATTTATCTACGCAGAAAATCAGATAGTAAATTAACAACAAAATAACATGCCAATAATATTGTTCGAAGTAACTGCAAATAATTCTTCTAATTTCCAGTTATAGATAGTACCATATTGTCCACTGAAAGAAATACTTCTTATGAAAAAATTAACAATATATAACTAATATTTTTTATTTATACATTTAAAAAGAAAAATTAAATATTAGCTATAACATATTTATAATAGGTCTTTGCATTAAACCACATATTAACCAATATAATGTTTTATTAGCAAATTAAAATGTAATAAATTTAATATAAAAAACTATACAATTTATTGAATTTAATACTCTCTTCCAATGCTCTAAATTATGTCTCAACAGTTAAGAAAAAACTGACCCACCTAAAGAGTAATCGAAATATAAATACTGGATCTTTTAAAATACTTAAAAATATTGCACTTTTGGAAAAAGTCCATATTAATATCACTTACTCAATGAAACTTGTTCAGAAATTTATTAATATTCCCAAATAAGCAATTTCAAGGTTTTGAAAATAATAAACAAAGCTAAAGCTGCAACAGTACATACAGTTGTACCTCATGTAATGGACACCTCTATTAAGCGACAATTCTATTAGTTCCAGTCCCTTTGAATAGTACATGTATTTACTTCTTATTAAGGGACACCTCTGTTTCAGAGATAAAATGTCTGGTCCAATGGGTGCCCTTTACTGTTATTTAATCTTAAACTTATTATTTTGATGCATGCCAAAAAAGAATTTTAGCTCCACATAATTTCATACTTGAAAATGGATTAATTTAACAAAATTAGAGCAAAGAGAAAAACTAAAAAAGTGATAATTGCATGTAACAATATACATTGAAAAAATTTGCAAATATTTTCTCTCCGTCATATAACATAATAGATATAATTATAACAAATGCAGTATCAAAATATCATATTTGAACATTTCTATTTAATGAATTTGTTATAAGAAGCAACAAAGAAAAAACAAATTATTTCAGCTTCTTCAACATTATAATTAATTTTTTCACAAATATGACCTTAAAAATTTTTTAAAATTTCTCTTGAAAATTATAATTGTTCGATAACTACTTACAGAGATTAACTTTCAAACAACTTACTTCAATTGCTTTTAGTCTTTTTGTATCAGCTGTATTTATTGTTTCTTCTATTTTATTACCTGAATAAATTTAAGAGAATAATTAAATGTTGGACTTAAATAATACATCATGTATTTAAATAATTAAAAATAAAATATTTCTACTTACGATATTCATAATGCTTTTCTAAAGTATTATAATGTTTCTTTAAAGCAGAGCATAATTCTTTGGTAGAGTGAAGCCTAAAACCCATAGGAAAGTATAATAAAGTAATTTATAACAAACTAACTATTTGTTACCTAATATAAAAGCAAAAATTCAATTCAAAATTTAATTACATACAATTTTATATATATAAAGTAACATATGTTATTCATCTTAATATGATTTCAAAGGTTTATTTATAGAAAAAATAATATTTATTGTTATCAAATAAAAATATCTAGACAGTAAAAATTATTATTTTATTATTTTCTAATAATAATTTTAAAAATTAGTTTTTTCATTTAATATTCTAATTAAAAGCCTAATTATTCTAAAATGAAAATAATATGTTCATTTTACAAAATATTAGTTAGATTTGGTAAAACAATTAATTGAACAGTAAAATCTACAAACAAATTCAATTATCAGTACTTTTCAATGACAAAATTTCTCTGTTCCATCTCTTCACTAAGTTGGTAACTTATATTTTCATTTTGCAACTGGAGATCCAATATTGTTTTCCTCTGCAATTCTATAGTTTGTAGAAGTTCTTCAACTTTTTTATTCTATAAAAACAATAAATGAGCTCCACTGAAACACTAAGCAAATTACAAATGAAGTGAAAATGTAAGGTTGATTGGTATTATGCAAGATATAGAAAAACAAAGAATTAGAATTTTATAAAATGTTCTAATTTTGCTATTATAAAAGTTAAATTAAATGTCATTTAATTAGAATTAATTATGTTTAAATACAAAGTAATAACATTATGAAAGTTACTACTCCCAATGTAAAATATTATCTGAAAATTCTCCATGAATCTCAATGAAAGTTCATAACTAGCATTCATTGCATGGAATAAAATGCTATACAAAATAAATTTCATTCAAATAAAAGTTATTCCATTAAAAACCATACATCTTAAATTATTTCTTTAATACATTTTTGAAAATATATAGAAAGAAAAATATCATATTTCAACGAAATAAATCATAAAAATTTTATTAAAAAAAAAAAAAAAAAAACACCTTTTGTCTGCTTTCCATTTCAACAGAAGTTTTCCATCTTTGAATTTCTTCAACACCAGCAAATAGTTTTGTATGAACGGAATTTAAATTATTTAAGTACAAATTTTTTACTTCATCCATATTTTTCAAATTAATATCTTCACCTAAGCCTGACAAAAGAAAAACAACCATTTCAATAAATCATATTTCTAAAGTTAAATTTTCCAAAAAATTTCAAAAGGTAAAAACTTTCATCAACAAATCCCCTTGCTTGATTTACCCATATACCATATGAGCACTGCTTTCATGCCTCTACTGATTGTCTGCAGTGAAAAGGCAATCTGATTTATTTGATCTTTTTACTGTTTTGCCCATATCTTTTCCATTTTCGCTATCAATTGATCATGTAGGATAAGTAAGTAAATGAAAGAAAAAATACATTTAATTGTAATAACTGTAATAGAAAATAAGTGTAAATTAATTTTTTATCCATAACTTTAAAATCAACTTCATTGTTAATTAATTATATATGAAGTAAAGACAATTGCCAGGTAAAATATTATTTTATTTGCAGAAAAGCTTGTTCTTAATGCTTCACTTATAAGAAATATTAATTTTAATATTATTTTTCTACTTTACAAATACAATATGAACAAAAATATGCAATAAAAAATGTGCCTTTTGTGGATCAAATTTGTGAAAAATTAAATCAAATAAGGAGTTCAAATATCTAGCCTATCTGAAATTGTTTATTAGTTACATTTAAGTTCAACAACATGAGAATTCAGATTAAAAAATATTAACATCTTAAAGTCAGAAATAAATTTCAGGGAAAGATTAAATATACTGAATGTTTCATTCACCATGTTCCAAAATTATGAAACAAAATAAGCATACTTTTTTAGCCTTTTTCTTTTAACAAGCATGAGTTTTTAATTAGACTCTAAAAATCATCAATTTTTAGCTTCATTTGAGTCTCCACTTTTAAATGTTCAGGTATTCAATACTCATTTTTGTACTTCTTCCCCATTGTATTCTCAAATAGAAAGAAGTTATTTTTCCAGTAAATTATTTACTCTGATTACTTATAACAATAATGAAACCAAAATTCCTATACTGCTTTAGCTACTTCAGAAATGAAATAATTAATAATCTTCATAGTTTTTCCCATTATTTTCAAAAAAATACAATTACCTCTCATATGTGAATAAACATGTGGTGACTTTCCATTAAAATAACTTCAACACAGACTTGAAGCTTAATTGATCAAGTTTTAAGTGATGTGAAGTATTAAAAGCTATTTTCCCTTTGAGCAACTTTCTCTTTGTTTAGAAAATATCAAAGAATTTTATCCATTACAAAAAAAATTCTAAACACTACACTGTTTGTTACAACCTCATCCAAAAGATCTCAAATGATAGTACACGAGATCAATTTTTATAAGATTGAATAGATTGTTTTGACAGTTCATCTATTTTCCACACACTAACGAAATAAGTTCCAGATCATTCATTCGATTGCTAATGGTGCATGTTGGGTTATACTGCAAGTTAAATTTATGTTAAAATTCTGAGACGATGATATGAGTACTTAATGTTTCCTCTCCTGTTTTTTTATCTGATTGGATATTATATTGATGGTAAAGATGTTAGCCAAAATTTCAAAATATTTGCTTGATTAGTTTTTCCAATCTCTTTTGATAGTTGTTAGTATAAATATCTTTTGAAACTACCCAGTTGATGTTTATATCAAATTCTGTTATCGATCTTGTATGTTTATCCACTTGTTCATTCAAAAAAAATTGAGTATCCCATAGTCCAAAGAAAAATCACAAATATGTTTTATAATGGGATTGTATGAAAATCTTAGCAGACAGTCTATAAATAACTTTTGAGAACTTGATTGAGAAGTTTGATTGAGAAGTTAGTTCTATCTATTGGAAATGCTCACATTATCCAATAGATAGAACTAAATAACAATTGGATAATGTGAGCATATTGTTTCTATTTTGCCACCTCATCTAAAGACTAACAAACAGCCAACACTTCAGTTGTTAAAAAGGAATTGATATAATTTATGATACAAACAAGAGAAACATTTTGTGAAACATCAAATGTTTCTTTGAAATTTCTTTAAACAAAATTCTTTCTTTGAAAAGAATGTTTTTTTACATATAGATGCTTTTAGATCTCTTGATTGGTTGGTTTTATGAGATATAGAACAGCAAAGGCCATTATCCTATCAGATGCATCTGTTTCTGTTTTGAAAAAAAAAACACCTGAATCTGTATTCAATCAATAAAATAAATAAATAAACCATTAATAATAGAAATTGGTAGATTTTTATCTTGGAAATTGAACTCATTAGTATAAATGATAAATTTTAAGTATATGAAATGGATTAGTCTTGGAATGAACATAATCTGTTCTCTGTTAATATTCTAACAGTGAAATAAATTCATAACATAGTTTTTATTCTTTTCCAAAATGTTTAGATGCATTACCCAGAGCTATTAAAATGCACCAAAGAAAGATTTTTTTTTTTTTTTTTGGTATTTTAGTGATGAAAAACTTGTTAGTCAATCTTCTGATTTTTTTTTTTCTCTCTCTGTTCGGCTAATTTTTAAAAGTACTTCATTTGGGGTCCATTGTGAAAAAAGCAACGCAATTCTGAGGGCTTTGTTTTGAATTATATATTGAAAGGTTTCTCAGCTAGGTTATCCAGCCATGATGAGACATGCATAAGAAAAGATACTTCAAATGTTATTATTGATTAATTTGATTAGATTTTCAACTCTGACATCATGATACTTATAAGTCATACCTTAAAGACTATTCAATTTTTTCCAAACCTTTTCATTTGATTCATTGAGATATTTTGATTTTGTTACAAAATATAAATAAATTCTGCAATGGACCAGCTATAAAAATAACTTAAAAACCTTACTATTAAAATTATTACAATCATAAAACATTCAGTAATTCAAAATAAATTTCTACTCATTTTTAAATTAACTTCTGCAGTTTGATGTGTTATTATGAAAACTAATTATTTGAAAAAAATAATTTCATTCAAGCCCAATTTAAAACTGATTTTTTTTTTTTTCAAATTAATCAATACACATCAGTATCCAAACTAATCAATAAAAAAATAAGGAGAGATAAAACTCACCATGCGCATTGTCATGATCAGAAGCTTTAAAATGCTGAACCTAAAAATTTTTAATAATTTATTTTTTACAATCCATTTAAAGTAAACTAAGAAATTAAAATATTTTACATTCTATAAATTAAATTTATTTTTAAGTAAAACATGCCTTACCATTAAATGGATGGACATGATTAACAATTACATCAATTTTAAAAATGATAAATCACCAGATGTAGTTTACAAATATGTTCTGTAGATTACTGTTATCTCACTGATCCTCAATGACAAATATGTGATCAAATATTTTATCTACTTAAGCAAATCAAATATTTTTTAATTGACAAAAAGTATCTGTTTTTGGTACTTTTTCATTTTGCTGGCACAAGTGATAAAGTCGCGAAAAATAATACTACTGAGACCAAAAAGAATGTGTTTACTGTGTGTTGTCACCAATAAAGTCTGATTGGCAACATTTGCACTGGTAGAATGGAAAAGTACCAAAAAATCTACTCTTTGTATAAAAAGCAAAAATTCATTTCAAAATCCTTTCACTTATAAAATACGCAAAAGCTAATTTTTTAATTTAAAAAGTAATGAAAATTTTGGTACATACAGGAGAAGCAAAACCTCTTTGCTGAATAATACTAGCTTCATTGTTTTCACAAAGAGGACGCACATAAGTTGTTTTAGAATAAGGATGAGGCATTCTTTTCCCCTGAAGAAATAGAAAAATATAAATATTAGCACATTAAATAAGAAGTAAAAGGGATATTAAAAAATATTCTTCATATAAATCTACAAAGTTGGAAAAAAAAACATTCTCACAACTTTTTTTTTTACAAGCGAACAAAAATCGCAAAAATGATGAAAAATCGCGTCACCAAGTTGCACCCAGTATTTTAACATGTTAGTTTGCCAAAACAAAACTGGAAATTACATGCACTCTACTAATGGGCTAATATTATCTACGAATTTAAGCACAAATTCTCAAATATCTAAATAGCTACTTAAATCACAGCAAATAAGAAATATTTCCTTATTAAAAATCTTTAAAAACTTCAAGTAAAGAAAGCAATGCTGTCATCGTGAAAGTTAAATAATTTTATGCAAAATTTTCTTCACAAGGTGATCAGAAAACATTAATTTTACTTTTAGCAGCTATATTCCATTCTGAAATCCTCGTAAAAACTAAGGCGTTTGGAGTTGTCAGGTTATATGAAATTAGAGGCCACACAAACAATCCTTTATTATTTTATAATTACGAATACAAAACAGGATCTATTAAAAAAAAACTAATTAATCTATTTTTATGTTAGGATAAATATTTTTTTTAAAAAGTAAACTTTGTAAAAACATAGTTTATTTTTACCCAGAATCGAAATTATCACATATAAGTCAATGAATACCGAAACAGAATTCGAATTCTACGCTAAATACTTCGATTGCAGTCACATTTCATGTCACTTCATTCAAATGCACTTCACGTCCCTTCATTTAAATATTTAATATTAATCTACATAAAATCCAAATCTACAGTAGCGACAAACTTTTTAATATATCTCTGTCAATAAAAATAATTTAAGTGATGTTAAATTTCAAAACACAACTAAATATAAAAAGTGTTATACAGACCGCAATAAAATTTACTACAACTTTCATATACGGAAATAATAAGCAGACGAATTTTTCAAATTTGTTTGACTCAAAATATTTACAAAAATAATTATAATAGCCTTTATTGCTCGAAACCCATACAGAATTTGCAGAAGTTCAGCAAAATAATTTTTAATACATCTTTTTCCAAAATGCATGGTGTATATAATTCTGGCTTAACTGCGTTTTCTAGACATTCCGTCCAAAATATAAAAATATATCGTAATATATTTAGAACTTGCATTTTTAAACGAGCTCTTGCTAATGGAAAAGTGGAAATCAAACACAATAATGATGATGAACACTATTTCGGTTTTCAGAAAGTTTCATCTTCAGAAAAAAGAGAGAAAGGTATTGAATATGACTTTTCTGTCTTAAATATTATTAAGTTGAAACTATGGTTTCGAGAAATTATAGTAAATTGGGTTCTAATTTTTCTTTTTGCCTTTTCCATTCTTGGTCAGATAAAAGTTCTGAAATTATTCAATAGCAGCAATTCTACTTTATTATATTTGTTACTCTTATGTTTCACAAATCAAATTTATCTGTATACATTCAAATTATTATCAGTACCTGTGTAGATAAATAAATGTATGGGGCAATTTTAAGTTTAAAAAGATTTGGTAAATTGTTTGGACTATCTTAAGTATACTCTGGTGTCAATGGAGTATCTAAGTAACATTTACAGTTGTTATAACAGATATGTATTTACAACAAATTACAGAAAGAATTGCATTAAAATTTAAGGTTAAAGTAAATCTTAAGGAAACATTATTTCTGAAGTAATATCTTTAAGGCTGTTTTAGTTTAGTATTATTGAAGTTCATAGCATACATGTTCGAAATGTCAATTTTCCCATTTTATAAAATTATGCATTGAAGTGTATCATGTTATTACAAACTTCCCTGATTTGCTAATATTGTACATTTCTGAAATAAATGATTATATGGTACTTTTAGATTTCACCGACACAGATCTCGCCAAGCAGGCTTTATTGGAGACAACACACAGTATACATATATTCTGTTTGGCGTTGGTTATATCATTTTTGGCAACTTTATCACCTACACCAGCGAAATGGAAAAGTACTGAATAAATTTAATTCGATGTAATTTGTGTGTGTTTTACTTAACTTGTTAGTTTTCATTATTCTTGTGATCAAATCATGACTAAGAAAGGAAATAAGAATTGATTTAGAGATGAAAGTTTTGAATCTTTTACATTTTTAACTTTTACATTTGTATGATCTTCTAACATCATGAAATGCACAGCAATTATCCCATTTATAAATTAAAAGTTTTTTTTTTTCACAAAATCAGTTCTCGGATCTCTTTGAGAAGTTCGTGTGTGTGTGTGCGTGAAAAACAATTTTCAGTACTTTTCCATTTACCTGCGCAAATCTCACCCAGCAGGCTTTATTGGTTACAGCACACAATATACACGTATTCTATTAGATGTTGCTTGTATAATTTTTGGTGACTTTATTACTTACACTGGCGAAATAGAAAAGTACCCAAATTTCTTTCATGTAATAAGTCCCTGATTTTCTTTTTATTTATTTGCCTTTTTTCTTCTATTTTTACCTGTAAAAAAATTAAATATTTAAATCTTCATTTTTCATACCTTATTTTCAAAGATATATAAATAATGATATAGTATAAAGATTTTAAAGTCAAATGCATTATTATGTACTTAGTTACATATTAGTAATTTTTTGTATTTAGTTTTGATGGCTTTTAAGAAGATTGTTAAAAAAAACTAAATTCAAGAATTAAAATTGCAAATAAAACAATATTATTTAAAAGATAAAATTATGTATAATCAATCAGTAAAATTAATTTTTTAAACATTTTAATTGACTCATTTAGAATTTCTTAACATATTTATTAACTTATCTAATAAATAAAAAAAAAAAATTCAAAGTGTAAAAGTTATTAATATTATGTTATTTTTAAATATTTTATAATCTTTAAGTGCAACTGAAAAAAAATTCAGGGTTCTTTTAATTTCTTTAGCTAATTTTAAAAAGCAATATTGATTAGGAAAAATGTGGGTTATGAATCATAAGTGAAAATTTAATTCTTATTTATTACAGTGACTATGGAATCTAATGCAAATCTTGACAATACACCTCGCATCAAGAATATATACTCCTTCCATAATAAGCATAAATGTCCTGTTCATTCCTAAAAATACATTTTGTTCCATATTTCTTTAACTTTTTTTTAATAGAATGAAGTTTAAGAGGATAGACTTTTGGTATAAATATTACCTCTTAATTAGTTTCTTTTGCAAAAAAAGAGTATTATTTTGGTACTTGTCTATTATAGCAGCACCATCAAATTAAGATTACGCCAAGTGGTTGCTAAACTTGTGAAGCCTATCTTTTGATACAACCTACTTGGTGATATTTCTTATTCGCTTGGTGATTAATCCTCGTGTGTCGCTATAATAGACAAGTACTGTTGTGACATTGGGCTATTCGCGGTTTCTCTTCACTAACCTTGGGGACTTTCAATTGAGATTGATTGCTTTCGCTAAACAACCTTTGCCCAACCAAAAATGAAACGTGATGAAGAATGTAATATGCAAAGTAGTTAGGAATGAAGTGAAGCGGTTAAATTAAGAAGTATATAAACTCCATCTGAAGGAGTAGAGTATCCGAAGGAGGATCAGAGAGGCGTTGTAGTGAGAGGAGGTGGAATCTAAATGATATAGTATTGAAAGGCAGATTTGTAGATTAGTGCTGAGGTCCGAGTGTAAACCACTCGGATTGAGAATTGTTCTAGTGTTTTCAGCTGTTGTTCCAGATTCAGACTTGCAGTTGGTAAGAAGCTGTTAGATTGTTATTGGTGGGTTGAATTAAAGTGTTAATAAACTTAACCTGGAGAGCCCTATTATTAATGTCTTAGTGGATATATATTAATAAATGTTGAAAGTTGTTTTGGTGGTTCTGTAATTATTGGTGTCGTAGTGTTTAATATTAGATATTAGTAATGGCACAAGATAACACCCGGGTTGACCGGATGTTACACTGTTATATTTAACATTGTAAGGTAATTTGTAAAAATAAAGTATTCATTCTTGATTATAATTCCTCTCTTAAAATTAAGGGATTTTTTAACCAAAATTTAGTTTTCTTTCTTTTTTAAAAGATAATTATGATTTAACAATTTCGTATTCTAACATTTTCATTATTGGGGAAAACTTTTACCAATATTTTTTTATAAATGTATCATTATTTCTAAAAAAAATTCTAAATGATCTTATGCGAAAATTTCATCACTGCATAAGACATGCACATTGTATAGTTTCATTTTGATGATAAAAGTTTTTATTAGATGTCATTTGAATCACAATGTACCCTAATAAATAACTTTTTATTTCAACAAATCATGAAGTAGATTTGTTAAAACATCATTAAATTACTTTTTATATTGGATTTTATGAAGATATGCTGACATTCTCCATAGTTATGTGTCTACAAATCTTCAAATCATCTTATGAATTTTGTTAGATAAGTTTAATTACCTTTTTAAAAAAATAATTAAACTTATCTAACAAAAAAAATCATCCTGCACTATAATATACAAAATCCTAAACTGTTTTTTTAAAAAAAATATTCTAACAAGAAAATATTGAAGATTATATTATTTGAAATATATTGGTTGTACAAAGTATCTTATGAGTAGTAACAAAATATCTAAAGTTTTTTATCATTGCAGCAGACATATGAAGAATTAAATGGTATTTTATTGTTCATTTTAATTTTCGTTACTAAACTGTAACTTTCAAATGAGACACCTATGTTTAATTGTATGTGTTTCATTCTATAGTTTCGATTATTTTTGTAAATGTTTTCATTTATTAATAAACATTTAATTGTTTATTCATTGATCTGATGTAATAATTTTTTAAAACTTTTTATTTATTAGTTCAATCAGTTTTCTCAAATGTTGCTGCCAAATATGACTTAATGAATGATGTTATGAGTGGTGGAATTCATAGGGTTTGGAAAGATTATTTTATCCATACTCTATCACCAACACTTGGAAGCAAACTTTTAGATGTTGCCGGGGGAACAGGTAAGGATTTCTATATTCCATGGATGTAAAAATGATTTAATATAATTTTCAAATATATATATATATCAAAAAACCAGTTTTTATCAAAATTATTTCTTCCTGTGTTAATTTCTTTTGATATTCTTTTAAATACAATGCTTTTAATTCTTAATTTCTCTGAATAAATCATATCAAAAAAGGAAGGTATGGAGGGTGATGGTCCAGTTTTTATATAAAATAACACTTTTTTTTAAATTCAGTTGCAAATTACCCGATCACATTTTCTAGATTCAAAATATCTTGCACAACTATTGTGGCTGTGGTAACCTAGTGGTCATGGTTGCAAACTGCAGTTTTTGTCAAGTCATGGGCTCAGGACTTTTAAAAAGGCTTATGCTATAAAACGATCTCCTGTGTTGGCAGGACTGATACATGGCCTATCTATCAAGGCCCAAAATCCTCCCTTTGGTGTGGAAGCTTGGAGAGGGAGATTCCAGCTCAGGTGCTGTCTTCGTCACTTGACCGAGGCTCAAAAGTACAAGGTCTGTCACCAATAACCTTCGTGTTGCTTCTAAGTGCAATGTAAAGAAACAATCACATCTTCCATACAACTATTCTTTATATTTTTTATTTTGGTATTTTTTAAATTTACTATAGTATTAATTTAGTTTTAAGAATTTTTCTGCAAAAATTTTTGTTTTCTTATAACGCAGTATTCTAACCATTGAATTCTACTTCAGGTGATATAGCGTTTCGTTTCCTTAAAGCCTCTTCCACTCGCAGTGATCAGCTTTCAGATATTCTAGAACAAAATGAAAGTCATGTTACAGTGTTAGATATCAATGCAAACATGCTCTCCATATGTAAAAATAGAGCTGAAGAAGTTGGAATTGGTAATTGTAAGTATTTTATATTGAATCTTTAAAATTAGTTTTATTGAATTGCTTAAGTATTTTAACTATAAAATACGTTTTTTTTTTTTTTTTTCTGTGGTATTGTATGTTATTAGAACTAACAGCACAACAGATTATTAAATACTCAAATTATTTATACTTGGATTGAAGTTTTGTCCATAAAAATTTCAATTAGCTCTGAATAAAATAACAATTACTTTTATATTGCAGTATAATTGGTATTTCTTCAAATTTCAGTTCCAAAATAAATTTTACATTTGTAGATTTCTAAAATGCTATTAATTTTTTTTCTTCAAATTGTAGAACAAATTAAAAGTTTTGTCTGTAAAACATGTATCCTTTATTGCAAATTATATTTATATATGCAAATTTAACTCTTTCTTGTGTGTAGATTAAATCTCTTCATATAAATTTTGGAAGATTTGAAGCTGCAAGATTACAAACCAGTATATATATAGAGAGAGAAGGAAAGTCCAAAATATCTAAATGCAAAATTAGAACATTTAAATAAACTACAATCAAAATTTAACTTTAAAATTGAGAATCATTGTCATGTATTAGTAACAGTTCATAGTTTGCCAGGATGCAAGCCTTATAATTAATTAGATGCATTATGGTGATTTGTGTACTTATTTCATTGTGTAATATTAGAAATAAAATAATATGCCCATGCATTTCCCATTTATCAATGATGCCTTTCACAAAATTAATCCCTACTGATTAAAAAAAGAAAATTTCTAAGAAAAGTTTTCTGTGATGACTCTCAAGCTATAAAAATAACTATGGAGAATCCAAATTGAAACTTACATCCCCTCTTTAAGAAGCTGAGACAGCATTAAATTTACTGTTAGAATTTCTTATTATCATATTTACAATAATTGCAAATAAAATATGGAAATGATTAATCCTAACAAAGCATTCCTTAGATGTTTTCTAAGTTAAACTATTTTGTCTGTCTTTCAAAAATTCCATATAGAAATATCTAAGTTTTTCAAAAAATAAATTAATATAAACTATCCTGAAAAAGTATTTTTACTGTATGAAATGTAAATTTACCTTTAACTTTTATAGTTTTAATGATTATTACCTAATACTAATTCTTAAAATATATTTCATTTATTTTTAAAAGTGTAATGTTTTTTTCCCCCTTTTTGTTTTGCTCAAGTATATTAAATGCAAAGATGTTTTGGTACCTAATAAATGTGGAATTACTTATTATCTAAATAAATTATTTGAAATCTCAAAATACAAATCATTATGGTGGAAAATTTTAATTTGTCTATCAGTCTGTTCTATTGTAAAAATGTTTGAAATTCTCAGTGTATGTCAAAATATTTCTGAAAATAAATGTCCATAATTTTGATGTTCAAATTAATTTTAAAGTTGAGTTCATTTCTAATATAATTTTCAAGCGCCCCTTAATTTATCTCTGCATTCAGGTATTACACATTCTTGAAATGTTTGCTGTTGTCAGAGAAGTAAAATTACTTAAAATTGATTACCTGACGTGAAAATGATAATTTCACATTAGTGTAAACTCTTTTGTTCTCAAACTGTGTAACAATCCTAGCACATTTGTGAGATTTTTACATCAGTTGAAATGCAGCAATTATTCAATTTGATCATGGAAGTGAATATTAGTAAACCAATATGTTGAAATGGGAGGGGGTAAAAATAAGTCTCCCCTAATGTTAATTCAGTGTCTGCCAAACATTTTTTGATAATTTTAAATTCCTCCTAATACTTTTCAAATATGTTTATACTAATTAATAGATAATTTTTTCCAATCCTAAATATATTTTTAAAAAATTCCGTGATCATACTAAAAATGAATAAGTGCATTTACGAAAAAGTTAATCGTAATGAACCACAATTTCATGAAATTCTCTCTAATCTCAAAAAATATTCACAGTTTAAGCTTACATTATTCATAATGCCCAGGATTTAAAAAAAAAAAAAAAACCATACATTAGATTTATAAAATTTATCGATTTATTGCTCGAAGTTTATATATATATATATTTGGTATATGGTTCCCTAACAAATATCTATTGCATTTAAAAAATAAATTAATCCCACTTTTATTTAAAAATGGACTTTAAAAAAAAAATTTAATGTATAATTTATAAAAACTTGGAAGAGTGTAACTAAGATACCTTGGTAATTACTGATAAATTAAATACTATAATTACTTATATGAGTGATCAAAAGAAGTATTAATACCTCTATCTTTCATAAATTATATATTATTTTTGCATTTAAAAATATTAAAATTATATTCAATTTTTTTAGTATGAAAATATTTACAACTAAAAGACCCCTACCCATCCCAAGTCTGTCACTGCTTGAGTATACCATATTAAAAACCTAATTTGACTAATTATTGTCCTCAATGTTATGCATGTATGTAAAATTTAAATTCTCCACCATTCTGTGATCATACAGAAAAATTCAATTTATAAAACAGTGGTTAAGTTAAAAATATATTTCACTGTGCAATTGAAACAGTATCATCTACACGAATAATCGGTCATCTTTATCTAGCTTATTGTATAACTTTTATTTTTTCTTCCCTATTTAAAATAAAATGCCATAGGAATTGGAGAAATGCTTGATCCTCAAGAAACATAATTTACCGGCAAATTACTTAATTCATAGATTCTTAAAGTGGCTATCGCTACTCAAAAGCTTGCAGTATAATTTGGTCTTACAAGGAATTAAATTTGTACACAGGAAAGTGGTAAAAGCAGTGGTGGATCCAGAAAAAAATGACAGAGGTTGTTGTTTTTTCCCACCTCTTATCTTTAAAAAATTTGTAAGACCTAAATGTGTTTGTTATTCACATGCTTTAATCTAAAAATAAAATAATGTCAACTCAAGAAATTCAAGTTGAGAATTAAAATCTTATGATACAATAGCTTGATAATGCACTTCGATACAATTTTAAAATAAAACAAAAAAAAATACTTTGAATTTGGCTGGGATTCCTTGTTCAGCTAAGTTATTGAGTGTGCTTGATTATCACAGGTGAGGATGGCACGTGCCCATTCATAGATCAACTATTGGGTAACAGTATAGGATTTTATAAAATCATGGAAAATGTAACATAACGAGTTGGGCTAAAATATCAATGAAGGAAGAACGGTTTCAATATAAATTTGTAGCAATTTGAAAATTGTATATGGGGAGACTGTTGATGATTAACAAAATAAAGAGTATTTGAAATATTTTTTGCATTACTTGGAACTGATTGTCTGGATTAACAGTACTTTTTCTCAATGGCCTCTCTGATCAAAAATAGTTACACAAAAAGTTACTTAAAATTCTATCTTAAAATACAGATGTAAGCTTTCAAGATATTGAACTATATTATTAATAAGTGTGGAGCTGATGTTTATTAAATTTAAATCACTACACATCTTTGAGATAAACTAATAACCTTTTTAACTACATCTTCCTAAATAATCATACATTATAACACCATCAGCCACAAGAATAATCTAGCATCCAATTCCAACTAAAAATAAATACTTGAGGCATATTAAAAATTAAATTTTTCTGATTTGTTAAAAACAATCTTAAATGACAAAATGTAATATACTCATAATTAAGGCAGTCAATGTTTTAGAAAAACTAGGCTAAAAATATTTGTAAAAGAGATTATGCAAAACATATCTATTCTAAAAACTTACAATTGTTACTTAATCGAGTAACTAGTTTAATTGAAGAATAATTGAAATAATTATTCTTCAATTAAACTAGTTACTCTAATTAAAATAATTGAAGAATAGAATAGGAACTGAAATAGAAGGGGGGGAATAATTTTACATGGTAGTGGAAAGCTAATGAAATACGAAAATGTAGAGCTTCCCAAATGCTAATGTGGAAGAGATGGTGTAAAATCAAAGCTATCTGACAACGGAGAGCAAAATATCAGTCTTACTGCTCTATGCAAAATTTCAAGGCCACAAAATGATTTAAGGGAAATTGAGGTTACAAATATTATGGATAGTGTAGACTAAAAAATGTTATATTTTTGAATGAGAAATATTTTAATCTTTGTGAATAAGATGGTTGATTGGAAGAATCCAAAAAAAAATTTAGCAGTATCTGTAAAAGATAAAATGAGATTTTGTTGTGCCTATCGATAAAAACTCTCGAGAAGTACATGAATCTTGGATGTAAACTATTCCGAGTACATTATTTATCTTTGTAGGTAATTTTAGTTTGCAATTAGATATAGCTTATTTTGCTTCTAACAGCATCAAAAGAAGGAAATACTATTTTGATATGGCTGATTTCCAAGACCTGAATATTATATAAAATGTTTGGGCTTATCTTGTTAGAAAATGTATAAATGAATGAGAGGCAGTTTGTATTTACTCATTTTGAAAAGCTTGAAGATGGCATCTATATTGATCCTGAATTTTTAAACTTCTTGAAAGGTTCAAAAAAATATTAACCGAAATAAAAAAAATTAAAAATATGCAAGTTATCAATCAATTATGCTAGGAGTTATCAATCTTTAGGTTTATGTTCATAAATGAAAATTTTCTTATTCCCCTAATTATAATATATTCACTATATTTCCTGGGTATAATTTTCTTATATAAATAAGAATTTAACATTTCCATGAAATTCAGATCCCTCTATTTCTTTATGCAATTACTCATTTTTAATAAGAAATAATTCATATATTTGAAAATTAACATTTTTTTCTTCTTTTAGCCTTAACTTGTATTCAAGGAAATGCAGAAAGTTTACCATTTCCAGATAATACTTTTGATGCCTATACTATCGCATTTGGAATTAGAAATGTTGTTCATATTGATGAGGTACAAGTCTTAAATATATATTTAATGCAATGTTATAACCAGTACATTGAATAAGAAAGCAGTTATTGTGAAACTTATGTGACTTAAAAGTCAGTTGAACTTGATTAATTGAACTTTCTGCACAGATCAGTATAAATTTTGGCAAGTTTTGTATCCCTTAATTTATTTAAAAATAACTATTAAACAGAATTGTACTAACCCACTTAAAAAAATTAACCTGTTGTATGAAGATAAAAGAAATATTTAAAGCTATCATTTGAAGAATTACTTTATTATAGTTTCATAAGTTCATACTCTTAAAAACTTATGACATAAGTTTAGATTTACTATAATTATCTATGTATTTTTATCTTTTAATATTAACCATTTAAAAATAAGACTTTATAGAAAGCCACTTTCCTCCGTAACTGGAAAATGCTCCAAAAAAAATTATGCATTTAAATAACTACCTGTTACGCATTTCATTAGAGAAATTATATTCTTGCTGTTCAGATAAAAATTACCGAATGGATAAAAAATTTTTACAAATGTTAACATGCAGTTTTTATTTTCTCTACCGGAAGGCTCTAGCAGAAGCATTAAGAGTTTTACGTCCAGGAGGTAGATTTTTGTGCCTGGAGTTTAGTGAAGTCAGAAATCCAACTTTTAACAGGTATATTATTGCTCATTTTATTTTACAACAATATATATACACAAGAGTAAATCAAATTGAAAATAATTCTAAAATTTTAGAATATATCACTGGTATTCTCATGAAATAATTCCAGTTCTGGGAGAATTAATAGCCGGAGATTGGAAATCTTATCAATATTTAGTAGAGAGTATACAGAAATTTCCAAACCAGGTAAAACAAGCTTCTACAAATGTTATTTTTAGATACATTTTTATACATGCAATTCTCACTCTTTTCCATTTATTTGCAGGAAGACTTCAGACAAATGATAAAAGAAGCTGGATTTAATACAGTAACTTATGAAAACTTGTTTAATGGTATTGCCGCAATTCATTCAGCTTACAAGCTATGAATATTTATTTATGAAATTCAAAACATGAAAATTAAAATGTACATTTTGTACAACATATTGAAATAAATATTTATAAAACAAATGAGTGTGAAACAAAACAGTTTATAACAATTTAACTGGAAAATGAGCTGCCATGTGCAAGTCCTCTGAACTTGAATGGATTAGCTGGAAGTTTCAAACCACATCTATCCAGATTTAAATAATAAAATTGCAACTTGTCCTAAATAAAAATATATAAAATGCTTGGTTTCATGGGTGACATAACTGCCAAAGTTGCGACCAACAATACAATGCCATGTGGGATTATATTTTTTGTCAAATTCTTTCTTGATGTAAGCAGCAATATCTTTCTCAATATTATACTTCTCTAATGCTTGGGTTGCAATATCAACAGCATCTTGCTGCATTTCTTCAGACATATCCGCATTCTTGATAACTGCTTTTCGATCAGAAGACATGTTTATTTCTGAAAAAAAATTAACAATTTAAGATTTTCAAAAATTAAACTAGAATTTATGCATTTCTATTTACATTGAAACTTATTCACAACATTTAAAATAAGGAATTTGTTCACTGTCATTAAATCCTTAAAATTTGGATTTATATTTAATCATTTGAAAGAATTTCAGTTTTAAATTAACATTTTAGTTAATGGGTAATATAAGTAACAACCAATGATATCATACAAGAACTTTTCATCAAGCATCAATCTCATAGGGGAAATAATTCCAACACCTTAAATTTAGTTTTACCTTTAATTCCCCCCCCCCCACTTTAAAATTTATTATGCTACAAAAGTTGGTACTTTTCCATTTTGCCAGTGCAAATCTCACCAAGCAATCTTTATTGGCAACAACACATATTCCATTTGACGTCAGTAGTACAATATCTGGAGATTGCATTGCTTGCGTCGGCAAAATGGAAAAGTACCCAAAAGTTTAATCAATTATACATTATAATTGACACATGAAGTAATTTCGCTACAGGAAAAAAAAATTAGCCTTTGCCATAGTAGTTAGTTAATTAACATACAATCATTTTCATGCATATTTCCATAACTAATTCAATAAAAATTTCATAATCAATGTTCACAGAAGTATACTTCATTTTGAACAATATTACTACATTTAACTTTATGCACTATATTTCACCAGACAATATTATTACAACCATAATCGCAAAAGCAACAGCGAGTGACAGAGTTTACTGGAACAATAGCGAAATATGGACAGTAAACAATAGTATTTAATGACAAAAAAGCCAGATGTGTACATGCTGCACTAAAACAAGGTTAAAGCGTCATCTAGACATTTGGAAAAAGAAAACTGATTAATAGGGTTGAGGATTGTTAGGGTTTCCAGGCGTGTCACTTATATTTATCACAGTAAACCGGAGAGAAAAATAAGAAAAATATCACAAAGATGCCAAGGAATCATCATGCCCATATCCACCTAAAGAAGGCAAGCTCGAGATCCTAACCTGTGAATCAGTCCCCTGAAATAATCCCCCCACAGGCACGGCACTCTATGATCCCAAATCCTGGGTACCCATTTTAGTCTCCTATTACTTACACGAGCAACAGTGTGACTTCTTTCACACATGTGGCCAAATGTGACACAGCTGCACTAGACATTAGTTTTACACTCAATATTTAACTTGTTGAGAAAAATTACAATTTTAGATTAAATATACCGTACAAATATTTAACCTGGTCCAAAATGCCATCTCTTTAAAAAAAATACAAAGGTTTTGAGGATTTTGCCCCACCTAGTTTAAATAGACGAATTATACCAAACATAATATGAAACAGAGGACAAGAGCCATTAAAATGCAATACATAGTGCAAGACATGAAGGAAGGACACCAGGAGACACTCAACAAACAAAAGATATGTATATTCAATGGGAAAGCGAAGCAAGACAAGTAAAACTTCTCAGTTGGTCAATTAACACAGCAATTTTTCAGACATGATGACTTCACAAGAATTGTCATTAATGGTTTAACACTATTATCACCAAGATGACACTCCAGATAAAACAATTAAGTGGTTAACCACTTTTTCCCAGAAGTGTTCAATACAATTACTATTTTAACATAATGCACTTTGAAAACTTAATTTCCATTTAAAATTTACAAAATTCTTATTAAATAATTGCATGTCAGTAAATATTTATAAACCAATTATACTATATGTTAATACAATAGATTTTTATTTTACAACCTTTTTCATCAAGTTAAAATTCATTTCTAATAACTTGCAAAACATTAAGTCTTATAATTTAACAATAAGTTACAATAGACTCTGGTTACTCCATTATAAGGTCATTATATCCTTAGAACAGATATATTTGATATTCAGGGATTTTATACTATCACTATTCCAGAGCTATTATTAATTCAAATAATAATTTATAGCTATAAAAATCTGGTTATTAAAGCATCAATGTAGGGCAATTTTAAGAACTTCCAAGTAAATGACAAAATTTATACACAAATATTTAGAGATACAAGATATGGGTGAGAGTACTTTAAAGATTCAAGAATTATTACGAGTTTCACTTTATGAAAAAGATACCTTAAATATGATCTCCAATTACATTAAAATAAAAGTCATGCTTGTGAAGAATCTGTCTCTGCTATACCTGAAGAAAAATTCTTGAATATTTTAAATAAAAATGAAGTCCTTATTTGAAATATATATTCTAAAAGAAAAAAACAGGACAACCTCAGGAGATAAGGATCAATTTAAAAATGCAACAGCTATGCAATGTCTATTTTCAATGAGTTTTATAGTTACTTTGATTATAAATAACTCCATTTTACTAGCAAAGTTCTAGATTAATTAATTCATTCATTAGAGCAACTAATAAGCATTTTCTACTGTCATTGCAATTCATTTAGGATACCTTGGCAACAGTCATGGAACACTTTTCATACCAATAGATTTAAAACTATACAAAAAACACTAGTAAATCTTGAAAATTAATTTCTTTAATCGAAGCTAAATAATAGCTAGTACTTATAATAAACTTAACCTCAAACACAAGCCAAGCAGAAATTTGAAAACCTGATGCTAACTGGATAATTCCAATACACTAATTTCAAAAGGATTATAAACTTATATACCATTTTTATCCATAAACAAGAACTGTCCTTATTCTTAGTTCATTGAATTTTCTTTAAATAACACATCAACTACAAAATATGTCCAAAAAATTTACATGGGACAAATTTCGATTCTAAACGCATCTTTCAAACATCCTGCTTCTTTAATAAAATAAACGATACAAGACCGATTAACTAGCTAAATGGGAGTTTTATTTCACCACTCGTGCAGTGATGAAAATTTCTAAAATGCACGATTATCGAATTTTAACTTTTCAAACAAAAAATTCTTAAAACAAAGCAGAAATTCACATTAAATTCCACAATGTACAGTAATCTACAATAGTCACTGAATTTCATAAGACCAAGACATGAAATAATTAAAACGTAAACTGAAGTTTCTACATCAATAACAAAATATTTGAAGATTAAATTTCATCTATATTACCAATGCTTTGTATATGGTAATGTAACCATATTGGTTCGAATTAAGACCTTACAAAATCACGTTTCCCTTTTACATTTGACAAAGGTAAGAAAAATTCCAAACAGACAAGCTCAAATTCCATTTAACAAGACAAACAGAAAGTAAAATATTTAATTTTTGGGTAGCAAATAAAATATGTTTGAATTTTATGGCTAAATATAAATTCATTCTGGCTCTGAATGTTAAATGTACATTCGATTACTGACAAAACTAAATCTACAATGCAAAGTTTTTTAATATAAAGCGAGTAATACTACAATTAAATGCTTTATTTTTTAAATTATTCAAATAAATGTGCGAGAGCAACATCAACTTGCTACATATATAATCACGTTTCTTTTGAAATACGGCTATTAATTATTGCAATTCTACGGAAAACTTTATGAATTTTGAACATTAGTATTGAACACGGCATTGTTGCATACATCTAATACGTGGATATTAATTTAATACCTTCATAATATTATGCAAACTTATTAAATACACATTATAATGATATACATTTTTAAATTAAAATAAATTTACTATACTATCAATCATATACTGTATATATGTCAGCAGATTTATACTAACTTATAATTGAAAGTCATAATTATATTTTTTGATAACTTAACATCAAAATTGTTCTAAAACATAGACTTACATTTTTTTAAAAAAAATTAATAGCACTCTCAGGAAAATACCCAGTAAGGCAAATTACTAGAATATGGAGACGACAGCCGAATAAGACCAAAACAACACTTCACAGATTCGATTCAAATCTAGATACAGTACAAGTACGGAAAACAGGAATAAGGAAAACGAACTGCAGCGCTAGTCACTCCTTAAATCTTATTCGCTACAGTCGTAACAGGTCCCATTTGATTGGATGGTGGAAATGTCTTCTGGCATTTCTTCTGGCATCCCACAATTCCACTGTTTACTTCATTCAAAAAAAAATTCTAATGAAAATTAAAATATCATACTAAGATGCATGCGCACGTGAGGGAATAGTTTGAAAATTATTGAAACAAAATTTATTTGTAAATAAAAAATGAATAAATTCATTTCATATGCTTAGAAATGAATTTAATTTTCAATAATATTCAACAGTAGTCAAGATATTTACTAACGAAAGACAAAAAATTTCGTAACATTTAGTTTAGCTTTATTGAATCCTTTATATAAAGTCACTGTATATACATGAACTGAGTAAGTCTTGATCTATAAGTAGATTTTTTATTTGGCAACTATCACGGTGAAACAGTCCTGTTGGGATATAAATTATATTGTAGTTGTATTGTTCTGAATATTTAAAAACTGGCACAACCTGATTTCTTTTTCTGAGTACAAATAATATTTAACACCTAAAAAAGAAATTATAGCTGTTTGAATAATTTTCCAAGAATTGCTTATTTTTTTGATAACGGCAATCCTTATTGCTAAATCTAATTTAACCTTTATTATTTGGTGACCATTTTACAAAAATTAAAAATAAGGACACGCTTATAGATTACCATGTTCATCTGAATTAGAATTGAAAAAAAATAATTAAAATAGTATCTGATTCTTTAACAATCTTTAAAATTTTAAAAAATGGAAACAAAAATAAGATATTGATAAAACATATGATTTTAAAAAAAAAAGTCCTACTGACACAACTGTAATACCGAAGCATTTCAGACTTTTTTTAAAAAATTTTGTATCATATTTGCCTGAAGAAGGAATTCGCATCATTAACAATTCATTTTGTTGGATGCTTTAATAAATCTCTGGGGGAGTTGATTCAAATATCGCTTTCTTAAAAATCAAATATTTGATACTGTGATAAACTAATTTGCTTTAGTCTTCCTTCCCATATCAGTACATATCGGGATAAATCCTAGAACATATTAGTGTACTGATTACATTTTACAATCAGCCTAGACAAAAGACTAAGAAACAATATTTCTTACCTTAATATTATCAGTACTATTATCATCTTACTCTATCATTATTTCACCATTTGCTTTCTTTTCACCAATTTCTGGAAACTGTGATAACTATCTAAAAGTAAGATTTTTTTTTCAGACAGTATATTTTGACCCCATAGAGCTCAAATAAATAAATATTTCGTATGTTCTCTTGGTTGAATTCCATCATTTAGACCCAGCGGAGGCGATTGGGTAGAAGAGGGTAACCCCACCCCTTAACTTTTTGAGTAAGGAAATTAAATATTTATTCCATTCAGCCGCCTTAACCTAGTCATTATAAACAAAATTTGTGCGTAAATCACGTTGTCTTATCACCTAATCATGTTCCATTTTGCTTAATTATTTAAAAATTTAGCGAAAATATGCACAAAATGCAATGCTATGCATTGCAGCACGTTTGTTAGACTCGTGCGTGGCGGCTAATCGTTTCGTAAAGTACCACCAAATAATGGAAACTCACGCATTGGGTATGCCACAAGCTTTGAGATAGAGTAGCCAATATATATGGATGAATGAGAGAAAGTATACCCCGGGTGAAAACAAAGCCACTTTACGGGATTTAAACAGAGAGACTAACACATATGACTGAGAAACTTAATTTATATTGTATATCTTTCTATGATATAATCGATTGAATTGCTTTGAACACCTAATTAAATGTTTTTAGTGCATGTAATGTATAAGAGATAATATTCTTTCTCCTTGCACATTTTGTAGTGGAGTACGAAGCAAAGCTTTTGAGTAAACTCATTCATTGGACTTGGCTAGTTATCCCTTTTTGGTGTTTATTTTAACCAAGTCATACTTTTTAAAATGAAATTAAGATTGTCTATTGATGATTTTAATACATATATATAATAATATATGTAATCAGAAATCAGAATCAACCTTCTTTATAAAGGAGCCTGGGTGCAAGAAATAATTTGGAACTCTAAAATTTTTTGTGAAGTAAAAAAAAGAATTACAAACACGAACACATATTACTAATATATGTCATTTTGCGTGTGATTTTGTTTTTGCTAATACATTGATTACTTCGGAAAAATTACAATTTTTTGCAATTCTTTTTCGATGTTTAAAATGGCATGTACTTTTAAGCGTTCTGCACATATGCTTGACAAAAAAAAATTCACTTTAGGTCCGGATATACTTGGGAGTTCCCCGAATCTAACATAAGCTAACTAATCGTAAAATCAAAAATTTGTTTGAGAATAATATTGCAATTTATAGATTTACTATAATTATGTTTACAATAAAATGAACTTTACGTCATACTGATAACGATAGGAATATTGTCAAGTTTTCATATGCAAGAATACATTGTTTCAGTTCTTGATCATCTTGTGGCTCCAAATGGCCACCCCTAGATGAAAAAAATGTATAATTTTAATACAAAATTATTTAACTTTAACATATATGTAATATTGTTCCTTTGATGAAAGTTATATAGCATATTATTAATCAAAGTTTTAAAAAATATCTATAGAAAAACAATAGCGTCATTGTATTAAAATTAAATCACAATAAGGGTGATTTTTTTTTTTTTTTTTTTTTTTTTTTACTTCTCTGTCCAAATTCACACCGAAATCGTCGAAAATATTCTGCAACTAAATTTAAAATTTCAATATGTATGTATTTTTACTCCCCACACTACCGTTATTTTTCATTGCTTAATCTTTTTGCCCCATCCCCATTTCTACCTCTAAATCGCCGTCACTGTATAACTTCTCTGTTACAAAAATTCGATGTAATTATTTGTCTTTTGGAATCATCGAATGATAAACGAAACATTAATATATATATTTTTGGTAAAATTAATTTATACAAATGAAAATTAAGTACAAGAAAAAATAAATTTGTTTTTATCTTAAATTTCGTCGAGTACTCTGAAATATTCGTGGCATGAACTACATAATGTTACTTTAGAAATCTTTACTTTAAATTTAACTATTTCAATTAGATTGTTAGTGAAACTCATTTGATAAGAGTAACTTACACATATTTCTTTTATGATGGGGGTTATACTCGTATCTTAAGAAACAAGTGGACGTAAATTAAAAATTTATGGACTTTTTTCAGTCCATTGGCTTATGGTTACCCCTGTGTATGCCATTGGAGACTACGTTTACTAAAATTGATAATATACATTCTGTATGGGAAACAATAATTAATAAAGTTTTTAATTGTCAAAAAAACTGAAATACAGTCATGTTTTTTTTTTTTTTTTTTATTTCACTTCCTTGTCAAGTACACATGACTAAAAGTTGCTTTATACAAACTCAAAAAGTTTTCAAAATTTAAGTAACAATTTTATCTGATTTTTTTAATTGCCACCATATTGAAATTTTGCATAACGTATTCTATTGTAATATTTTAGTTTTTGATAAACTATCCTAAAATTAAAGAAATTTCAAACCGAAAAAAAAAGGGGAGGAATAAGTGCTGTTTCTACTTCATGACAGTTATATACCGAGATAAAAGTAAACAACACAAGAACCGAACGCATTCGAAAATTTTCAGAGAGATTTTATTATTTTCTTTTTTTTATATGTATAATGTAGAAATCCGTTTGAATTGCTTTGGTAAAAATGCGAATAATTCTATATCAAGCTTAACGAATTGTTGATGCTTGAAGTCGAAGTAAGTAAAAACCTTTTTTACATGCAAGCATTTTCTCTCGCTAAATTTTCAAAACTCCATTAATATATATTCATCTTCGGGCTTTGAATCTTTATAAATGATAATGCTTTTTTTTAAAAAAAAAACATTTTAAATAACTTTAACTGCAATTACTGTAAATGCGTAATAAATTATCACCTTAATTTGTGGCCATGCACCCTCCGCTAAATTATATTTGCGTAATTGCGAATTTCACCGCACAACGAAATGTTTTCAGTTTTCATGGAAGTTTCACAAATTGTGAATATAATAACATATCACTACATTGTCATGCAGCACCAGTGTGAAAATTCTGTATACAGAGTAATAATAAAATCTTCGCGTAAATTTTTAAAAAATGAGGGGAGAACGTTGGATTTGATTATATTGCAATTGATCAAGGGAATGACAATAAAGTTAAATAATTACCTTATATTAACTTTTAACATAAACGAATAATATATTTAATTTCTTTAATTGTAAGCGAGTGTATATATTTTACTTGGTTTTAGCACAATGTATTCAAAATAGTTTAGTAATTTAATAAAATTCTTATTATTTAAATATTATAAAGTTAATTAAAGTATATTGTCGCAATAATCCAGAGCTCTAAATGCTGGGGATATTCAAATTCTGCTTTCTCTACAGATTTTTGTACACAATCATTAGGTCTATTGCATACTATATGAAATGAGGCTTTCAGATGTACACACCGTGTTACGTGGAAATTAGGAGAATGAGATGCCAGCTGCCATCATTTGACTATGGATCAAAATCACGAGGTCTATTACCAATCTCGTCTTCGTGCAACCTCTTGTAAGCGATGCAAACAGAATTTTTTTTTATGAAAAAAATGTATTGCTGTTATTCTATTCATATTGTCAAAGCTCTAGACTCTACAGTGACAAAAAAAAAAAAAAAAAAAAAAAAGTAAGCATATTAATTTCTAATTAAATTCTTCTCTTAATTGATCTATTAATTTTTGGGGTATAAGAATAAATGAATTACTCTTCCAATAACCAAGTAACGAAATAGTAGTTCATCTAACCCACTTAGATATTCTTTTATTAAGGAGATGTTGAAGAAACTATCAAAGTCAGTGGTTAAGAAAATTATATTGGTGACAGCCTAATTTTACTTCTAATGATATTTCATATGATGGGTCTAATTATGTGTAATTTAATCACGTATTTAATACTTTATTTACTTCATTGATTAGTTTTTTATCATTAAATTGTGTATTTTAACAAAATGTGTTTGTTTTTTTAACTTACTCTAATCTAATATGTAATTAGATTAATTATTGAGGCTAATCGACCTAATTATTGATGTTAAAGTTAAATTTATTATATGTTCAAGTTCAATTAAAAAATTATTTAATGTACATTTTCTATGTGATGTTGTTACATTTTCCAGTTATAATTATAATCACAAGTAATTAAAAACCAGGAAATCTATGAATTTTTATTCATGATGTAGCAGAGTGTTATATATTGGTAGGAATATCGCTAACTGATTATATATATTTATAGGAATAACTTGTGCGTAAGCTACCCAAAAATTATAACGAAGAAATAACTAAAAATTAAATTTATTATTCTTCAAAGAAAACTTTAAGTAGTTAGTATTTTACTCGAAATATTTTACTAGCACATCCATTGAGCTAAAAGCGAAATTCACAATCCAGGCTTTCTTATTTATTCTGTACACCCCCCCCCCCATCAAACTTCATTTACTAGGACTTATATTATCCATGGATCTGGTTACTTGTATATGTGTGAATGGAGCAATTGTAAGTAGAAATTTCAGAAGTACTATGAGATGACAATTGTCCGTTTGAAGAAATTAGAAGACTTAATTTATATTTAAATTCTGATTTAAATTTAATTTTAATTTATATTTAAATTAGAACAAAGGGAAAATCAACATGTTGGAATTAGTGCCTGATGGGTGAAAATATTCAACCATTTCAAAATTAAACTCAATCCAAATGAAAATTTAGTTATTCTTGTTGAATACGTTGTGTTGCCCTGGAACTAATGCAGCAATTGGAGTAGTTTTTTCAATTGTTAATGATTTTTGGACAAGTGAGAAATCAAGATTGAATGTTGTGACGCCCGCCCGAACCGGGCGTCCTCTTGTGCCATCACTAGATTCAATTATTAAACACTACGACGCAAATAATTACAGAATGACCACAGCAATGCTTCAACAATTTATTAGTATATATTTACTATGACAGAAATGATTGTACTCTCTCGGGTAAGCTTTCTAATACTTTAGTTCAACCCACCAATAGTAATCTAACAGACTCTTACCACTAGTCCTTCCTCAACTGCAACTCAGACTCTGGAACAACTGTTGAAAACACTAGGCAAAATCTTTCTACAGCAATCCTTGCTCGAACCCTCTACTGTAAACTTTAATTCCTCCTTTCTCTGTTATCTAACACTTCAGCTTCACCTCATCTCACCTACAACTTCTCTCTCAGATCCTCTTTCAGATACTCTACTCCTTCCGACGGAGTTTATATATTTCTCAACTCGACCGTTTCACTTCATTCCTAACTGCTTTACATACTAACTTTACGTATCACGTTTCATTTTTGGTTGGGCAAAGGTTGTATAGTGAAGGAAATCAATCTCAATTGAAAGTCCCCAAGGTTAGTGAAGAGAAACCGCGAATAGCCCAATGTCTCAATGTTGATACTCCACCTGTAGCACTTACCGTATGAAGAATATTTCTTGCTCGGAAATTTCCAACATATTGTTAGAAAATGATATATTGACAAAAAAAAAAAAATGGTTCATTCTAAGAAAAAATACTCGTTCCATTAAATAATTAAAAGAGATATAAACATAATTAGTGTATTTTTGTTTTAATTAACAAAATATGTCATTCTTTCATGCTGTACTTTTTTCTTACATATTTTCGTCTTCCATTGCAAAAAAATTATAAATTCTCGTCACATCCAGCTGGTACATGAGCCACAACAACTGCACTCCATTTAAAGGGAGTCGATACCCTCGGTTTACCTCTACTTCCAGGTCACTTCCCCAACTCGGCTATCCAAATGAATTCCTCTCTTCCAATATATCCTATCCATGCCCAGCATCGTTATTTAATTTGGGCGGAAACATGTTGGATGTTTTACTATGCAATTCAAGTTATGAAATTTTATCTATCCAGTATATTTTAAGAATTTTTCTGATGCACGTTGTTTGAAAAGCATTTAATTTCTGTTCTTGTGATTTCCTGAATTTTCAAACCTCATTTCAAAGTTTAACTACCTAAAACGGACATAATAGCTGCGACCCTCTTGGCAAAACGGTGAAACAGGCAGTCAGTACGGTCCGTGAAACACATAGTAGATGATAAAATCCATCCCCCTAGATCAAATGTAAATAGTTAATTAATTATTATTTTGTGTTTATGAAATGTTGTATTGGTGTCTCTCTATATATAGTTATTAAAATCTAAGACGGTGGCCTCATTTTGGTGTTAAATATTAAGAATTATATTTAAACAAAAATATATACAACAAAATAGTTTTTTTTTAGTTGCAACAGAAAAAAAAATATTGTTTTTTTTTTTTTTTTGTATTTACATTTATTTTTTCTATTTATTCCAAATTAACAATTATCATGCTAATGTTTTTTTCTACGTATTTTAAAGAATGATATTCATCGATTTTTCAAAAGAGGGCATTTACAAAAAACAAATTTTGAATCAGAAACTGCCCTGAAATAATTTTTTAAAAAACAAAATAAACTTTTCTCTTCGTTAAGCAATATCATTTGTAATTAATTGAATTAATATTTTTGTATAACCTTCAGTAATTGTATTTGTAATATATTAATAATAATGCTTACGTAATATCCTCTATGAATACAATGCTCATAATAGTTATCTTTGTCATAACAAATCTTCGCTTTACCTATTTTCAAAAAATTATTTAAATATGGAATAAATAAACAAATTTAAATTGTTGATTGTAACTCAGCACTAAAATCATCGATCTTCTTTTTTATTTTTTAAATTTTTCACTATAAAGCCTATTTAATTTGGTGTTTTAAATTAATTTCTTTCAATCGAAGTACTCGAATCAGGGATGACAAAATAAAATTCGAAAGCCGATTATATTACTTTTACAACAATGTTATCCATTTGTAGTTTGAATAACCACCAAAAAGAAATCATCTAGAATTTTTGTATTTCATTGGGTAAAAGAAGTTAAATAACACAATGGATAAACAAGTGATTTTATCACTTTTTAAAAACATTTGAATACTTTAGAAAAAATAGAAAATAAGGGTAACAGACACACATTTTTTGAAAAATGGGATGGTTTTCGTACCAGACTAAATATTTTTAACGTTATTTTCGAAGGGAAGGAAGAAGAAAAAATAACAAGGAGTGTGATTTCACTAAATGCTCTTACAATTTTTTCTTCTTCATATAAATAGTATGGAATTTTTTTTTTTTTATTTTTGTTTTAATGACACTCGTTTGTTAAAAGATCAAGATTTTTTTTCTGTTCTTGAAGCAGTATGTTTACTTTTAACTATGTCCGTTCGTCTGAACCTAGTATCTTCGCTCAGTCAAACTGGCGCCGAATGAAGCGGAGGCGTCCTTCGTTTTTTTAAATTCTTTTTTTTTCATTTCCGGTGGAACACTAAAAGCAGACAAAAACGATACACCAGCTGATAGTTTTATTCATTCCTAAATCGCCACCGATAAATCTTCACTGTTTGATATTACTTTGTCTAGTTGTTGCTTTAATTTGTAATTTGCTAAGAAATGTATTTTGTGCACAATTGCTCTGGATATAATTGGAAAGCACATGTTTTCAAAACAATTTAATGTATTGCCTTATAGTTCAGTTTCTCTTTCTGGTTCTGATCCAATTAAAATTCTTAAGCCTCTATCATATATAGAATAAATTTTCTTGCATATTTACATACGATAACTAAATAATTATCGTACATTGAGATAAACCCGATCCAATGAAATTGCTTGTCTCGACCTTTCAAAGATAAGTAGGACTATTAATTGTCATATTCTGTAATAGAAGGACGAGGAATCGATCCAACCACGGCTTTCAAAATGATTCAACTATTTACCTCATTTCCAAAAGAGAGAAATAAAATTTCCAAAAAAAAATCAATTTTTTTCTCAACCTCCCTCCAAAAGGTTTATATTTAATCCCCATATTCGACAGTAGCATTTATAGCCGCCATAGTCGAGTGGTCATGGTCAAGTGCAGTGTTGTTTCAGTCGAGTCGTGGTTTCGAATCCAAATACTACTAAAAACATGCACGTTAAATCTGTAAAGGCCCCAAGCCCTTCCGTTGGCGTAGTGTGGAGGTTTGAAGAGTGGGGTGTGAGTTCAAGAGTCATCTTCGTTATTTCTCCTAGTTTCATAATTACAATCCGTCGTCTTTAAAGTTGCTTCAAAGTGCAACATTAATATACAATAAATCAATCGACTGTAATGCTGGTTGAATGCGAGAGCTTCGAAGTGCGTTCATAACTCCCCGAATACTTTCGGAACAGTTTTACGTAGGATGTTTCGAAACTCATGGGCAGTAATTTAAGCGGTAATAGAAAACATCTAAACAAGCAATTTCACCCTACAATGCATGGACGGAGAGCAACCGCTAGATGACATTGTAATGACATGGAAAGTATAAAACGCGAGTTTTTTTACACATCGTCATTTCCACTGTGGATTTCAGGAGGCATGAAGATGTACAGTACTCAAGAAAAGGCCATGCCGTCTGAAATCCACAGTAGAATTGACGATTTGTGAGAAAACTCGCGTTGTGAGATTTCCATTGCAGCACCGTCTAGAAGTTCACCGCTTGCTCTCCGTCTGTGCATTGTGGGATAAAAATTGGTCGTTTACATGTTTTCTGTTACCCCTTAAATTTTTGCCATGAGTTTCGGAATACCCCGTACACTACGTGAAGGCCCAAGTTGACTTTTACGCTCCTGTGTATATTAAAACACAATTCAACCTCTATCAGTGTTTATTAATTATTTGTCATCTATAGTATGGTTCCATAAATATTGGTAGAGAAGAAAAAAAACGAATAAATAAATGCAGATTAGCGAATCAAACGTTTAAATTAATATTTAGTTTAAATTCCAAATCTATTAATAAAATAAGTGAAAAAATAGGACGTTTTCTTTACAAATTTTTATATGCGTTATATATATATATATAATGTGAATAATTTCATAAGTAGATTGCAGATTCATGGACAACTATCCGCTGTAAATCATTAAGCAAAGATCGAAAAATGCTTCATTGAAAAGACATTGATAAAATGTAACTATCTATTTTTAAGTCGGTTAGCTTGATTATTTTGTGACCGCAATAGATTAGTGCTCATGATCGCGATCTCGCAATGTTTCGTCGATTGGTGGATTTGAGTCCTGATACATCAGCCCACCGCGTCGCATGTTAAATCTGTCACGACTCCTAGTTTCCCACCCTTGGCATTCAGTTCAGATTTTATTAACGTCGCACTAGGAGCAACACGAGGGCTATTGGCGACGGAACTCGAAATTTTGGACCTTGCTCAAGTGACGAGGACAACACCTGAGCTGGCTATCCCTTCTCCTAACTTCCACACCACGCCAACAGGAGGACTTTGGGCCCCGACAGATTTAACATGCATTAGCCCTGGCTACACGGCGGGTCTTCACTGGCATCAAGGCTCGAAACCAAGACTCGAAGAAAACCGCTGGCCTCGAATCCGACGCCTTAACCACTAGGCTACCGCGGCCACTCCACCACTGGCATGGTGGGAAAGTTTGGAGGGAGGGGGGTTACTCAGGTATCGTCCACGTCATTTGATCGAGATTTTAAATTACGAGGTCTGCTTCTAAGTGCGACGTTAATAGCCAATCAATCAATTCTTGATGAAAAATAATATTGAATTGAGAATATAGTAAAAAAAAAATGATTTTTTTTTTTTTTTTTGTGATTGAGTAAATAGATATTAAGTTTCTAATCCAAGAGACATCAATTAGATTTTCTCTAGAATTATCGTCTGTATAATTCCAGAGAAAGTTATAAGTGCCACTTATTTTGAAAAATAAATGAAATCTTTATAAACATTTTTTTAAATATTTTAAAACACTACACCAATTGCTTACTCGCTGTTTAAGTATTGGACTATTATAAAAATAATACTTTTAATAAATTTTATTTGATTTTGATTATATGTTACAATTGTTTTAAATACAATTGATACTAAACGAATCTCTTTAATCTGAGGGAATGAGTGATTGTGGGTTTATGGTGCAAGAGCAAAAGAGTCTATGCTGCCAAACATTTGCTAATAAAACCACAAACTCTTCATTTTAAACGATTTTAAAATAAAAAGACTGATTTAAAAAACAGTATAAACGGGTTTAAATCTCAAATGCGGTGTAAAACGCTGATTTTCAATTTAAAAAAAAAGGAAATAAGTTTTAGTGGGGAGTTTTCTCCCACCAAGTCAAATAAATTTATTATAAAACAGATGGGTGGAAAGATGTGAGCCGAGGAGATCATTCACTGGACAGACAATTAAAATGGGATGAACAATGAATGGTACGTGCTGGGCCACGGAACACTCCGTTATTCCGTGTCCTGGCACGGAATAAAAAAAAAAAAAATGAGGGGCACAAAATTGCCGAAACAAAATGAGAAAAAAAAATTTGCAACGGAGTTTGCATAGAATATAGAAAAAGAGTAAATTTATTAGTTTGCGAATTAATTGAAAAATTCTCTGAAAAAAATTCTAATAGATAATAAAAGAATCAAATTTGATGGTACAAAAGACCTTTAAAAGTTGGTCAAGGCATTACTTCAGTAATGGATAAATACATCTGACAGCAAACGCTGGACATTATAATGGTCAAAAATTATGAAATATTCCCAGTAGGTTAAAGCATTTAGGTCAGTATATATAGAAAAAAATATTTAATTTTAAAAAGGACCTAAAAGATTGCGAAACACATGTTTGTCGTACGGATAGACAATATCTTGAACGACCAAATCGAAGTAATTAATTCACCCCTGTTAAATCTGTTTTCTTGTCTTTTTTAGTTACAATGTTGATATAATTTCATTTTCACCCCTCCACGATTTTTACAGAAGCTCTGTGACTGGTGTGTGGTATAGGGATGAAGTCTGGGAGCCCTATGTTCACCTTTTCCGCGGTGCTGTGGGCCCCGAGTTCCTCTTGAAGGACGATAATACGAAGCCACATACAGCTCTTCTGGTCGACGAATTTCTCGAGAGTGAGAATATTCGCCGGATGGATTGGCCAGCCAAGTCTCCAGACCTCAATCCTATAGAGCATGTCTGGGACGTTCTGGGGAGGGCAATTGCAACTCGCAACCCTCCTCCGAGAGCCATTCAGGAACTGAAAACAGCGTTGGTGAATGAGGTGGACCAATTGCCACATGCACTGATAAACTGCCTTATTTCCAGTATGACATCACGCTGCAAGACGTGTATAGCTGTAAGAGGGGACCAATCAATTATCCAACTAAAACAAAGAAATATGTCCCGTGGTTTTAGAAGAGGCGTGGTCAATTCCTTTAAACCAAAAATTTCCAAAGAGAAGAGACATTCAGAGCTCTACAAAACATCCACTAGAACTTCACGTCCAAGGACATTCCAATACTTTTTTAGCGTGCGATATGCACCCCACAAAGTGTAGAAAGTGAAAGTGTGACATGTACTTTATTTTGTAAATATTAACTTTTTAGTATTTTAAATTAACCGAAATTAAAATAGTGTAAATATTTATCTAAGTATCACATATTTTTTATTAAACGCAACCAAATAACCAGAACTCCACAGTATGCAGCGACTTTCTTTTACAACAACGTTAGAAGTTAAAAGGCCTTACTCAACCAGCCAGGTGAGATATCTTTTCAGCCTGATTGGTAAGACCGTCAGCTTCAGACCCCTTGTTCCAGGGTTTGAAATAACGCTGCCGCATCAAGGTCATCAACTCTCTCCCCCTCCTCGGGTTGGAAATCCACCAGCCGCCGAAAGACCTATTCAAGAGAAATGCTTTGAGAATTGGTTGCAATGCGCACATTTTATCAAATATCATTAATACAGCTCCTAGTTCCATTTCAATTGATGTTGGAATTATAATTATAAATGTATATTTATATTTTAGTCACTTTATGGTTCGAATAGTTAAGCAATTTAGTGAAGAGGTTTATATCGATTATAAAAAGCATCTTGGCTATTCAAAAATGCGGTGGCTTGCTTTGACTCCAGCAAAAAAGTGCATTTTACAATTATATAATCCGCTTCGCTCGTATTTTTTAGAAAAAATACCTAGCATACTTTCAAAAATATACATTAGAACTTATGATTTATTTTCTTCACAATCAGTCATCAGTTTTACTCATATCCATCCAAGAAATTGAATGTGATAAAATTTCAACTGCATAATTTGATGAAATTTAAAAAAAAAAAAATTATTTTACTGTGTAGAACGAGATATGATGATAGATTTGTACAACTAATGCTAAAGAATGAATTAACAAATTTGGAGTTTCCTTATCCCGGGATTAAGAAATTCCTAAAAGAATGGTAAACACTTTTTTTTTTTTTTTGATGAACTTCATAGAACATTAATAAGTGTATATCAGTACCTCTAGACATGTTAACTGGGATTTTAATAGTTGGTTTTTAGCGGAAGATGTACTAGGAAACAGAAAATTCACAAAAATCTCGGTTGTGTTATATTTAAAGCGATGTAGCTCCAAAACGAATTGATGGATTTGGCTGGGCTTTTTAGATATTGTGAAATTTTATTTCTCATAGATTTACACTTAAAAAACTGTTTTACCGTGTTTATTCAAAGCTAAAATGTTTGCATATATAGAAAAGTAAATAGAGGGATATATATAAAAGTAAATATTCAAAACTGTTAATTGAAAATGGATTTTCTTTTTAAAGTTGTATTTAGGTGATTGCGCATTTCCATTATTCCTTTTCTCACAGAATGTCAGACCTTAAAAGGAAATTGTCCGGTTGCCAGCTTAGAGAATGAAGACTAAAGACAGAAGCATTTTTTTTAAAACAAACTGTGTCTTTGGAAAAAGTTTTTCAAAGACAATTCTAGACTAAGTATAATTGAAAAAAATCTAAATGATTTGGGCAGAGTTGAAGTTGAAGTCGTTGAGTATGTCGTTATTGCAATAGAGTAGTTACGTTAATTCTTGCGTGGTCTTCTAGCACAAGGGTGCCTGATCGTGTTGAACAACAAGATGAATAGGAAGCTAAAGAGATAGAAAATGCATCGCACTTGCAGATGGAGACAAATGAAGATTGCTCTGTCATTTTGGCTTTGAGTTCTGATCCAGGGCTATGACCTGAATGTATTTCTGATGCAGAAAGGATATGTCTTTCGAAAGCAGGTCCAGTGTCTCTAATGTACAACTCTGATTTCCCAACTGATACCTACTTTGATACACCTGAAACAACTATATAAGACATCTGAGCAACGGAGAGAAAATTCACAGAAATTGGCTGATGCACTCTGTAGCCAAAGACTCGGTTTTCTGTTTTTTCAGCAAAATTTTTGAATGACTACATCTTCTTATTCAGCGAAAGATAATTATGGAGACTGGCGACATATAGTTCAAAGCCTCAAAATCACGAAACTGCAAAAAACATTATATCTGAAGCCCTAATGTCCTGGCTTGAAATGAGTATTCGTTTATAAGTTCACCAACAGTAGATGCTACTTCTCAAATATTTTGGAATGCAGAAAACCAGTATTGGAACGTCGTTTTTCGAAGTGTAGTTTTGATCGTCAAACTTTTAGGAGAAAGCTGCTTGTGGCATTTAGAGGTAGCAACGAATATTTGTGTGAACATGATAATGAAACCTTTCAGAAGCTAGTCCAGCTATTCGCTGAATTTGACCTTGTCAAGGAGGAACATGTAAGGAGAGTCTTGAACAAACAACATAAAATAACTCCATATTTGAGTGAAACCATTAAAAATGAGGCCACTCACAAATTGCTCATAATGTCAAAAGTCACATATTAGAATAAAGTGAAAAAAAATCGTAATATTACTCAATTATGTTAGATTGTACACCTGATTTCACGCGCATACAGTAAAACAGAACAAATAACCTTCATTATAAGGTATGTGTCAACTGAACAAGAGAACACTTCAACTATCATGAACATTTTTTGGTCTTTCTTCCGATTGAAAGATCAACAAGCCAACAACTTTTCGAAATCTTACTTCGAGAACTAGAAAATCTAGAACTGTCTTTGGCACACTTGAACAAATGAAAGGAGAACATGCGGAAGTGAAAACAAATATTAGAACCCTCGAATTTTTTTATACTATGTGGTAGCTACTCCCTTAGCCTGCGGTAAATGTAACACTAAACCCTTTCGAGAAAGGGACAGCATCTTTAATTTTGTTTGAAAATCGTACTTATTTTTTTTCTTCTACGACTTTTATATGGGCTATTTTTGAAGCAAGTCGAAGAACTAATCTTAAAACCTCTCAGCGACACCAGGCGGGAAAGTCAAATTGATGCGATAAAGCCGCTGAGGTATCAAATCGGTCAAATGTCTGATGCATTGCTTATCATTTACAAAAACAAATATATAAATAGTTCATTAAGAGATAACGTCTTGGCTATTTACGCAAATAGAGCAATTCAAATTTCTTTGTTCTTTCCTAGTATGAGATATAAAATCATGTAAATCTCATTAGTATATTCATGCAGGAGGGAAATTACGATATTGCATTGGCAATAAAACTTTTGGGAAGTCTAATCGTTTTTTAGGAATTTGAGAAGGAACAATCACTTTACTGCAACTTTTGTCGATGTTGGTGAAATGGTATCCGAAATAGATACGGATAATAATTTTGAATCAATTCCTAGACATCGAACTCATCGGCGAAAAATACAATTTGATTATGAAAATCAGGATGAGCCCGTAATCGATGCACAGGAAAAATGCAAAATTGAATTCTTTTACCATCTGGTTGACTCTGCAATTAATTCTTTAGAACAAAGATTTTCATGGCTACAACGTCATAACAATTACTTCCTTATTTTATATAATATATATGAACTAAAAGAAGTTAGTTTTCCTGTAATTTTGTCCTGTTGCAAAAATTTGGAAATCATTTTAACAAATCAAGAATCATCGGATATAAACAGTTTGGATTTTTGTGATGAAATATCAGTGGAGTATTACCTATTGAAAAATATTTACTAGATTTTAAATTTATGAGATTCATAAACAAAATTAATTTTGCTCCAAATTTGAGCATTGCTCTAAAAACCTTCCTAACTATTTCAAGCATTGCATCCGGGGAACGTAGTTTTTCCCTACTAAAAGTAACCAAGAACTGTTTGCAAACAACAACATCTCAACAAGATTAACAGACCTCTCTATATTAAGAATTGAGTATGTCAGTAACAAATGACATGCTTAATGTCAGTATAAGTTGTATGTCAGTAACAACTGACATACTCAATGTCAGTATAAGTTGTATATAAGTAACAACTCAATAAATTGTATGTCAGTAACAACTGACATACAACTTATATGTTTCTGAATTAATTAGAGAATTCTTCTGAGCTAAAAGTTCTCAAAAAACATTAATCTGTTAACTGATTTTTTTTAAATGAAGTATTTAACTGAAAATTTATCATAGGGTGTCAATATACTACCGAGTTACACTGTTATTTTTCATATGTTCTCTTTATAAAAAGTAATAAAAACCAAATACTTTCTTTTACAATGTTCATCTCGTAGTTCCACTGGGTGCAATTTTTTTCACGGAGTGGTTCAAAGACTTAATGTGGCCCTGTCACATGACAGAAAGGACACTCGGGAGCACTCTCGCCAAACAAAAGATGTTTTCGGGGAAAAGGAGTACGTTCAATGTGAATCGCTCGAACCTCTAAACGGAATCACTATTATAATTAATTTTGTAATAAATGCAATTAACTTTAGTACATAAAATAAAACCAATTGATAAAAGTTTAATATAAGTAGTAAAATTAATTTTAATTATTTACAATCATTGTTTCAACTACGTTTGTTAATTAAAATTGTGGGCACTTTTTAAATACTTTTTCTAGTTTCATTTTCTTCTTTCTTCCCTGCATTTTAAAATAACATAAGCAATGTAATGCAGGTAATAAACACCTTATTTAAATCATGAATTTATATATATTCTAACTAATTAAGACCACGATTATATTGAAAATTATATTGAAATTCGTTTTACCTGAAAGGATGTAATGAAAGGATGATCAATTTCCTTAAAATAAAATTGATCATTGATACTCTCTTCTTTAGATTCAGATGTAATAATTCTTTTATGTTTTTAGGGTGTTTCTATAAGCGTAAAATTACAAATAAAAATATATAACTCCCAGTAAATGTACTGAAATACGTTTACTGTTATGTACAATATTTCGAGCCTATTAAAGAATTATGAGAAACAAAGTTGGGAATAGTTCGAGGTGAATTATTTGAGAAACACTGCACTGAATTTATTTATCAATGGACATAAGAATGACAAAAATACGAGGATAGAATTACAAATGACGTCACTGATAAGTTCACGATATTTAGAAACTCATTCATAGATTAATATTAGCCGAGCCAAACATTGAATCACAATAGAAATTTCCACTTATCATTCAGCTCTATCAAAGTATCTCATTCCAATCCAGTTAGTTCAGTCAGGAATCTAATCGCCCCAAACTTTTCAGAACTTAAGCTAAAACTGATTATGGCTCATTCATCATAGCATTCATAAGGTCGTTTAAATATTCTAGTACATTAAATATCCTAATTCGACCAGATCCTGGCTTTTTATTGATTATAAAGACGTACGATTTTAAAATACAGGATTATTCAAAATGAGTACTCCGATTTCAAAATGCTGTATTTTCATAATTAAACGATACAGAATGATAAATAACACACGAATGCTAAGGGAAAATATGGAAGTTTTTTTTCTTCAAAGTGCTCTATATAATTTCTTTTAGTTACACGTATAATGTTAATTCGATAAATAAATTCCTGCCAAACGTGTTGTAAAATGTCAGTGGTTATTGATTGTTCAGCAGCAGCAATGCATTGCTTAAGTGCGCATAAATTTGAGGGAATAATGGTGGCTCTTACATTTTATCTTTTCAAATCTCAAATGGAAGGAATTGCATGGGGCCGTATCAGGTGATTTAGGTGGCCAGCTGTGTAACATCAAAACATCTGGTCCACTGCGACCGATCCAACTGTGAGGTAGGTCCGTGAAAGCTACTAAAACAGCTTTCATGAAAAGCTTCACGAAAAACACAAGAGGGCTATCTATTTTTCACAATATAAAACTTCCACAGTTTTCCTTTATATTCATTTTTGAAAATACGGAATTTTAAAATTGGATGATTCATTTTGAATAACATGTATTCCAAGTCAACCATTAGCAGCAGATTTGATAAGTATCCAAGCATTTCCAAATGGGGCCTCGCTTTTCAATTTAAATTAAGGATTTTAACCTGAACCTTAGGGATTTTTAAACTTAATGTTCCACAAACCACTTGGTGAGGACTTAGAAGTTACAAATATCGTCTCAGAACGCATAGAAATGGGAAAAAATAAAATTTCCTGGAAAATTAGTTATTATAGAAAAATATTCAAAGTAATAAAAACGATACATGATACACATATATTTCTATATTTTTAAGCTTCTTTCTAACAAAACACATAAAGATACGCAGAGATATTTCACACTGAGAAAATTTAAAATTAACTTTTTTTAAAAATCATGTCTGTGAAGTAGAGAACCCTTTGAGATAAATGAAAAGGAAAAAAAGAAACATTTTTAGCATCTCAGTTAATCAGTGATAATTGATGTGAAATAGCACAATTATCTTATTCGATATCTGAAGGAATTGTTACTAAATGTATGTTGTCATACTTTGTGTTCCATTTATTCTGCGTGCCGTGTACAGCAGTACTAAGAACAAAAGGAATTTATGATGACTTCCGTAATTTCGAAGTGTTCATGATTACAAAGGATTTCTTTTTGATGAGCAACAACTGTAATGTAATATGAAAATATGGGATAACCTTGCATTTATGATTAATGCAACTTGTATATGGTGTTTCGAAATCCATGGGCAAAAATTTAAGGGGGGTGACAGAAAACATCCAATCAAGCAATTTCAACCTGCAATGCATAGATGGAGAGCAAGCAGTGAACCTCTAGACGGCGATGCAATGGAAAGCATACAATGCGAGTTTTCTTACAAATCGTCCTTTCTACCATAGATTTCAGGAGGCATGGTGATGTTCAGTAATCAGGAAAAGATCATAGCCAAAAAAAATTTTGAAGCCCGCTCATGGTTTCATTACTTGTAGGGTGTTTCAAAACTCACGGGCAAAAATTTAAGGGATGACAGAAAACATCTAATCAAGCAATTTTTATCCTTCATTTAAAAGGTGGAGAACAAGCAGTGAACCGCTGACAGCACTGTAATGGAAAGCATAAAGAGCGAGATTTCTTACACATCGTCATTTCTAACGTGGATTTCAGGAAACATGAACTTTTCCTAATTACTGTACGTCACCCATGAGTTTCGATACACCCCGCAATTTATTTGCAATCATTTGTAAGCGAAATAAATTCAAGACTTATTAGGTCCAGAAACTATAAATGATGAGATAATTTTTCCTCCTCTTGTTCAATTCACAAAAGCTTAAATCCTTCTGAAGGTTTTCAAGGAGTTTGTAGATTGAGTTATTAATCTCTTATCCAAGAGCTTATTTCACAAGTACATTGTAAATCAGGATTCACTGCAAATTTTCTAGCTGGACAGAAAAAAGAATAAAGGGTTATTCAAAATAAATCATCCGATTTCAAAATTCCATATTTTTAAAAATAAATACTAAGAATGATAAGTCATAATGAATGATTTGTCATGAACGCAAAGAAAAAATGTGGAAGTTTTATATTGTGAACACACAATAGAAGACCTCGTGTGTTCTTCGTGAAGCTGTTTCCCGAAAGTTGTTTTAGAAGCTTTCAAGGAGCTACCTCGCAGTTGGATCGGTCGCAATGGACCACATTATTTGATGCTACACAGCTGACCACCTAAGTCACCTGATACGGCCCCGTGCGATTCCTTCCAATTGAGATATGTAAAAGATAAAGTGTTAGCGTCGCAATTACCAAAACATTTAATTGAACTTAAACAACGGTTTTTTGCTGCTATACAAACTATTACCACTGATATTTTGCTGCATGTTTAGCAGGAATTTACATATTGAATTGACATTATGCGTGTAACTGAAGGAAGTTATATCAAACACTTGTTTAAGAAAATTCCGTATTTTCCCTTAGCATTCATGTATTACTTATCATTCTGAGAAATTTATTTTATGAAAATATGGCGTTTTCAAATCGGAGGATTCATTTTGAATAATCCTGTATTTTTCAATATTGGTACCCAATCAAATATTTGTATTTTTGAGTCAAACAAGAATGTAATAACTATTTCAAACTATGGGGAAAAAGAAGGGAAAAAAAAACATTTTTCTTTAAATTTATCTTATAAGTATTTTGATCGAGTAATGGCAACTTATTTAAAAAAGTTTTCAAATTTTTTTCATATCTGCCAAAACCTTTTCTTGCATTAATCATAAATTGTTGCAATAAAAGGTAATTAAAACTAAATTCTACAGATAAATAACTTTTGTAAATAAATAAAATGTGTAAAAATTTGATAAAACTTGTTTTGATCAATAGTGATTTGTGATCGTTTTTTTTTTTTTTTTTTTTTTTTTGTACATTTAACGATAGAAATTTAATAAATTACTTTTATTAAATTTGTTTCATATTTTCCTAAACTTTTGTACATCAATCATCTCAAAGTGAAATGACAAAAGAACTGTTTTATATTTTGAATAACCAGGAAAATAATCTTTTGTTTAACATTTGAACTTTTTTTAAAGCTTTTCCCAAATGATCGACTTTACAGGTTTTCTCATATTAAGGAAAAATCTAGAAAATAGCGATTACTCAAAAAGTTATGTCTAGAATGTAACGATACTGAGTCACAGTATGCAATAGATAATAAGGTATTAAATAACATGAAAATAAAATACCAAACAATATTATGGTGTTTTAGAAATCAGGTTATGTATAAAACCACCAAATTGAATGTATCAATTTAGTACCGGAAAAGCGCCTTCAATATGATCACCTCTAGGAGCAATACAGTACATACAGCTATGTGTGATACTGTCAAATTGTGACGATGGGATATTCATATTTTTCTCTTTTCTAACCTCGAAGATTTTATAATAATTTGAATAACATAAAATTACAATATTTTTCCAACCAAAATGAAAAGGGATTTGGTAAATTGGATGAAGATAGAAGAAGTGACGTGAATTAGTGAAACAAATGAAGCGAGATAGAGGATAACGATTTGTTAAGAGATATTTATAATTTTGATTGAAGAGAATTCTTGTTCAAGATGAGAGCTACAAAGCAACTATCAATGAGAATTGTTGAATTCAGAACGAGTCATTTGGTAAGTTAAGATTTTATATTTAAATCATAATCTAGGACTGTTGAATTAATTGGTATTCGGGAGAGAGTGACTTTATCCACTCTCAAGTGATTATTAATAAAGTATTTTAGTTTGTTCTTGCGTGTCATCCATTGGAGTTTATTGTTATTGAAAAATATATTAGATTGAGATATGACACAAGAGTTGAACAATTATGTGATCTATGAGTTCGCTAAGAAATGAGAGCCATTGCTGCTTCAAAGTAATTTTAAGCATGGCAAAAGATTGAGGAGGAAGACTGAGAGTAGCAGCATCCCTTTCTAAACCAACTTGAACGTGCCCGATGGGATTCAAGTCCGGTGATCGAGCTGGCCGTTCCATGTGATACATTGTTTAATGCTGAAGATCTTCCCTGAGCGACCTAGCGTTGTCGTTCTGAGCAGAAAATCATTACCTATTGCATATGCATAAGAGTGTGCATAAGCTTCAAGAATGTCGTCTCTACAGACGTGAGTATTCATAGTTTCACGTGGAAAGATTTAGAGGTCTGTGTTTCCATCCAAAATGCATCGCTAGTACAATCTCGTCCGTATTAATCTCTTTCATAAATATTTTATGGTTGATAATGGGTTTTCTGTTATCTCCAAATCAAACGATGTCTAATATCGCTTTGGAGGCTAAATTTGGACACAACCGTGAAGAGCAAAGGTCTCCTTTCATCAGACGTACAGTTGACGTTACCACTTCAAAAGTGTTTTCTTGTGAAGTGAAAAGTGCAGCACACAAATGATTGGTTGCCTCACATTAAGACTACCTTTGTGAAGTCTTTTACATGCGGTAGACATTGACACCAACCCTCTGGTGGCTCGATCAGGGGAGGCTCTAAGTTGTGTTGGGGTCGCGGTTCTATTCCTTCGTGCACATAACCGCAAATATCGGTCATCGGTGCTTGTCGGAGCGCTTGGATATTTTTGGAAAAAACATCTGGATGCTGGAAGTGGTTTGAAATTGTTACAAAAATCTGTGAACCACTGAAGAACTTACATTTAGCCATCTGGCAAGGTCTGTAAGTCTGATCTGCTTCTTATCTCCCAACTGCTCTTCAATTCTTCTGCAATTAAGGCCTGAAGGGTATTTGTAGTGTTCCCCTCCCCTCCGAGCAATGGTTCAGAGCCTCCACTACGTGGCTCTGGCAGTACTGCCCGCGAGGAGGGAGAGAAAAGTGAGTTCTGTGGAGTCAGTTGAAGGTCTTAGTAGCATGGGAGCAGTTGAGTAGGCTTCCCTAGGAGTGCTACGAGCCTATTTTAATCTCTAAATAAAGTTTTGTTAAGTTTTTAAAAGGCGTAACTCATTGCACTATATCTTCGAACCACAATCAAACATTACAGTATTGTAACAAATTGGGTTTTCCAGATTTCTTATCTCACTATCACAGCAATTTTTGTAGCTTTACTCCCTTGCATGTTTTTTTCTGCTCCTCAAAGTAACGCATTCTAATTGCAGCGCCACTTATTAGCCTAATGCCTTTCATTCAGCACAACTTTTGTTTAAATTCACATTTAAATTTAATACGGAATGTTTTTTTTTTTAAAAAATCTGTTACTATTGTGATTTTCCTTTACTTTATGGAAACATGTTTATTTAAATTAAAAAGATACATGGGAAGATGGTCTACCAACTTCACAACGGAAAACCAAGTGCAACTTCCTCGCGCGCAGTGGATCTTTGATCTATTCTAAGATCCAAATTATTTATAACATATTTATAATTGCATCCAAATCAACCGAAAAATACATAGAACTTTTAATTGAAGTGAATATAGCTTAAAAGGCTTTCAAAACATAGTGATTTTTTTTTTTTTTTATAAATCATAATAGCTCGTTGAAATTTTTGAATTCTTCATATTTATGCTGTGATATCAAGTGTACACTATAATCAATTTTTTTCATATATCAGCAATGAATGGCTAATTATGAAACATCTCAAAAATATGCTATAAATCCCTTTTCTTAACTACGTTTTTTCTTGCAAGGCATACGATAACGGTTCAAAAAGTTTCTGTGTTCAGAATGAGATGTGGGAAAACTTAACGATCACCTACCCAGATATCGTTTTCCCTTTTTCTTTGAAGTTCATGAGTGTGACGTCATTCGCATTCAAAAAACTCGTCATCATAATTTTTCCGACCGATGAGACCGTCTTCGCTATCTTTGGAGCAGATTCGCCAGAAGTAACACATTGTTTTGATTATTTCTTAGTTTCCAATGTATAAAGACGAATATAGGTCTCCTCGACGGTGACAACTCGAAGCAAAATGAAGGTGGTAACTCAATGCGGCACCAATCAAATTTTGATTTGGCAGCAAATGGTTACTGAGCCTAAACTTGCCGAAGAATCAGAGTCAAATTTGTTTTGGCACTGTTTAGTAGATGTCAGAACATAATGATAGTTCCAACTTTCTTTAGCAACGCCATCTGTCTTCAAAAAAGGTACTTTTTGAAACTCCGTAGAATATATATGTGTGTGTGTAATTTGCAAAAAAAATTATTATCTTTCATCAAAATATATGAGTGGAGAAATTCAAAATGATATTCAAAAGTTAATAATATTAATTAATTCAGTGCAATTTTTTCTTTCAGTGTATTTAAATTTATTTATGATATAAAAATGACTCTCAAAATTTCTAAAAATCATTGTATTTTTCTTAATTTACATAGCATCGCTTTTGCATTCTGAAATCTGGAGAGTGTACAAACCTATGAAAACAGATTTATTATCTAATAAATTAAATATAAAGATTCTGAACGTCTGAATAAGAAAAGAAGAATTACACTGAATGAAATTACGCAACAGCATAATTTTGCTGTCTGGTAACAAAGTACTCTAGTAGAATAGTCACCAAAAAATCGATTAATTGATTGCCTTTTCTATATGTTTAAATAGCAGACAAGTTTGAGATACAATGACTCTCACGGCTCGTATTATTCACTAGAAAAACATGTGCCTTTCATAACTTGCACAAGAAAAAAAAACCTCCCACAATTTCGAAATTTTTATTTATATTTGGAGATACTCAAAATAATATTTAAAAATTACTAGTATTAATAAATTCAGTATAAAATGCATTTAATTTTAAATAAGAATTTTGCAGATAAAAAATACTACTGCAGGCCTGTTGGGAAACCAGAAAATCTCTGTGCGTATGTTATCTCTCTTATATAGATTTTTTGGAGGCTTGCATTCATAATCGCAATAGACATGTACGGCGCCTGTCGGGCGAAGTCGTATTAGTTACACGGAAAACGGTACGAGTTCAATTTTTTGGCAAATTCTCTGAACAATGTTTTTTTAAAGATGCCTAAAAACATATGGCGATCGATTCATTTCGCTGCATTCAAAATAATTTACAGAATTTTATGTATGCATATCGTGTTCCATAAAATATATCAGATTTTTTTTAAAAAAATGTTATTTCTGTGATATAGCATTTTTGAAATATTAGAAAAAAAGTTAACATCATTTAAACTGGTTTAAATAGAAAAAAATGATAATTTGAGATGCTTTAAATGCAAATTACTAAAATTGGCTTCGATGGTATGCTCTACGTATATAACATAAGTACCGGTTTCCTAATTTTGAGCCTTGCTCAATACCGATTTTCCTTGAGTCGGCACACCTTTTTAATATATTTTTGTAACACTCCTTAAAATGACTTTGAACAGACATTGCGCCCATATATAGCTGCCCCTATTATTTTACATGGCGATCTTCGGTAAGAGATATTTCAAACCCGTGAACCCTCACTCACAAGGTCGTTATTTTACCAACTTGGCCCTAAACGATCATACATATAAAATATTATTACTTAAACTTGTGAAAATAAATGACATAAAGCGATTCGAAGAAAAACACACACACACATCTGCAAAAGCTTACATTAACTCTACATTATAAACTGTTGGCCATTTTAAATGCTACACCAAGAAGAAAAGTAAATAAGAGAATCTCATTTATATAACATATTCAGTATATCATAGAGGGAAGGAAGAATAAGCAAGTCATGCTTTAATTTACAGGTGCTTTGAGATATACAAGGTACAGAATTCAATACCCAGAGCTGCCGCTTTTGCCTGATGTAACAGCTCGAATCAAGCCATTAAATGCTATTATTACCATAGCTTACCATAGAGTCGAACTGTGCTTGAATGACAATTGAGAGTACATCGTTCCATGCGGTTTCAACTCTATGCCATAGTTCATCAATCGAAGTGGTTAACGAGTGATGGTGTGTCAGTCTCTTGGCAATATATGACCAAATGTTCTTAATGAGTGATATATCTGAAGGACATGTTATCCAAGATAACATTCGAACGTTCTCTGTATCAAGGAAGGTCAGGACTTCATGGGTAACATACGGTCGTTAATTGAAAATAGTGACACGGACGGTGACCTCGAAGATAGGGCACAGTCACGTCCGAGATGTAACGTCGACTATCAAAAGTACTGGCTATGTGAACAAAGGGTGACCAGGATGTATACCTAACGATGCTCAATATCATCAATACAGGAACTAAGCCCATATGAGGACGGCAAAAGGCAGCTCAAAACATTCGTTCTCCTCTGAGGCTTTATACTAAGATACATCCATCATGATGCAGAATGCAGAACTGAGATTTGTTTGAAAAGAAGAAGTGATGCAGCTTTTGTGTCCAGGATCTTCGTTCAACGCACTACTGTATGTCCGTTTGTCTCAACCGCAACGTCAAGTGAAGCCTCAATGATGGTCGCCGTGCTGACAGACCGAAGTACTGCAGACACATGTCGTTCTATTTGCGAGCCAAGTTCCTGACTTAGGGAACGGGAAGAGTTGTGAGATCCTGCAAATCTACTCGGACGCCAGGACATTTCTTTCAGACGTCAATGGCCAGGGGGTTGAGATTCTACATGGGTTTTTGTATGGTTCTCTTGAACCAATCGATTCCACATTCATATGATAATCATGGGGAACCAACGCGAGAAACATTATAATGGAATGATAAGTCACATTCCCTGTAGGTCACGATGCGGGCCTGAGCTGATAGGTGTTTTTCCATCTAATATGAAGAAAAACACGAATTTTTCACAACCAACAAACATTCGAATGCGACTTCCGAATGCGAAAACATTCAGACTGCAGATCATGTCACTCTCTCTCCTCATTATTCAAAAGCACTGAAATGCTAATGATTTACATATCCCGATATGTTATACTTTTCAAAAAGATTTAACGTTATTTGCGCTGCCTCCTGAGTTGTTCATATTACACATTAATATCCTGAAAAGTATAAAGAAAAGTTTTAATCGATAATTAATATAATATTTAAATAAATTTAAATGAGAGATACTACAGTCATTTTATTTGATCACTTTTAAGATTTAGTCCAACTTTTATAGTTAGAAAATTAAAGACGGAAGATTTCTTTTAGGCTTCATCAGAATTAAAATAACGTTAAAGCAGGCTTAGTAATCCCACGGCCCGCCAAATGTCAACCTGTGCCCCATGGAGCTGGATCATCTGAACAAAAATTTAAACTTTTATTGTACATAAAAGTACTGAAGAACATTCCATCGTGAGCCATTAGTATCATATCCCATTACTATCGGAATATTTCAAAACACTGACTCAGCTATCGTCACAATTGTTATTCTATAGTCATGCTCAAAAACAATTATAACGAATCTGTATACATACGTGGGTGTGCCTTATTAGACGCGGGGAGGGAATGCGACGCGTGGATCATGCAAATATACAGCAAGCCTATTATATTTGATTCAGAAGCGTATGATTCCAGACAGAATGACTTATCGGTGTCTTTTGATCGCTAAAAATTCGGCATTATCATTGCGTTGTGGCTGCAGAACAGTTTTTAAAATTATATTTCATACAAAACATTTAATCCAATAAGATTTAAATCCCCGTAATTCATTGTAGAATGTTCTTGATTTCTGTAATGGAGCTCGGGTGAATTAGTCGTTTCCCACCAGTCGAGAGGTGAAGTATGTGGAAAAGTAGTTTACAATATGAGAATTTAAATTAGCGTTAAAAGAGCCAAAATTAAAAAGAGGGTGATAAATCGAATTCATCCTAAGCACGCACACACACACTCTCCCACACACATACACTCAAACACACACACACATATATATAGTTTCGTTTTGAAAGCAGAGAAGAAAAAAATTAGTTCTTTTCTCAACGGCTTGCAACACCCTGTGAAGAAAAAAATATGACGAATTTCTTTAGAATGTAAAGAATAAGGAAAATTATTTAATTATTTATTCAAAAACTTATCCAAGACGGAAAAAAAACTTCCTGAAACGACTTATTTAATGAGTACATATAGGGTACATTGAGCTTATTTAATCAATTCGACCACATCATTTAAATTTATTTGTAATGAGATGAAATAAGATAAATTTATTTTTTAGTAATTTTTCCTTCTAATACTTAAAATGAAAGTGATTTTTCATCATATAGTTCTTTTTATTTATAAAATTGTTCGTAACGTATTTCCTGCAGAATACCGTGTACAACAAAAATTACTTCGAAAATCTCCAAAAATATTTTAGATTCTTAAAAAACGAAACAAATGAACTGTTAGATGCTATTCATTTTTAGTATCTAAAGTGATCAAAAGGTTTACTATAATGTTAGGAAATGTATCATTTTAATAATGATTATATTTGCCAAAAGAGAAATTGAATTATTTTCTTTCATAAGAATAGATTTTTAAATTTCTTTTAAAATATTTGTTTCTAAAAGAAGTTCGTTTCCTTTACTTGTTTTAAACAGCTCATTTTATTTTTTTAAACAGTTCATTTCATTGTTTTCTTAATTTTTCCCTCTCTTCAATGATTAGTGAAAATACACCCCACCCCCCTCATAAGAATTGGTGTATAGAAAAATATTTAATAAACGCCAATAAAAATATAATGTTAACGATAATACGAGTATAAACTCAATTTGACAATATTGCTTGCAAATTGCGCTTTATACAATGTCTTGTAAGATGGCAGTGTAAAACATAATTCATTTTAATTGCTAAAATACGAATAACTTTTGTATAAATGCTTCCAACATTTATACACAGATTTCTCGATTTGATTGGAATGTATGATATTATTTCACTATGTATAAACAATACAAAAACACCTTTTTTTGTTTTTCTAAATACCCCAAATATAGTTTTAGACAGCCAAGAACATTCCTCCCCCTCTCCGTTAAAAATGTGAGTCTACTTCCTAGCGGAAATGTATACATTTTTCCAAAAAGCAAAAAGGAATAGAACATCTACCTACTGTAAATTTACCCGATAAATCGATTCATGAATACCGCTGTCGTCTATCAACAGCTACATTTGAAATATTATACAACCGGCTTTTACTTTTCCACCTCAATTTTTTAGAAAGGCTTCCAGTTAAATTGAAAATACGGAAATACTTGTAATTTAAAAGTAATGATTTTGCTGGGAATACTTCTGTCCCATTCCTCAGGGAGAAAGAGGCATCACTGTAGCATTGTGGGCGCTTTACAAACCAACCTTGGTTTAAACGGCCAGCTGAGGTAGTGACTCGTTGCAATTATGGATCGTTTTCCTTGAAAACAGTCTTTTGTAAATTTAAAAAAATATTTTTATAGATGTAGTCAACTGTTATATCATTTTTAAAAATAGTAATATTAGCAAAATATTATAGTAAATATGAGTTTGTTAAAACTTTTACCCCGTTTATCTTGTGAGAGATGATATTGCATTTCTATCATTTCATGATTGTAGTTTACTATCATTTTGTTTGAAATAGAAATATTAGTAAAATATTGTAGTAAATAATATGCCTGTTTTAGGTTTTTTTTTACCTTTCTCATCTTCTGAGATGACACTTATTAAATTCCAATGTATATATGTATGTATGTATATATATATATATATTGTATGTATGTAGTTATGTATGTATATGTATATATATATATATATATATATATATATATATATATATATATATATATATGTGTGTGTGTGTGTGTGTGTGTGTGTGTGTGTGAAAGATATTTAAAGGTTTGTTCCACATTAATTAAACAGCTTGAATACATGGCCGAAATGAGATTTTATTGATTCTTTAAGACTTTAATTGGACTTCGGACACCAAGGCCGAAGCGAAACACCATAAACATTTCAGATGATCATCATAGGAGTGTAAGAGTAAGAGAGGAAGAAATAAGAGAGAAAATTTCATTATGTTTTTGGTTATGTAGCAGGGATTCTTAAAAATAAACGTCATATAACACGTGGAATAGGGATTCTAGGGAATACTAACAAAAGACAGGGAGTCTAGTAGGGATTATTTTGGTAGATTTATGATTGTGGGGAAAAAGATCAATATAAATTTTATGAGCGCATGATCTAATAAATAAAAGGATAATTTGGAATGGGATCAGTAAATAAGAATGAATTCTTTACTTTTGAATTGGGGGGAATGGGATAGAATAGAAAATTAAATTATTATTGAGAGAAATTATTAAATTAAAGTTAAATCATTGCACACACATATGCATATATATATATATATATATATATTATATATATATATATATATATATATATATATATATATATATATATTATATATATATATCCTATATATATATATATATCCTATATATATATATATCCTATATATATATATATATATATATATATATATATATATATATATATATATATATATATATATATATATATATATATATATATATATATCCACATATATATTAAATCACATTTTAAGGAATTAATCACAGTTTAATGCTTTGCTATTTGCATTCATGGATGTAAAGTACTTGTAATCCTTTTCAATGAATCTTTTAAGGACTGCGTATTGATGAATTCTGAGTATATGCTTTGTTAAATCATTTTTTCCACCTAACTTAAAAACTTCAAATACATTAAGTTAGTCAAAGAGAGAATCGTTATTAGATTAAAACTTAATTATATAATTTTAATAATGAGTTTAGCTTTCTCCAAAAATCTAGTTATTTCATTTAATTGTATTGAAAAATGAGATAAATAAATATGAGTAAAACCAACATATTTCGCGACGCTACAGACTTAGAACAACTACAAAGGGGAAATACGAATTATTATTAACTTATTAACAACGCATCTGGCATGAGTGTTGCTGTTGCTTCTAATTCCTGTATTTCGCCGAAAGCAGATCATGACATCATCCATGGGAATATGATCAAGGGGACAGCTTCTATTGTTCCGAAAATCCAGTGCACCCGAGGGTAGAATGCTCTACTCTGCTTCGTAATTTTGAGCCACGGTCAGATGACGAGAGCCATATCTGAGCTTGCACACTAATCTCTATATCCGCACCACGCCAAGGGGTAAGGGCTTAATTGAACAAGCGCAAAATTAATGTGCATCGGCTCTACTATACTTTTTTAGTGGATTCACGATTCTAATCCACGGATCGACTGAAACATCACCCGCCATGAGTTTGATATGACCACTCGGCTACCGGGGCTGATTGACATTTGTAAAAATGATCGATTGATTGTTTATTATCGACGCATTTAGAGGCAACATGGGGACCATTGGGGACGGACCTCGTAATTTTGAGCCTCGGTCAAGTGTCGGGACGACACTTTAGACTGCAAATTTCCATACTGTCCCAAAGGTTTGATTTTATTAACGTCGCACTAGAAGCAACACGAGAGCTATTGGCGACGGACCTCTAATTTTGAGCCTCGATCAAGCGAAGAGGACGACACCTGATCTGGAAAACCCTCTCCTAACTTCCACACCATGCCAACGGGAGGAATTTTGGCATCTACAGATTTAACGTGCATCAGCCACTTCTACCCGGTGAGTCAAAAGTGGTATCAAGGCTTGAACCCACGATTCGACGAAAACCGCCGGCCGCGAGTCCATGACCATGATTACTAGGCTATCGCGGCCACCCTCCCAAAGTGAGGACTTGGATCCTCGATAGATTTTATGTACATCAGCGCCGTTACACAATAAATCTTTAGCGGAATCCTGATTCAAATTCACAAATTATCGTAAATAATGCCGGCCATGAGCCGCATATATAAAATATATGAACATATTGTGATTAAAACTATGTCTATGTGTCGTTTAGTGCGCGTAAAATCTTCGCATTAAAGAAAATCTTTGGGTGTTTTTTTTTTTGTCTTTTTTTTTTTTTTTTTTTTTGTCTTTTTTTGCTGTTCGTCGTTTATCGTGGGATTATTGGTTTCCCTACTGTGCAAGGCCTCTCGCGATCGTGACTTTCGCGACTATGTCTTTGACCGCGAGTAATATAATTCAAGGTTTTTAAAACTTTTTTTTAGACATTTAATCGTTTTTTTTTTTGGTATAATCCGGCAGCGACAGCCAAGTGATACAATCATAAAGCTCGAGGCTAACGTTATTTCCATCGAGTCGTAATGCCGTCAAAGATCTGAATTATAGCAGGGCTGATACTCATTAAATCTGTCGAGGCTTCAAGTTCTACCATTGGCATGGTGTGGAAGTTTGGAGAAGGAGGTTCTAAATCAGATATCGTTCTCATCACTTGACTATGGTTCAAAATAACAAGGTTCATCACCAATATTGTCCCCGTATTACTTTTCAGTAGGACGTTAATAAGCAATCAATCAAAAATTTTTGAATAATCCAGACAATGATAAATTATTATATTTATTCATTTTCATAAAACAATTATGGTTAATGATGTTTGTGAAAGGAAAAAAAAATGTTGAATAAATTCCTTGAGCTTCAAACAATTATTTGATAATTTCCTTTTGGTCTTTCATTTGAATAAAAAATTAAAGAAAAGTATCTTATATAACGTGATATAATGAGGTATAACTTTTGTGTTTTTGATACGCTAATTACCTTCTAAGTAAATGAAGAGCATTGAGATAAAGCATATATTTTAATGCATATTTTTGACTAAGAAACTCCTTTTACATAACTCAAATCAAGTTTTTCGGAAATGGATCAGTCGCCATTACACCCGATAATTTTCAGAATATTGTTTACGAAAACTCTCAATGATGTTTTAATACACATTTATTATAGAGTATTTTAATGTTTGCATAAAATAAGAGAATGAGTCACAGAACTTCATTTAAAGTATTTTTTTAAATTATAAACTTAATAGAAAAACTTTTTTAATTGCCTCTAAAATTATCATAAATATTCTGTAATGTGTTCCAATTCTTTTCTAAGCTTTTGAGTTCTAGCTTCTTGTAAATAAAATTGCCATATAGAAAGAGAGAGAGAGAGAGAGAGAAGAGAAGAAAAAGAAAGAAGGAAATCTGATACATTAGGGAGTTATTAAAGGGAATAAATTCGTAGACAAAATGACAAAATGTATGTACATGCCCAGAAAGAGAAACAATTACAATTCAAAGTAAATTGCATGCTTTTGAAGAAAACACTTCTACATAGTTATAGTATTCAATCAATAAGGCGCTTATCCATCTTTGGCCTATATACAAGCTGTTATCCGTCATGGCATCGATTCTTATTGTTGTAGGAAAACGGCCTCTTAACGTCGACCGTTATCTTAAATTATTGGAGATAATCTCATGATTTTTTTTTTTTTTTTTTGAATTTTGATAGTTTTACAGCACGAAAAATCCAAATAACTAAAAAGATTTGGGACGATACGATTCATTATTTTTTTCGTAATTATATTTAATAGTTCATGCTATTAAGAATAGTATAACACTTTTTACTTTCTATTTATTTTTAGATCTGGAAAATCAATATATTGCATGGAATAAACAGCTTTGAAAATATTGAAGAGAAAGTGTTATACCATCAAAAATATTAAGATATGCTGAATTAACGTTAGACTGCTCATTTTTAAGACTCCCATGACTCAGAAACCTTCTTGAAGAATTTAACGAAATTTTGAAATTTAACTTGATTTCCAAAACCCCCGACATCGATAATGAGTAAAGTCTTTTTAGAATTTAATTAATAATGTTAATTAAACTGATTGGGGTTATATTATTAATATACAGATGTGGTTCTTAAAATGTTTAGTCTTGTGTCCCCACTTCCACGGTTAAAAATTTTAAACTACCCCTTACCTCGCAGACGTAAGATGGCATGAAAAAATTGTAGTTTATTTCCTAATAAAATTTAAAAATTGATTAAAAATAAATTGAAATTCTAATTTATTTAAATTTTAATCGAATTTATATTATTAAATTAAGATGAAATACTCATAATTTTTATTATCCTTAGGATAAAGATAACTTTTATCTAAAATTATAAATAAAATAACTTCTGTTATTAATTATTGAAGTAAATAACAAATGTAGTCAAATAAAACAATGAAATACAATGTTATATTATTCTTACAATGCACAAGTTTGTGACGAAACAGAATTAATTGACCATAATAAGAAATCGTTTTCACACTAGTCGCCACGCCCCTCCCCCCCAAAGACTTATTCTCCTGTGTTGCGCTGAATGTTACATATTAAGCATTTATGGTCAGTTTCTTTTATTCCGAATTTTTCTGAAATTGCAATTCGACATCGCAATATATATATATATATATATATATATATATATATATCTGGGTCATTTAATATTTTCTCTTGGGGTGTAATTTTCAAGATTAATCATATTGATGTTATTAGTGAGGTTTAGTGTGGAGAAAAAATTTTTGGCAATTTTTTGAATATGTTTTCTAAATGTTGGAATTTTTGTTGCTTTTAATATTTCATTTTTTCTGATGTACCATCTAGATGTGGTTATTAATCGGAGAGTTGAGCTTTGTGTTGTTTCGAGTAGATTAATATTACATTTTGCCGCATACGCCCAAATGGGACATGTATATGTGAGGATTGGTCTGAGAACGGCTGTGTACAGAAGCAATTTGTTTTTAGTTGTCATTTTAGAATCCCGGCAGATTAGGGGGGAAATGCTGCATTTTGCTTTCCGGAATTTTTCACGCGAGTAGTTTATGTGTGGTTTCCAAGTGAGTTGTTTATCAAGTATTACGCCGAGATATTTTGTTTGTTGAGACCACGGTATTTGTGTATTGTAGAAAGTTGGGGGTAGAGTGTTAATAATTCTTTTTTCTGGAAAATAAGATTGCTGCCGATTTTTCGACATTAATCTTAATTTTCCAGTCATTATAGTAGTTTTCAAGTATTCGCATGTGTTTGTTAAGTGCAAATGTTACTGTTTTTATGTTTTTGTATTTTGCCAGTATGGCTGTGTCATCGGCATACATGTTTAAGATGGTTAACTTGTATTGTGGTATGTCATTTAAGTATAAATTGTATAAAATTGGTCCGATAAGTGATCCTTGAACTACTCCATAATTAGTGAAGTGAGTGTTTGATAGTGTGTTATTGATTTTCACTTGAAAGTTTCTGTTTGTGAGATAGGAAAAAATTAAATTTATAAGTGTGTAGGGAAGCTGTAATTTATAAGTTTGTAGGCGAGTCCTTCAATCTAGACGCGGTCGAAGGCTTTTTGTATATCGAGAAGGACTGCGCTGTTGATTTACTACGTTCTAATCCGGATGAGATATGCTCTGTTAATTTGATTAGGGGGTAGGAGGTAGAGAGATTTTTAGTGAAGCCGTATTGGTTAGGGTTGCGAATATCGGAAGTGTCAATTTGGTTGTTGATTCTTTTTAGTATGACAGATTCTGTTAGTTTGCTTAGGGAAGAGAGCAATGCTATTGGTCGGTAGCTATCTGGTAAAGAGAGCGAGAACGAAAAATCGCTCAATTTTGTTCTGGAATAGGTGGAGCTGCATGACATATCACGTGACGCTGATTCGTGGTGCCATCTATGTTGTATCTTAGGAACTGGTTTTACATTACATTGGAAAATAAAATTAATTCTTTGATAATTAGCAGGAAAATCCTACAAATATATTACTACTTAATATTTGAGCTGCACAGAAAATGTGATGTATTAAGAAACATCCGTGGAATTCTGGAACATTAAATCTATGACTCCCTGTTCTTGTAATATATATCTTTGCAAATTATTAGTAGAGCTTATATTCTTTTGTGTGTGCCTAATAATGATATTTCATTCTCTCTATCAAACTATAAAAGTAATTTTTTCTTCATAAAGATTTTTTTTCCTCTCTCATTTGAATATGAACATATTTTGCAAGATATATTTGCATTTTGGTACCATTTCAAAGAAAACGATTATGCAATATGGTTCCATATTTTTTATACTTCTATATAAGTTACTTATGCATATATTGAAATTAAACTATTTTTTTCTCTAAATAATGCCCAATTTTTAAGAAATAATTTTGTATATGAAAAAGGAAAAAAAAAGTAAATTTCCAAAATTACTAAGTTCTATCATTTTTTCAAAGAAAATATGCAGTAATATCATAAAAAAAAAAAAAAAAAAAAAAAAAAAAAAAGGTTCACTATATTTTGTGTACAGTTTTCTATACGACGAGTAAAATATTTTGTATATTTATGGAATGTTATTTTTAAAAATGGTACCTAAATACAAATACATCTCGCATAACATGTCCATATTGAAATGAGAGTGGAAAAAATCTTTATGACGAAAAAATTATTTTTATAGTTCGATAGAGAGAATGAAATATCATTATTAGTCACACCAAAAATCTTATCTCTACTAATAATTTGCAAAGATATACATCACAAAAACAATGAGTCTCAGATTTAATGTTCCAGAATTCTGCGGATGTTCCGGTACCCTTAAATTAAAGTTAAAGAATAGACTGCAATTATTATTTCTTTAAATTCATGTGTCTAAACTCAGTTTTAACGGGTCCGACAATTCACTTTTATGACGCCATTTGGAATTGCCACCCACCGTTTGAGAAGTGCTGGAAGGATAACGCTGGGCAGTGCATGACAATTATTTCTGTAACTTCGGTAGCCAAGTGGTCATGGTCACGAACTCAGCGGTTGAATCTTGGGTTCGATTCCTGATTCCACAAAAGACCCGCCGCGCCACGAGACTGAATCACGTCAAATTTGCCGAGGTTCAGAATTCTCCCGTAGGCGTGGTGTGGAAGTATAGAGAAGTAGACTCCAAAACTCAGGTGTAGTCTTCGTTACTTGACCGACGTTCAAAATTTCTAAGTCTGTCACCAATAATCCTCGTGTTGCTTCTAAAAAGCGACGTTAATGAAACTATAATTCAATCGTTACAACTAGTTTTTTTCGTGTTTGTAGGACATTTCCCCTCGCCAGCTAAATCGCAAGATCTTTCTTCAATAAATATTTTTAGGGCATCATGAACAAGAATACTTCCAGTCGTTCTAAGATTTCAACAGTTAAAGTCTCCGATTGCAGAGTATTTGGCAAGAAATCCCGATCAAAATTTAAATAGATAACAGTTTGCATGAGGGTTAGAGATGGGACAATTCCTTATTGGTTAGTTTGTGCTATATATACTGTTGAATTTTCTGCATAATAATTTTGTAAAAAAAAAGACACACACACATCATGATTTATAACAGATTTAAATAATTGAGATCAAGGTTAATATAACTGAGATCAGAATCAGTTAGATCCCAATAATCATTATTTTCCGATTTTTATGATGTAACTTGACTGACTAGCTTTTAAAATTCATAGATTTTTAGAATTTATTTCCTTTTTCTTAATTATTAAAATTGTTACGGTGCTTATGTTTTATTGTTTGATCTTCCAGGTGCATAAGAAAAATGCAAAATTTTCTAAAAACGATATTCATAAAATTAAGTTTAATTATTGCTTAAATTTATTTTGTCTTCACTATAAATATCGATGAAGAAAGGTAAATCATAAAAGCACGTTTTTTAAACTTTGTAATGCCATTATTTTCTACCTCAAATTTAAAAAAAAAAGGGAAATATTTATTTGTATCTTTAATGCGTTACATAATAGAAAGGCGTGGAAAATATTTTTAATGTCTTCCGACAAATGTTTTCTTGACCAGTCTGTTAGCATTATTTTCCAGTCAAAGAATCCCACTTTTTATATATCTTTGTTTCTCAGTAGAATTCATTCTTAACAGTTTTATATAAACAAGTGATTCTCCCCCCGTGTGACGTGGCGCCCTAGGGGCGTATTTACACTAAAGTGGGGTGCGAGCATTTCGGAAGAAAAATATCGTTAAAAAGGTTGATTAATTTACTAAAGAGAAGTTAAAACAATAGGTATTCTGCCATAATAAAAAAATTAAATAAGCATTTGGGCTGTTTAATACACTTAGAAATAGGATTGTATCAGTACTGCGCAATGTATTCAATATAATTAAATTATGAATACTAAATTACAGACAAATTTAATAATTATTGTATTGGTGACTCCTATGGATTTGTTTAGCTGAGCAAAGTTTTTCGAAGGAAATGTTAGAAATAGACGCTCTGAATTCTTTTTCTATATTTAGCTGAGATCTATGTTTCGTCTTCAAAGCAGCAGAAAATCCAGTTTCGCAAAGGTAGGACGATGAAAATGGTTATAGTGAGCGAAATACTCTTATTTTCAGTGCTGAAAACTCGTCATTTCTGCCTGAAAACCAAAGACTGATTTAGTACTAAATTGCCATTTTCACTGAAAGATTGCGAAACACTGAGTAAATAGTTGTAAGCTTTAAAAATATATTAGAGCATTAAAAATAAAAATACATATTTAAATAGTATATAAAATTGTAAATACCTAAATTAAAAATATATACCTAAAAAAAATTAAAAATACATGAAATAAAAATAGATATTTATGTATTCACTGCTTTTAGTCGAAGATCTCTCTGTCTCTCTCTCTATTTGTATTTGTGTTACGTGTGACTTTAAGATATGCTTATTATTAATAATTAAAACAATATTCCGTACCTACCATTCAATCTTGTAGAATCTTCATTGTTTTTTCATTTGCTATAATTTAAAACAAAATCCTCCAAATCTTGAAGCCGAAAATATAGAAGATATTTTTATGACTAAAGAAAAAGTTGAGTTTTTGTTCAGAGCATTGAACTCTCTAAATACCGGAAGAGACTTTAAGAATAAAATAAAAATCCATCGAAGTACAAATTGAAATCCGTCAAATATGTATTCGAAACAACGATTATAAGACCAAATTGAGAGAGAAGTTGGGTAATTTTTATACATCAATCATTTCCCACATTAATCTCTCTCAAATTGATATTAAAAAACTTACAATAATGTTTAACAGGTATTTATGTTTGGCATAGTTAAGGCATATTTTTTAGAAGAAAGGAATGGCTCTCATGGAGATTTTATATATATATATATATATTGAAAAACAAAATTGAAATTTTAATTTTTTTTTTAAAAAAACCTTACGATTTTTGAAATTACAAATAGAGGATAAAATATTTAATGTTGTAACTGTCTGTAGACTGTAAAATTGGGTTATTCTAGAATTATATCCCTAACTATCCCCATCAATAAAATAAATTATAAAAAATGATTATAACACCAAAATTAAAAATTGAAAAATCAAAATCGAAAAGAATTAAAAAAATATAAAGTGCACAAAAATCAAAAAATCTTTTAAATAATCAAAAACTAAAAAAATTAGGTGAAAAATCAAGATTTTCCAAGTGAAACACTCCATGTGTATCGATATATCATATAGTAATATGAAACAATGCAAACAATTTTATAAGTTTATGAAACACAAATAAATTAAATTAAGAAAAGATATTTACTCACTTTAAATACTCCTATGTGCTTTATTTCAAGTCATCAAAATACTTGAAAAACCATACAAAAAATGAGTCAAAAATATGCTATAAACTAAACACCAACCATCTACGCAAGTGGAGTAAAATTTCTAAGCGTTGCCAAAATGCAAACACTAAACTTCAAAAGACACACACACACACACACACACACACATATATATATATATATATGCGAGTGTGTGTATGGACCATGGATGATGCAGGATATGCCTTAGATAATCTTAAAATTCTGAATGACAGCAGCTGCCAGATCATGTGTCTTAGGGCTATTCCGCAGAAAGTTAATACCGTTGTTATTAGTGACGTTTTAGTGATCGCGATTTGACACTTTCGCTACACTTGGGGACTTTTTGGTAGTTTGAAATGCATACAATCACAGCTCCTTGCAGACCAAATGATACGTGATCATGTAAAATAGATGAAGATAAGAAGTGTAGTGAGTTGAATTAAAGGTAGTGATGTAAATTCCAAATAGGAAAGAGATGGGAGACATAGGACGACGACAAGTTTAGAGATTTTACAACGTTTTTCTAAATTTCACTTGGTGTGTGTGTCATCAAATTTTCGATCGTTAATTGAACCAACTTCCCATCAAGCTAGAGCTTTGAAATTTTGGGAATCGTTCGTACTCGTCTAACAATGCAATATTTAGACGTTTACGACAAGTTTTAACTCATATTTTTTTAAATAATGCAGTTTAGCCCAATCACTTGGCGCAATTTGAATAATTGCCACACTTGGCGAATTTTTTTTTTTGCTGAATGTTAAGTACTTCAGCAAAAGTTAAGTAAACTTCGCGGAACAATTTAGCAACATTTGGCAAAATACCGCCAAATAATTCCTGTCTCCAAGAGTGGTTTGACTAAACTGTATTCCAACCATTTAATTTACCGGATTAATTAATTTTAGTTAGTTTTAACGTTATGTATTTCACTTGGTGTGTGTCTGTCTGTATGTATCAGTGTGTCATCAAATTGTCTATTGTTAATTTAACCAACTTCCCATCAAGCTAGAGCTCTGAAATTTTGGAAACCGTTCTTATTTGCCTAACAATGCAATATTTAGATATTTGCGACCAGTTTTAACTAATATTTTAATAATTTTTTTAATAAACTTTGCCACCATATAAAACGTTGTTTTTAAAAACGTTGGTTTTTATTTCGAATTATTATACATTAGAGTGAATTAGAGGGAATCATCATAATAAATCGTTTTTTTTAAGGCAGATTGAAGTGACTCCTGATCAGAATATTATGAGTCGAATCTGTTATTATCGAGATGTGCTTGAATCAGACTGAGTGATTTGGTAAGCTAAGACTTTATTATTTGACTTTATTTTTGGACATCTACACTTTCTCTTTCCGTCGAGGCCCCAGTCAATGTAATAGGAATACTGTGCTTGTTCATTCTTACAAAAATCATGAAAGTTTACTACTTCTAAATTTCTTCTCATATCATATTTTTTAGATTGTTCTTCATCAAAAAATCTTCATTTGAAGTATAGCAAGACCAGAAAATATTTAAAATAATTCTAAGCGGGTTTTCAAAAAAAAAAAAAAAATATTTGTTACACTGTGTTCTAGTTATATTTTGTCCGCCGTGTAGCGGGGCTGAAGCACGTTAAATCTATTGGAGACCCTAGGCCTTCCCGTTCTCGTCTTGTGGAAGTTTGGAGAGGGAGGTGCCAGTACAGGTATCATCCTCTTCACTTGATCGAGACTTAAAATTATGATGTTAGTCGCCAGTTGTCTTCGTGTTACTTCCAATTCTGACACGTTAATAAACAATCAATCAATCTAGTAATTTTCTGTGTTTCAGATCCGCATAAAATAATTGAAAATAATAGTGATTTGTACAAAAAATTTTAATTTGATTTTTCCTTGTACATTTTATGTTTCACACAACTTGTTGACTCTTAAAGCAGTCTCGAACTTTTGAACTTCTAATTTTCTTCAGTACCACCATTTCTGGGCAGCCGCTGTAGCCTAGTGGTCATACTCGCGACTGGCGTTGTTTCCGTCGAGTTGTGGGCTCGAACCTTGATGCCACCGTTTAGCGGGTCTGTTCGAGGTAAATTTGATAGAAGTTGTAAGCCCACCCATTGATGTGCTGTGGAAGTTTGGAGAAGGAGGCGCCAATTCAGGTGTCATCCTTGTCACTTGACCGAAGGTCAAAATTACAAGGTCCATCGCCAAAAGCCCTCGTGTTGCTTGTTAGTGTGACGTTAATAAAAACAATCATCATTTTTGTTTATTGTAGCTCCCATGTATAAAAAAGTGCTTACCTTGATGACACACTGTTGGATTTTTCGTAAATCAGACATCATCCAAAGTTACTGGCAACGGAACTCGGTTGAATCTCTGTCAAATGACGAGGATGACACCGAAGAGCTCTTTCCACTTCTCTTTACACTTCCACACCACGCCTATGGAAGGACCTGGGACTTCGACATATATGATGTGCATCATGGGTGTCAGGACTGGAAATTACAATTAGATGGAAACAACGCCGGTCCCTATGCTACTATGCTACCGTAGCCACGTCACTATGCTACCGTAACCACATCATCATTGTGATGAGAACCATACTCAAGCGAGTGCTTCCATCCTCTAATTTCGCAATTCCTCCACTGAACAGACTTTTAGATTAACTTTTATTTTGTATGAATTTTCTCCCATTATTTCGCACAACGAAGATTTTGGACATCCCTGTACCAAGAGTTTTACGATATTTATGAGACACTAAAATGTTCTCCCGATGGCGTCGTGTGGAAGTTAGGAGAGGGGGTGCCAGCTCAGGAGTCGTCCTCGTTACTTGACCGAGATTCAAAATTACGAGGTCCGTCGCCAATAGCCATTGTGTTACTTCTAGTGAGGCGTTAATAAAAACTAAAAAAAAAAAAAAAAAAAAAAGAGAGACACTAAGATGACTCTTGAACATTTACATTTCTTTTTTTGCTATATGAAATACACGTTTGATATGAATATAATGTATATTCTTATCAAAAATTTCATTAAAATTTGTCCATTAGTTTTCAAGAAATTCGACATAATGTGCAAATTCTCTTAATTTTAGCACACGAGAGTAGGTCTTTTGAACGACTGCGAAGAAAATAGCATCTTGCTGCAACTCTCTTCTACAACAACTTTAGAAGTTAAAATGCCTTACTTAACTAATCAGGAAAGATGTCTTTTCAGCCTGGTTGGTAAGAGCATGGGAAAAAAAAAAAAAAAAAAACGACCGAACAACTTTCCAAAGGACCCACTGGACCCATGGTTCGAAACAACGCTGCCGCACTCACGGTCAACAAATCTCTTTCCCTCCTCGGGGTCGGAAAATCAACAGACCGCTGAAATCTCTCGTTCTTCTTAAATAACGAAATGTTATTACAACTCACGATGAAAACATATTTTGGAATTTCAACGAGAGTAGTTTGGTCAGTTGGTTTTATTGACGTCGCATTAGAAGCAATACGAGGGCTATTGGCGACGAACTTCATAATTTTGTACCTCCATCGAATAACGGGGACGACACGTAAGCTAGCAACCCCATCTTCTAACTTCCACACCACTCCTTCTAACTTCCTTTCTCTGCAAAATAGTAAGAATAATATATTTTATATACAAACGCTAGTCACGGACTTCATGCCTAGCATACATAGGAATCGTTCATACAACAGTATAGAGATACAGTGAATAGACAAGTTTAAGCGAACTTTCTTAAAATGTACATGGATCTGTCAGAAGAAAAGAAGTTGTAAAGTCATTTCTTCCGGCAAGATGGATCATCATGTCAAAGGTTCAATGACATCATTGCAGAGAAATGAAGCTCTTTTATGAGAACAGAACATTTCCAAGAGATTGGGGCCACCACAATAACTTAACATCAATTTATTTCTTCTTATAAAACATTTTTTGAAATCGTGTGTATAGAAATAAGCCGCAAACATCGCATGGTATGGGGGATGACATCGACAGTAAGTTTAGAGTGATTACGCTGGAGACTATCCATCGTACCTTATGAAATACGGAGCGTTTACATGCAAGCATAATTGGATACATCAGGATAAAACAAAGTATGTGGATCATCAATATTTTATTTCGAAAATTTTGCCAATTTTGTATTTCGAAAGTTAATCGTACCCACTGTGTAATAAATGACAAATGATTATACAAAATGTTTTGAAAACAATGTCGCAATTTAGAATATGTGTAACTTTGCAATTACGTTACGTACGATATATAATTAAAATGCACAACAGAAAAGGAAAAATTAAAGTTTTTATATATATATACAGGGGTTGGACAAAAATATGGAAACACCTTTTAAAAAACATGTTTCTTTGCTTAATATGGTGTAGGAAAGAAGTTGGCATTCAAAACAGCTTGCAGTCTTCTCGGAATGGATAAATACAGTTCCTGTAAAAACTGGTCGCAAACGTCTAAATATTACATTGTTAGTGAGTATGACGATTCCCAATTTCAAAGCTCTAGCTTGATGGGAAGTTGAGTTAAATTAACGACTTGAATTGACACACACACACACCAAGTGAAATTCAGAAAAACGTTGTAATATATATATGTTTGTGTGTTTTAGCGACTTTCTAGCAAGTGTACCTTAAATTTTCTGCAACAATCTATGCTTTAAATGACATACATTCAATTTTTACAACGTTTTCTGAATTTCACTTGTGTGTGTCATCAAATTTTCGATCGTTAATTTAAACTTCCCATCAAGCTTAGAGCTTGAAATTTTGGGAATCGTTCTTACTGCCTCAACAATGCAATATTTGACATTTTGATAAGTTTATAATATTTTCTTTAATAATGCAGTTTAGCCCAATCACTTGGCGCGATTTCAAAATTTCACCAAACTTGTTGCTTTTTTTTTTTTTTGTTTTTGTTCAAGTTAGTTCGTAAAACGGAACAGGGTACATTTAGCAAAATATCGCCAAGTAATTCTTGTCGCCAAGGGTGGTTGGTAAATGCATTCCATCCATTTAATTTTACGGATGAATTAATTAATAGTTAGTTTTAACGTTTATGTATTTCACTTGGTGTGTATCTGTCTGTGTATATCACTGTGTCATCAGTTTTCTATCGTTAATTTAACACCAACTTTC
>BMAW01053966.1:545543-593457 GCA_019974015.1 Nephila pilipes
ATCAAGCTAGAGCTCTGAAATTTTGGGAACTGTTCTTACTTGCCTAACAATGCAATATTTAGATATTTGCGTCCAGTTTTAACTAATATTTCAATAATTTTTTTAATAAACTTTGCAGCCATTTAAAAACGTTGTTTTTAAAAACGTTGGTTTTTAATTCGAATTATTTGTTATGTATAAACGCGCCTTAAGCAATTGATAATGAAGACCATTAACAGTAAAGATCACACACATACACGCGCGCGTTTTTAGTTGAATTTCGAGCAGGTTGTATTTATTAATATTTTCTGCATAATTTATGACTTTAAAAGGCACATACTCAGTTCTTATGCTATGTATAAACGCACCTTATTGTGCTGTTTTCCTGTTGAACGGTATAAAATGCCGCTTTGGTTAATTGTTTTATAATTTTTTCAGTAATAGTAGTTTACTAATGAGTGATATATTTCAGGGGGAAAAAAACATCCGCCATTTTGTAGCTGATGCATTTATTTGAGTTGATTTTAAAGTAATTTTTAATTTAAAATAATTGTACCTTTCTTGTTAGGGAGTGCTGATTTTTATGACATTGCTTTGTTCTTCTCTTAATTTTCAGTATTGATTACAATGGTTCCAGTAACGTGATACAGGATGAACATGGATGGGAAAAAGTCAACTCATATTTATTTTCAGGCATAACTAATTACATTTTGTATATTTTTCTTCTTTAAATATTTGCAATAAATTATAACAGTAGGAATTGGGTTTGTCATTTTGAATACAGCATGAAGAATCTTAACACTGACATAATGTTAAGAGTTATCTATTTTATAGGAAAATTTTATGTATTGAATATGTTTCCTACATGCATTATTGTTATTTAATATATATATATATCTATATATATAGTGTGTGTGTGTAGGATTTTTCAGCTAATTACTAAAGAATAAATTTTATTTTCCAATGTACTGTAAAACCGGTTCCTCCGATACTCGATAGATGGCACGACGAATCAGCGTCATGTGATAGCTCATGCAGTGCCATCTATTCCTGAACAAAAACTGAGCGACCTTCGTTCTCGCTCTCTTTCCCCCACATTCCGCTTTTCTTCTCCTTTGCATTACCCGCGTTGGAAGTAAACTCCGAATGCCAGAGCGCGTTCCAGCACCCTTCGCCGTTAAGGGTTAAATGAGGCAGCCATCTATTTTGCTCCGATGAACTGGTCAATTCGTCATCATCTATTGTAAATACTTTTCACTCTTCTTCATCTCTCCTAATAAACAAGTAAAGCTACTGCGAGCCTCATCACTGAATTTCTACAAATACCACATGGATTCCGGTAATGGAATTCCCCCCCCCCCAAGACAACCGCTTATGCATTTCAGAATGGAAAATATTTCATTCTAAAAATTCGTAACATCAATTTGGCGCCCCTAAATGCTGCACTCGGGGACAGGATTCGCCTCCTTACCACGCCACTAATATGAAACTTATTTACCTATGTTACACCTCTTTTTTTTTTTTTTTTTATTATTATGCATTTAGCTTAAATGTCTTTGCCTGTGGTTCTCAACTTTTTCACAATCACGGATCACTCGAAGTTTTGCAGTCGTAAAATAAAATTAAAAAAATAATAATAATGGTAGTTTAGTTTGTAATAAATATTTATTGCAATGATTTGCATTTTAACTTTCAGATTTCAGCAGAACTCAACGCAGTGCTTCTTTGAATACCGGTTAAGAACTATTGATTTATATTCTACTGATTATTGTATTATATTATTACTGGTTATTGTATTATATTATTACTGGTTATTATATATTATATTATATTCTGATTATTTTATTATATTATTTTTTCAGAAACAAATTTCACTATCTTTAAAAAAAATTGTAAATGGATTTTTTATTAAATAAAAATTATGTGATATTTTAAGTTTCTATTGATTTTAATTAAATGATAAAAAATAAATTTATAACACATTAACAGATAAAACATTTTATACAGATTGAAAATTAATTGTTAACGTGCTTCGTAAATTAGCACTTGAAGACGTAGAAGATTGCTTGAGAGTCGTTAGTTTAGTTTTTATTAACGTTGCATTAGAAGCAACACGAGGGCTATTAGCGACAGATCTCGTAATTTTGAACCACGGTCAAGTGATGAGGACGACACCTGAGCTGGCACCCCCTCTCTCCTAACATCCACACCACGCAAACGGGATAACTTTGGGCCCCGAACAGATTTAACGTGCATCAGACCCGGCTACACGGCGGGTCTTTGGCGGCCAAGGATCAAACCCGCGACTGAACGAAAACTGCCCTCCGCTAGTCCACGACCTTGACCACTAGGCTACCGCGGCCCGGCTACACGGCGGTCTAGGATAAAACCGCGACAGAGAGAGTGAATGAATGTAAAGTTTATTGGCCCAAGAGCCAGATATGGCTATGCTGCCCCAAACAAGATTAAACTGTGGTCTAGACGTGAAGTTGAAAAAAAGGTAAAAGAGGTTGACAAGAAGGAGGGTCGAAAATAGAGAAGGATCGCTAGGGTATCCCGGGAGTGCGTCACCCGTGTTTACCAAAGACAGTAAACCCCATGGGAAAGAAAGATCACTAGGGAACCTCGGGTTCGTGAAACCCATACTTACCTGAAGAAGGCAAGTCCTTGAGGTCCCCTGATATAATCCCCAGGGGCAGGGTGCCCGGCTATACCCCCAGACGCTGGGTACCCATTTTAGTCGCCTTTTACGACATGCATGAGCTACAGTGAGACAATTCTGTCATCCCCGGTCACCACACGGGTCGAACCCGCGACTGAACGAAAACCGCCGGCCACGAATCCGAAACCATGACCACTAGGTGACCGCGGCCACCGATAGTATCGTTAATTATACTTCATTATATATGACCTCACTGTAATTCAAATAATTATTATATGCACAATATTTATCCTTTGAAATTTTCCATTGGTATCGGGAAAAAGTTTTCAACATATTTAAAGCAAAATTTCATACTGAGGTAAAATTAACAAATTACTTTAAAAAGCTTAATTATTCTTATTTTTTGGATTAAAATCTTTTTTTCCTTCTTAAATATTGTGTAAAAATTCAATTTAATCGTAAAAGATAAGTCGTCGCCCTGAAGTTATTCACTCGGATATGTAATTTTTGCAATACGCATTATTATGAATTGTATTTGTATTTTATAGAATGCTTTATTTTTAAAATTATATACATTTTTTAGTTTTAGAACAATTAATTAAAGATTAGATTTAGTTCAATATTATTTTAAATTGCCCATTCTAAAGATCCTCTTTAAGAAATTACAGTACATGCAGCAAAAGAAGAAAAATGTGCAGGTTATTCAACTTTTAATCTTATTAAGTCTCTTTTAAAAACCTAGAACACATTAGAAAAAATACGTGCTTGTTATTACAAATTAATTTTGGTACATAATAATGAGAGATAATTAATTAAATAAGAAATAAATAAAAAAAGAAATCTTAAAAGAAAAATAAGAAAAGTTAAAAAGTTTCTAATTACTCTTGTGTGAAAATTCTTTAACTGTTTGAAGCAATATAAATTAAATACTTGGCATAGATTTGTTCCTTTACAAATTTTTACTATGATAATTGACAAAGTAAAATTATCATAGTAAAAATAACTACGTTTTATTTTAATTTCGATTTATAAGTGACTAAAATAATTCTTTCAACATGAGAGAGGGGGCAAAACCCAACCTTTGAATTACAATGCTAATCAAAAACGTTTCAAAGAGATGCACTCAAAATTAAGAAAACACACATTTGCGCGTGTTAATCAGCATATAAATTTTTGAAGAATTTGATTATATATAAGTCATTAAATTCTTAAAATAAAATGTATATATATATGTGTGTGTGTGTGTGCAATGATTTAATTTTAAATTATGATCGTTTCTCTTAATAATAATTTAATTTCCTAATTTTTCCCATTCTCTCATTTAAAAGTAAAGCGTTCATTCTTATTCCTTGACACCATTTTTTTTAAACTTAATTTGCGCAATCACACGTTGTAAAGATCTCACCGCTTCAGACCTGTAGGGATGATCCCTTACTAGACTTTCTTTCTGCAACTGAAGTTCCTAAGAATCCCTCCACTTGTATCAAGTGAATTATTTTGAAAATCCCTACTATAAAACTCAATACAATTGAAAATTATCTCTTATGCTCTTTTGACTTCTTGTACTGTTTATCAAACGGCAGAGTTGTATCTCCACCCTTGTTGATATACTCTCTCTGTCAGCAACATTAAAATAAACAATTAAATTTGAACTTGGCCTCTACTTATTTTATGAAAATCTTAGTTTTAAAAGAAAGGAGAAAGACACTTCACACACAAACACACTGAAAAAGTAAAAAAAAAAAAAATAAAAAAAAAATAGAACTTAAAAAAAAATTCATTCAATTGACTGAATATTATTTTTCACACCCGCTTTATACTAAAAGAAATACAGTAAATTATTTTTTTAATTTATCCTACACATGATCAAAATGCTTGTGCATTAAGAATCTCTAGGAAAATAAAATAATTTGAAAATTCAATTACATTTTGCTGTTTAAAAGGAATGATTCGATTGTACAGAGAAATATAGATGTTCTGCATTCTTCAGATACAGGAAGTTGAATAAATAGCATTGATATAAAATTTCAAAGTTTCCTACTCCTTTTTCTTCGAAAAGATATAAATTTCTTCATGGTCATTTCCCTCCTCTTTCTCATTCACTCTCTAACATGTCAAAAAACACGAATGTGTTTCTAGTCACTTTTGTAGAGCTTGAATCTTTGCTTAACTGTATTTCTCATGCAGTGGCGTAGTGTGGATTTCTGCCACCCAGTTCGAACCCTAAATTTGTCACCCTCTATAGAAATAAAAAAAAATTATCACGAATTAATTATGCATGCGGAAAGTAAAATTATATATTGCTTAATACGTTAAAATGAATAAATAGCATTTTACTTTGGTAAAATCGCAAAGCCATTGAAAAATTTAAAAATATGCAAAACAAGCATTTACTTTAACTGCACTTCTATGTATTCGACGAATTGTACAAAACAAAAATAAACTTGACTTCACAATAACTAATAAATTTAGGTACATGTGAAACTTTGAGTACGAAATAAACATTATCAACGCAACACTGCTTTTCTAAATTAAAAAAAAAAAAAAAATGATTTCAAATATCACCTATTTTTAAAGTTAATTTAGTTTAAAGGTCTATTATTCAAAAATCAAAATGGACACACTAATTACATATGCTGCTTGGCAACAGCCTCCGTTTCAAAATTCGAAAAGTAAAGCTTATTTTCCTATTCTGAACAAGATTTTTTTAACTTCACATAAATGTGAATATATATGTTTAGATCAAATCTTGTTACTTGAATTTCTGCATAAGCAGTGACACACTCAAAAATGAATTTTTTTGGTGAGAGGGGGGTGCATATATATCGTCATTATCACGAAAAAAATTTTTTTTTTTTTTAGAGTTTAATTACCACTTAGTAAAAACAAAAGAAAAAGCTATATCCATCTTATTTCTCCTATTTAAAATTGTTCACAGATTGATATAATTTTTTATCAAGTTACAAAAAAAAAAAGGTCTTTAACAAAAATAATAAAGATACCATGAGAACAAAAATTCCCGCTAATTAGAATCCAACATGATTGAAAAACTGATAAATATCATTCAATGACTGAAAAAACGGCCACTTAAAAAAAAAAAAAAATGGTTAAAATGTTGTGGTTATAAATGAAAAATTCTATCCATATTAGTTTGAACAAAATTATATTTCTTTTCTGTTTTTGTTTCCGTTTTTTGAATTAAATATGTAACTCTTCTCCTTCACTTACAGATACATTTTTATACATGACTAACAAATAGAGTCCATTTAAACACATTTCAGCTGAACTGTTTATTAAGTAGTTTTTTAAATATTTAATAGTTGAAAATGATGTTTCAACAGTACGTGTTGAATACAGGCAAAGTGGGCTATAAAATTTTTAAAGTTCATGATTATTCGGAAAAATATCTTCGTAAAGCTTCTATAACAGTTAATCTAGTTTATGCCAATAATTTTTTTCCATAACTGCCAAAATACTAATACTACAATCTGAAGAGTATATTTCTTTCAGTATTTCTAATTTACTTTTATCTGCAGATATGAAATCATTCCCCACTGTGATTAAACTATTTAATACATTCATAACTGTTTAGCGTTTTATGAACCTTTAAGATGTAAAATTACACCATCCAAACAAAAAATGATCAAAAATTAGTCTAAAATAAGATTCGGATGATTCTGCTGGGATATCGGAATGATGAGTTTGAATGTTTTGAAAGTCGTGAAAGAACAATTCTTTATAGTCCTCATCTATTATTCATTTTAAAACAGAATTCGATTTTAGAAGGTATAATTGAAAATTGTCTCTGATTGACTTTGTTCTTTTACAATATTCGTTTGGTTTTATTAACGCCACACAAGAAGCAATACGAGGGCTTTTGGCGATGGACCTCGTAATTTTGAACCTCGGTCAAGTGATGTGGACGACATCTGAACTGGCACCCCCTCTCCTAACTTCCACACTATGCTAATGGGAAGACTTTAGGCTCCGACAGATTTAAAGTGCATCAGCTCCAGCTACACGGCGGGTCTTCAGTGGCCACAAGGCTCGAACTCGCAACTCGACGAAAACTACTGACCGCGAGTCCGATACCGTGACCACTTTTATAACATCGTAGCACAGTTGAACTGCGGCAATCAGGTCCAATGACAAATTGAAAAATCCTGGATGAGAGCCACTTTAGAGTGAGCATTTCTTCTTTCGAAATTAAAATATAATGACAAAATAGGAACTTTTCAATGAATTTGAAAGAATGTAAGACCTGGTAGATGAATCCTTATCATTCCAATTTCCAATTTTTTGTGTGATTAGTTTAGTTTAGTTTTTATTAACGTCGCACTAGAAGCAACACGAGGGCTATTGGCGACGGACCTCGTAATTTTGAACCACGGTCAAGTGACGAGGACGACACCTGAGCTGGCACCCCCCTCTCCTAACATCCACACCACGCCAACGGGAGGACTTTGGGCCCCGAACAGATTTAACGTGCATCAGCCCCGGCTACACGGCGGGTCTTTGGTGGCCAAGGATCGAACCCGCGACTGAACGAAAACCGCCAGCCGCTATCCACGACCTTGACCACTAGGCTACCACGGCCCCCAATTATTTGTGTGAATGGGTAACTGTGGATTTTAATGGCGCAAGAGCCAAAGTAGGCTATGCTGCGCCAAACACTTGTTAAAATCGATTAGAAATTAATGGCATTAAAAACACAAGACCAACACAAAAAGATAAAAGGTTAAAAATCAAATGTGCTGTAAAAGACCAATATGTCGTAAAAAAGCAAATAAATTATGGTGGGGGGTTTCCCCCACAAAGTCAGACAGTTTTAAAACTGATGAATGAAAAAAAAGCCCGGCGATGATGATCAAATTCCAATTATTTCAAGAGCATGAATCATCGGAACAATTATGCCATTATAATAGATTCATTTCGCTGTATTCAACGCGTAGGAGAGTTTTTAAGAGCTTTTTATCTGGTTTAGTTTAGTTTTTATTAACGTCGCTCTAGAAGCAACACGAGGGCTATTGACGACGGACCTCGTAATTTTGAACCACGGTCAAGTGACGAGGACGACACCTGAGCTGGCACCCCCCTCTCCTAACATCCACACCACGCCAACGGGAGGACTTTGGGCCCCGACAGATTTAACGTGCATCAGCTCCGGCTACACGGCGGCCAAGGATCGAACCGCGACTGAACGAAAACCGCCGGCAGATAGTCCACGACCTTGACCACTAAGCTATCTTGCAGTTAGGTAGGATTTGTAGACCTGACTTTTTACAAATCTTACGCATAGACTTGCTCTATCAAAGACATATCTGTAGTTTCATTTTCTATAATAGAAAAACATTTGAATTTACTTTTTCAATCAATTTTTTTTAAGAGAAATTCGCTCCAAGCATGTATAATTTCTTTTTGTATTTTAGGCGATATATGCGATGGATTATTAGCAAATAATTTTAAATGTTCTTTCAGTATTTCATCTCCTGCATCAATTCGGAATTCGAGCAGTTGACGGAAATTTCCATTGCGTTGGTTGTGTTTCTTGTTTTCATCTGCTCCGTTAATTTGTCCACAATAGTGATGATCTATTAAAGGAAGTCTACTTCTGTCACAGAAAGTTGATGTTTTTAAAATAGGACTGAGTTTGATTCTCTTTCCTTTCGCCTATCGAAAGCTAGCAGTATCGATAATATGTATTACGGCTTGTTTGCGTCCTTGTTCAATGCTCCTTAAATTGTCAGCAGTTAGCAAAGATTTGTGTGTTTTTTTTTCTTGGTGCTGCATGATTTTGAAATGGATTTTTCTTGATGATTGCGCGATTTCTTGTTATGTCCCTCCGCATCAGATACAAAATGGCTGATTAACTAATAGTCCCAACGGTTGACTACTAGAGTTGCCCGCACATTCCTTAGAAGTAACTACATAATATTTGCAATAAATTTCATCATCAATGGTGAAATAAGTGAGCCATGGGTACTGTAACACAGTGAATTATATCGAAATTTACTCTTCACTTTTTAAAATTTTTTATTATAAAACGAAGAGCTTAGAAAGACATACATGGCTGCTGGCATCCAAAATTATTTTTTCTTCGTGATTCCAAGCTTATGATTGAAGTAATTTGATATGCCATTTTTCAAATTGCGGTGTTGTTTTCATATAAATTTATGTATTTTCTGAAGAATAATAAATTCTTGAGTTCTGTATTTGTATTTCCGTTTCCGATGGGTGATTTCCTACTTCTTCGCTGTTATTTAATGTTCATTTTTCTGCTTCGAATTGAAGTTTGGATCTTTTTCGCCAGAGGTAAACAATTTTAAAATGGACGGACTTTTCCTATAATTCATTGTCGATTCGAAAAATTTAGGAAAAGATTCAAGCAAATTAAAATTTATAAACTTAATGATTTGAGCAAATGAAAATATATCGACCCAGATTTTCCGATTACTGTTCGTTTACGAAAGCTGAGACTACATCTTATGGACGATTTAACTCCACAAAGAGGTGATACGCTAAGATTGGCCTTTCCGAAGACCTGTTTCCTCATAGATCACAGCCTGGAAATTTTTTTCCCCCGCGCAACTGTTGGGGGTGAGAACATCATCTACAAGGATACACCATCATCGCTTCGTATTTTAAACACTGTCTCGGAAGAACATTTTGAATACAGCAAATAAACTTTTTTTTTCTCTGGAATTGGTTTACACGGATTCATTTTTTTTCTTATAGATGAAAAAATTTAAGCATGAGGAGAAAAAAGTTTATTATTATTTTTTTAAGTTTAGAGCATCTATAATAGTATAATAAATGAATTATACAGAAATATTTTCATTTACAGAAAAGTTTGGGGATGCATATGCCTTTTTGCGACTTCTCGGAGACGCCATTGAGTATAAGTACCAATATTGTCCCGATAGACAATGCAGTTATTTCATCTGTTTTCCAACACTAAAGCTGCAGACAGAATTAGTCAGCTGGGCCCACACCTCAACATCTGTGTCGCAAGGGGCTAGGGACCCCACTACTCTCATGAATACTTAAAAGAGTTGTCAGACGCTGCATTTAAACCAATAAATATGAACTTAAGAAGTATTGCATCATTTTCGGTTACATAGCCCCTTTCCTTTGATCAATAAGAACGTGCTAATATTGCTTATGCATCCATTGCTATTAACAATAACAAAGATTGCAGAAACAAATACTACAAAACTTTTGGATTGATGTATTGCTAACTTTATTTGCCACAATTAACCTATTGTGACTTGCCCCTTTTCTTGGAAGCAATAGCCGGGGAAAAAAACCACCAGCGAAGTAAGCATGCATTTTGATAAGGGTGGCCACCATCTGTACTCGGCCATCTCTAGGTACAAATTTAATTTCGTCACACAATTTCGCAAGCGCTATTATCACTGAATCTCGTAATTTTCAATCTAGATTAGATGACAAGGACCGAAACCTGAGCTAGGATACATATGTCCCGCTTTTAAAGCTTTGAGACCCTGTCCGATTTGAATTTCAGCAACCTTAATTATTATTCTACATAATTCGAGAGACCAACCCCCCGCTCCGCACATAGTGCACTACGGGTTAATTATTATTCTACAAGTAGGGTTTTTGATGAATTCAAGATTAGAACCCATGATTTGATTTTTTTACTTTCATCAAAGAAGCTCGTGATCCTAAACACCGTAGTATTTCAGTTCACGTTTCAATTTAAATTATTTGATTTTGTAGATGACCATTTACTCATATTTTCTATATATTCTAAAATTTAACAAATTTTATTCATTTCATTGTTAACAAATACACCTTATATCTGGATGTGTCATTTGTTATATTTATGCTAATCAAAAGGTAAAGAATACTATTTTCTTCAAGAAATCGCCATAATTTTTTGATGAATTATTTCTTTCCAATTTTTGAGATACACAACATTTTTCCAGATAAAATTCAAAGTATAAACACAAAATGTCCACAATATAATTAATAAAAATATTGGCATTATTTTAAAAGCTTTTAATAGTATATTATATAATAATTATTACATGAACTGAAGATATTTAACAGAATATTAAAGACTGAGAACAAAAAATTAAATAAGTGCATTTTTTATTACAATATTTGAAAAAAGTAATGATCTGCATTTTTAATAATATTGAATTGCACAATATCGCAAAGCACTAGATTTTAAAATTAATAAAATACAATAATTATATGATATATACCTTTAAAAATATGTATAAAAAAAAAAAAAAAAAGGAAAGACTGAAAAACAAACTCAAATTTTTTGTCTTTGGTTCATATTTAATCAATACAATAAATAAAAGAGAAAACTCTTAAGTATCATAAAATGAAAGGAAAGTTTTTGCAAAACTGACAAACAGAAAATTTTAATCATCAAATGACACTACAAAAAATATTGATCACTTAAACAAAAGAAAACTTTGAAAATAATTTTCAATAATTTCAGTCTCTTTATTTAAACTGAATGCAGTTCCATTGTTTCAAACAAGCTTTTACATGAAATTTTGTAAACTATTAAAGAAATGCAAAATATAAATATAAAAAAAAAACAATTGTAGTATATAAAAAGGTGCACAAGGTATTACTAAAAATTAAGCAATTAATTTAACATGCAATTATAAAAGAATGTATACTAATAAAAAGAACAATTGAGATACAAGAACAAGAAAACACTCTTTATACTTTCAGATAATTACATCATTGAAACATTTTTAACTGTCAAATAAAACAGATTAAGGAACTTTAACACCAATTGACCTAAATTCAGATGCATTCATACATCCAAAAATGTATTTTTGAACAATTTGAAGGTAAAATAATAAAAACCGAATAAAAATTTATATAAAATAGCAACACTGTAAAAGAAAAAAATATATGGTGTCAACTGTTCCATAAAATAACATTTAATTCACAAATTCTTAAAAAATATCAAACATCTCATGTACTAGATTAAAGAGCAAGTTATAAATGTTATTTAAATTCTTTAACATTTATCATGTATTGTAGGGATAGGAATAATATCGATATGTAAAATAGTAATATTTTAATAACTACATGTACAGCTATTCAATGTCATGTAAAAAGAAATAATTCATGAATTAATACTTTTTCCCCCCTTACCATGCACTTAACTATCACACTATAATCCTCCTACACTGATACTTTATAGCACAGAGAAGCTATGTCCAAATAACGTAACTTTGAGAAAATGATAAATTTTGTTAGAAAGTTTGTTTACTGTAATACTAACAAAGGAGAATTACAAATATATTTGTTTTTTATTTAACATAATTATAACAATAATGAGTCCAACCTTATACCATCCCATTGGACACTCCAATCTTTGTGTAAAAATTCAAAGATGTTTATAGTCAAATTTAGATTTTTAAATTAAGTGGACATGGCAATTTCTGTGCTAAAAGGTCTCAACATAGAATCCTTTCAAAAAGCAGTATTTACCTTGAAACTATTAAATTAAACCACTCAGTAATTATTTTTTATAATAAACTTACTAACCAAATTTCATATTTGCTTTCAATAAAAATGTATTTAACATATATATGCACGAATACACAACATCAAAATTGCATCAATATCACACTGTACATGGAAGACATTTAATACCATTCTTTGAATAAATAAAATGAATGAAACAAATACCGGCTGACTTAAAAATGCATCATAAACGTTTCTGACACAGCACATAAGAAAAATATTGCACTAATAAAATTAGAATGTCAGTTTTTGATGTATTAAAATGCATTTTGATTAAAATAAAATAAAGATAAAAATTTGATTGCCTTTGAACTTGAGCTATAATAGATTTTGCAGTTTTTATAAGATAAAACCAGTAAAATTATTACATACATATTTCTAAATTGACACGAGTCATTATCTTAGTGATTAAATTAACACTGCATGCTTCCCAAAATGCATAAAGGAATATCAGTTGTACTCCAAGAATAAGATACTTGACCAAATTGGGACAGTCTTAGAAAGCTCGCTCAGAACAGATAAACAATTTTTAATACTTGGAGACTGACCCAGAAAGGTTTTAATGAAATGATCAGAAAATATTAACCTTGTCATAATCAAGCATCAAAACTTGATACATGTGATTTCTTTCGTTTCTTTCTTTTTTTTTTTTAAATTCATTTTTTTGAAAACATGAATAATATAAGAACATATTCATTTAAATCTATGCAGATTTACAAAGAAAAAAAACTTTTTTTTCTCCTAATGATATACTTCTAGAAATCAATAATTTCCAAATGGATAAATGCAGGATAAAATGCAGCTAGTACAAAAGCCTAATTAATAAGAGGACATTATTTTTTTTGTATGAAAAATTTGCAATAGCAAATATTACTACATTAGGAAACTTTAGAACTTTGATTTCTGTGATTATAGACAAATCATTTTTCTTTCATTCTCATCTTTAGTGAAAATCACAGAAAAACATTTTTTTTTGTGCACAAATAACAGATCAAATGAGTTTGATTGTCCAGAAATGCAAACATTTTGTAATGTTTTAATTAAAAAAAAAAAAAAAAAAATTTAATTATATAAAATTTAAAAATTTTAATTTTTTAAAATTTAAAAAAAAAAAAAAAAAAAAAAATGGAAATAGTGTACATTTTTTCATTGCAACAGAATCCAATCAGCACACATAAATATATTGCAAATAAAAACTTATAACTTTTTCTCTCCATATTCTAAACTATTAAGAGTAAAAGTGAAAAAAAAAAAAAAAAATGTTAAATAAGTTTATAAGGTACATAACTCATGATATAAAAGGACATGAAAATAAAATTTTTTTGATAACATACTGCATAATCACATCACTTATTATATATTCATATAAATATACAGTAATCCTAAAATCTTGACTTGTTTAGAAAATTATTAATTAGTACAGAAAACGAACAGATATAATTTGAAAAGACCTTTACTTTCTTTCTCCTTTTTTTTCCACATCAAATGAGACTTGCAACACAATAGTAATAGTCAAATTTATATGGCATATTTAAACAAAATGTAGTTCAAATACACTAGCCATTTGTAAAAGGAAATTAATTATCACAAAATAACATATTAATAGTTTTAAAAGAACACAATATAAATGCTACATTGTTTTATATCTTGTCATGTTTTAGACAATACAAAGCAGTGAAAAAAGAGCTACCAAATACTCTTTGAGATAATCAGGATACATATATATAAAATGAATTACAGTACTGAAAATATGGCTACAAATTTTTTGTAAACTTGTGCTTCTGAAGCAATATATCTTTCATATTGGTTAACTTTCTGTATTTTTTTAAAATTTCAGTTCAACGTTAATAAAACCAACCAACCAATCATGGAAATTTCAAAAATGAAAATGTTTTAACATTTCAGGATAACAATAATTCAAGCACCAGAATCAAGGACACTTTTTAAAAGTAGGTTTAAAACTCAAATTAATATACACATCTATAATAATAAAACATGTACAAGCAACTATGAATAATCATTTCCAATAAATATTTCATACATGAAGGTTGAGTGAACTACATTTTGATTATTACACCACAAAATATTCAAACAAAAAAACTATTTTGTAAGTTTCACATTAACAAATGATAATCACATCAAATGCAAAAATAATGATGAACAGTGCAACTACATAGTACAATATAGCTAAGGTGCCATTTTTAGGTTTTAGACATAACACTTTGGCACGGATAATACAGTTATAAATTTGGCTCATCTCTCCCTTCCTTAATATGAAAAAAAAAAAAAAAAAAAAAAAAAAAAAAAAAAAAAAAAAAAAAATAAAAAAAAAAAAAAAAAAAAAAAAAAAAAAAAAAAAAAAAAAAAAAAAGTGATATTATAGAATTAATATTTCTATGACATTACATAGGTATACTCAAACATACGGTATACTTTCTAGAAGGAAAATGTCTAAAAAAATATTTTAAACAACCTTTATAAGCTTCTTTTTAAGTATGGACATTAAGTTAAAGATTAATTTTAATATCTCTCAGAACAAGACATTTAAAGACATGAACAAGATAATATTTGTGCCTATTTAATTATTAATGTATTTATGTACAGGAATGAATTTGTAATATCTTCCATTTATTCTATATTAGAAAATTGAGAAAGAAGGGACCACATTTAAACTGTATCCTAAAATACTGTATTTTTTTTAAAGTTGATGAATTTCAAAATATTTTAGATAATACTGTTCATATAGAATTGAAAATCCAATTAGACAACATAAATATTTAGTAAAAAAAATTGATGTTTTGGCATATCAATATGACATCCTAAAAACTGACTTCAAGCAGTTTTGCACTTTACTTTGATGGTTAAGATAAAACTTTACCAGTTAAACAAAACAATGTGTTTCCTATAAAAGTTTGGCATATTTTATTTAATGCATTTTACTATTTTTAAAAAATTATTAATGTTACACATTTTCAAATACCCTATTTTATTTAATTTTATTCACATATTTAATTTATGAAACTCTAAGATATTAATTACAATTTTGTTAAAGGGTCTTCATTACTTTGGATTTTTAAAATAAGATAGAAAAATATCTTAAGTTATATTAAGCTTCATTTAAAGCATACAATATTAAAAATATATATATGTAAAATTAAGAGAATTGAGAGGATCTAAAATATATTTATATTAGAATGAAAAAAAAAAAAAAAAAAAAAAAAAATATAAAAAAAAAAAAAATTATTTTTTTTTTTAATCATGAGAAACTTTTTTTTTATTTTTACAATTGCATTACTTCAAGCTTTTAAATTAAAAAAAATGTATGCCATTAGCATTTTGAAAATCAATTGAAAAAAATAGAATGACATAAAGCATTTTTTACTACAAAACAATTGTAAAATATGGCTATTGGAATGCAAGTCAGTCATGTGCCGAATATTAAAATTTTAAAAAGTTATATTTAATAATATTTAATAAAGTTCTATACTAATTAATTCAGAAATAATCTTGTTTCTATTCCATCATTATATCAAATAAATATTTTAAAATATTTTCAGTGGATCTGATTAGATTGCATATTTTTGCATTTGATTTTAAAAATGCTGATTTTTTTCAGTTTAAAAAATTGCAGTGTAATTTTCTTTAGTTAGTATAATAAATGATTCTGAAGTTTTAAGCAAAAATGTGAATAACAGTTGTTCAAAATCAGTACACATAAATCTTGAGGAGATCTGAAGATTCTAACTTAATAATATATATTAAATCCTATCTACATAAAAATTCAAACTAAAGACAATAATTAAAGGGATGATAATTATTCATGTAATAGTTTTTATAGGAAATTAAAATACAGGAAGAAAAAGCCATCACTGCACTTGTGTTTTAATCATACTTTCTTTTACCCACTTAATTAGAAGGTGAATGTAATACTGTGTACTGATGATTGAAGCTTCAGATAAATTATATATATAAAAGCTAAAATCAAAATTATAATGAATTAAAAAGATTTAAAAAAATCTTTGCAATGCAAAAGGAATTATTATAAATTCTAAATATTTTACTGGAGATATAGCATTTAATAATAAATAAATAAAACAAATTATAGAAAGCCCTTAGCTTTCAGTTTTTTAAGCCAAAATTTTAGAGGGAAAAATAGCTTAAATAAAATATACTTACTTATTTCAGAATAAAAAAAAACTACGGATTAGCCACTTTCATATGTTAACTTAAAATATTTATATTCACATAACATTTTCTACAGCATTTTTTTAGCAAATGAATGATGAGATATACATGAGTTTAATATTAATAAAACTACAATATATGATGTCTCTTCAATACGTCAAAAAAGTAACACATCTCAATATTAAATACACATTTTTAAACTGTACATAACTTTCTAAAACATCAATTATAAAAGAAATGTACATTTCAAGAATTTACACATCTTGTATATATATAACATAAGTAAATTCTTTCAAAACTGTAGACTTTCTTTCATAAATTTGTTAATACTGTTAGTAGCATGACTCAAGCATCTAGCACCCAATGTGTTGGAGCCCAATCAGGATCTGTCTCTACTCTTTTTACAATCGTTAAAAGTTCTTTAAATGATTTATTAATTTCTTCATTAACTAATGTGGCATTGAATCTATAGCCATAAACCCTTTCAATATGCCAACTGTTATCTATAATATCTTGTAATTCTCTATCCTAAAATAATGGGAAAAAATTTTAGTACATGAAAATAAAATAATTTATTTCAAAATGCATCAACAGTTAACTAGATCAATAATCCTGAAGTATTATTTAATGTAAGTTGATAAATGGGGAATGAAAAAGTTATTTTTAAAGCAATCAACAATTTTAAAATAAAAAAGGGACAAATACTTGATAAATGAAAGGGTAAATTGACAAAGGAAATACACATCAAAAGAATCTAGTCAAAGTATCCTTAAATTTTTTATAAGCTTATAAATACATTTTACAATAAGAATCCTAATTTCTTCATTAGTGATTTTTAAAAACAAAAACATTTATTAAATCACAAAAATGAATACATGCAAATACTTTTTTATGAAAACCAGATATCTTACCCGTTTTTTTACATACAATTTTCATTTACATATCTGAACAAATAAACAATTATGAGGAATGTGCTCAATGAAAATATAACGTAACACATATCACTAAATAAATCTAGAATATAAATTGCTTTGCAAATTCAATGAAAAAATTAATAAATTATATTTTAAAGTTTCCTAAATGGTTTGAAAGTGTCATATGTCAGAATTTTTTTATTAAATACAAAATTTTCATAAAACTACATGCATGATAGGAAACAGGCTGCAAAGAAAACAATAGTAAAAAAAAAAAAAAAAAAAAACTGTTTACAATTCAAATTTATTATTTATTGACACAGAGACAGCATTTTTTTTTTTTAACTGAAATAACTTTGAAAATTGAAATTTCCTTAAAAATCAAGTTTATTAATATTTCAAATAACTTAGTATAAATATATTAAAAAAATTGCCTGTTAATATGTCCTTTCAGAGCAAGTTATTCAAAGTATGCAATGCAGATTTCGTAATAAAATGATACTTACAGTAAAACCACGGGAATAATTTTCATCAAAAGAAGACTGAGCATTATTTCTAGTTTCCTTGAGCAATTCAAAAGGTGGCGGTTTCACAAAAATAACATAAGGCTTTAATTCTGCTGTGCACAATAATTTCAAAGCCTACAAATACAAATTTCAGTTTATAGAAACATTTAGAACAATCTATGAAACATACATAAAATATTTTACTTAAATGCAAATATAATATTGATACTCTATTTAATTTTCTCAAAAAGGTTTTGAGGATACAGATATTTAATATAATATTTATGTCTATTTTGAAATAATTCAATACAACATTATTTTTGAATGTTCGAGATAGAGAAAACTATGCTTTTTTTCAATCAAACCTTTAAAAAATCCTGAATTATAATTACATTTCAAGAATTCAATGTATAGTTTAATCTATTTTGGTAATATTTGCCTCTACTTTGGCCTCATGAAAATATGAAATTGTCCTATTTTATACAATAGAACCATAAGAAAAATTATAAAAGCTTTAAAGTTAAAAGTTGCATCTAATTTTCAAAACTTTTCCCAAGAACATTTTTACACAATGGTAACAACTATCATAACCTTAAATAACAAAATAAAAAGAAGAAACACAGATCAAATTTAAAAATTTATTTCCAAATAATGAAATATGTAAGTAGTAAATTATAGCTTTAATTTTTTATTTTTAACACAAAAATATATTTTAATTTTTGGCATTATATTTTACAGAATAAATATAAAAATAATAATAAAAAAAAATTATGAGCTTAAAAAAATGAAAATAAATTTAATTTTATTTAATACATAATTCATTTAGCACTAATATTTTTTCATAGATCACACCAAATTTTTTATAATTATAAAAGTAAATAACTCAAAATAAGGAATTATCCAAATAAATATGTTAAAATAATATAATTTATCCAAGAAAATATGCTGTTCCAAACTGGAACAAAATTTTATTTTCTGGTTTGTGTAAACTGTCAAGATAAAGTATTACAATAAATAATTAAATTTTAATTCAATTTTGTATAAATACCGATAAGGAAAAATTGATAAATAATTAATAATTTATGTAGTATTGCTTTTACCTGAGGGTGAGGATTCAATATACAAACACGTCCTGATCTTACAATTGTGAACACTGAATCCAAACTTGTTCCATACAAATTTCCTTTATATTCTCCATATTCTACAAATTTTCCTTCTCTGATACCTTGCTCCATTACTTCACGAGAAACAAAATAGTATTCTTTACCTTCTTCTTCCCATCTTTTAGGTGATCGACTTGTATCTGAAGAAGATAACCATAAAGGAAAATATTTGTAAATATGAACATGTAAAATGATTATCAGTAAAAAATAAAATAAACATAATTTAAAAATTCTTACGTGGAATAGTAGTTTTATAGTGTACTGGATCATATGATATGAGTTTTTGTTTCAACTCATTACGGCCAACACCAGGAGCACCTAAATTGAGATTGAAGTATGTTCATATTCATAAACATGAAATATTATTAAAATATATTTTGACTTAGAACTAATTAAAAAAGGTATCAAAAATCAGAATAGATAATTTAATCCTGTAAATAATTTAATTAAACAAAGAGATATATTAAGAATAGACTTTTGTATATGTAAAAGAAAGGATTAAAAATAGTTTTTTAAAATCAAAAGTTACATGAATGGCTCACCTCCCATAAAATACTTTATATCTTTAAATTACAGAGATTAAGATAAAAAATTCATTAGAATACATAATTCAAATCAAAACATAGTAACCACAGAAATTCTACCTCAGCTACATATCCAAGTGAACATGGAAAAGGTATTTATTGCATGGGATATAAATTATCAAATAAAGTAGAATAAGTACTTTCAGTTGAATATATATATATAATTGATTTAACAATTTCACTACAAAAGAACAATTGTAAGCTCAAAATAAAGCATATATTTTACAACTTACAGGAAAAAAACCAAATTGAAAAAATACTTATGAAAATCTTAAAAAAGTACTTATATTTACTTATAATATTATGCTTATTACTTATAGAAAATATTTATGAAATTTATATAACACATACATAAACAATAAAATGGTTGAAATAACAAATTAAAATTATTATTGAAGCAAGAAGTAAAACATTGAAATTTTTGTAAAAAAATTTACAAAGGAAAAAAACTTAGAAATAATTTTTTAGATTATAAAAATAATGATTAAAAAAGAAAAATTCTTAATAGCAAAAATTTAGAACAAATAAAAATGAAAATTACACAACAAAACAATTAAGAAAGAGATCAAACATTTGAAGAAATGCTATATAAATAAAATAGAAAGAAGATAAGATTGAAATAATGAAAAAGTACAAACAAAACGAAAACAGAGGAGAAAAAAATAACAAGAAATTGAAATATGACATTGCTAAAAGCTGAATCTGGATTTGGACAAATTAGCTAATTAAACATAATTTACAGGTCCAACATTCCCAACATAATTTATATTGAAATTCCATAAATTAAAAAAAAAAAAAAAATATTGCAATAGAGGAAATCAGGTTTAATATATATATATAGACAAAGAGATATATCCTATCTGTAACTAGTGAAAATATAACAAAAACAATCCTAAAATTAATCAACCAGATTAATAAGCTTACATGAGACAACACAAAAAGCAACCACAAAGCACAAATTTAATGCTTACAAACCAAAATTTTCCTCCATATGCTAACACTGGAAATGTAGCAATTCTCTCTATCAGAGAGAAGGAGTACTAATGCAGAAGATAACATTAAAGAATTAAAAATAAAACAGAAGAAAAGAAAATTTTAAAACGAGAATAACACACACACACATGCGCGTGCACACACACACCACACTGTGTATATATATTAAAAAGTTAAACTTTATTTTTTTTTTAAATTACTCATGATAAAATTCAAAGGAAATTCCACTGGAAATTTTTTTTAAAACTTATCCAGGTTAATGTAAATATCCTGTATATTAATTACAATTCTAATATGACACAAGATTTGATTATAAATTATATATATTCCTAAAAAAATTCAGACTTAATGAACTTCCCCAAAAAGAAAATTTACAAATTCTTAAAGAGAAAAAGTCTCTTTTATCATACATATATCTAGAAATTTATTATCTTCTATTTCTTAAAAAAAAAAATATTCTGCTTCATTTATATCAACATAATTTTGCAATAAATTTAAATACTCTGGATACAAAGATAAGTAAGATTAAACTTCATCATCTTCAATAATTTGAGAGAAAATATCATCATCAATATATCTAAAAATTTTCAAACTATTATAAAAAAATATTCCATAAAAAGGTAAATAAATATTGGCTAAACAATTTTTTGCAGGTTCACCTTGTAATACCTCTTTAATCTGTTTATAAATCTTGTTATTAAAAAATATAATTTCTTTTAAGATTAACATAATTAAGCAATTTTTCATATGCAATAATCTTATTAATATTAAATTTTTCATAGATCTCTTTTAGAATTTAATAAGATCCTTTGCATCAATAGAATTAAAAAAGAACTATAGAATAGCTATAAATAATAGTAAAATCATACCTACAAATAATAGTATAATCATACCTACAAATAATAGTAAAACCATAGTTATAAAAATAATTGCATGAATCTTTTTATAAATAACGTATTTGACAATATCAGCACTATTTTTAATAATACCATTTAATATATCTATAATATTTTAGTTAACGTCTTGGCAATTTAACATTAATATGAACAACCAATTTTCTTATAAAGTACAATATTTCTACCAGATATTATACTTTCTGACAATTTCTCTTAACTCTAAAGGAATTATTTTTCTCAAAATGCTTATTAGTTACGTTAATGTAGAACTTTTTGCATATAATGGTATAATTATTAGGTACTTTATCTACATAAGTAATAATAAATCTGACCTGGAGATTAATAATAACAGTTTTTAAGCCTTTCATATAAATATTATCTTTATCATTACAATTTACTTTCCTAAAGACCAATTTATTTACATCATAATTAATTCAATCTTTAAACTATTTAAAAGCTTCAAATGAAGACCATATTTAATTGCTACTCATAATTTAGCAATGAAATTATTAATATTCACGCTAATTTGTTTCTTAACATAAGAACTATTTATCTATTTTTCAAAATGTTATATCTAAAATTAATTCCATGATTTACAATATCTCTCAACTTTTATCCTCAACAATACTCTTTGTAAACACATTACACATAAAAAAATATAATTTTTTTTATTATACTTTAAAATCTTTCTTAATGTTGAAATTTAAAATAAAGATTCCTTTCCCCCCTCTATTTATTACGAAGATTAATGAAATTAATCTAATCTTAAAAGATTTATTCATATAATTTAAATTTCATAACGCACACATAATTGATTAAACATTGTTACCTATGAGAACAATGGGTCTGTATTTCCCAGGTACAGGATGTAGCAATGCAACTTCCTCATACACTGGAATATCTTTTGCATCAGGATCTATTTATGAAGGAAAAAAAAAAAATCAACTTTAAATTGTTCATTTCAGAAGAAATTCTTCAGATGGAAGAAAAAAAGTAATTTTTTTTTTATCCAAAAGTATGCTAATTTAAAACAAAGAACATAAATCTAGGAACATAAAAAGAAATGCAGTACTAGTTGAGTCAATATCAGTCTCAGGAATAATCTTTTGAATAATGCAAACTTAAATTTATAGCAAATTGAAGATTTTTAAAACTAGAAATAAATAATAATATTGAATAAAATAATGCTTCAAAACTGATAAATTAACTAGAATATAACATGTGACATTGTGTGATCTCTTTCACACTAACCACCATGAATGTGAGTCACCAATTGTGGAGATGCCAATCAGCTGAATGTAAACAAACAATTGTAAAGAAATGAATCCAAATTCTGCATTAGATATAAAATGAGCACTTTAACCTTAACTTGCATTTTTGACATTTGCTTCCCTTTCTCACCTTTTTCTTTTAGCTGTTCAAACTTATCTGCAGCATTTTGTTAACCATAATTAACTTTAAGCCTTTTTCTGATAAAGAGTATGATGATGCAACATTCCACTTAGTGACCCTGAGTAAGTGGTACTGTGTTTGTAGCAAATGACTCTAACAATCTTAGAAAAGCAGAACAATTTCCTATCACAGCCAGAATCCCACTCTCAAGCCAACAACTGAGTGGATTAATAACAACTAGAGATCTGACTGCTGCCTGCATACAACTACAATCTTTCTGATCCTGACTTGCCTGGATTGCCTTCTTTGTACAGAACAACAGGGGTCTATTGGATTCACCCTAGATATTTGCAAGCATTTTAAACCTATATATTTTTTGTCATCAGAGAAGCTACAAAGGTTGCTCTATAGCATTGTGATGGATGCTCAAAATCAATCATCATCCTCCACGCAGTCTCCATTTCACATTAGCTTTGAGCTTGAATCCCACATACATTGTCCTCAGCACAACGACCAAGACTTCTTAGTGGCTTGGAAGTGGACTCTTCACTTCCAAACAGGTAACTTTTGATAGATGTATCACTCAATTGAACCGTTAGATTCCTGCTGGATCTTTTTGTTAGTTCATATCCACCCTTCGGTTTTGAAAAGGAGAACTGTGGCCTTATATGATCCTTTCACACTGATCACCTTTAATGTGAGCTGACAGCTGCAGAGATGCAAAGTGGCTGAGTGTGAACAAACAGGTGTAAAGAAGTGAATTCAAGACTTTCTGCATCAGATATATAAAAGCAGCTTCAACCTCGACTGGTACTCATAAGAACAGCCTTCAGCATTAAGTGCTTAGAGCACCAGACATCTTCTGGTCTCAAAGTTAAGCACCATTGGCCATGGTCAGTTTCTGGGAGGGTAACCAAACGGGAACTGAAAGATTTAAATAGCTCTTCTTTCTATGTTCTTTAAATAATTTTTTTTCCATTTTAATTCCTGAAATTTTTCTAAATATTGCTGCACACCTTTGCTTTGACAAAACTCCACCTTCCTCTCAAATACTCCAAATAGGGCAACAAATAGAGACTGTTTCCTGACAACCAATGGAATTCAAGTTTCTTAGTACTAATGACTTCAATTTCCTGCAAGATTCCTAATTTTACTTCTCATTCTCAGCTAATAAGAAATCTCCTTCTAAACCAATCCCACAGAATGTGTAAGCTTTCAACTCCAAGGTTTTTATTGGTTTCTCATATATGAATTTTTAAAGGTCACTTTGTGGCTTAGATTCTTGACAAAATTGTCAACCTTAGTTGACTGACACTCCTGGCATCGAGTCCTATATTGTTCTTTTAACTGTCAGATCATCAGCTGTTGCTTTGGTTAATTTTAATTTCATTTAAACATTTTTATTAAAAAATTGTCATTTATACTATGGTGCCTGGCTGAAAATTTTAACCTTCTGATACATAAAGTCACGATGATAACATTTCACAAAATTTTATAACATGATGATACTACATATACTAATATCATAAAACTTTATTTCACATTTCAAAGTACAAAACTAAAAAAAATCTTACCAAAATAATTGGAATTTTCATTCTTCTTACATAAATTACCATTCTGAAAATTTGACAGGCGCCTAAGAATAAAATTGATAAGAATGAAAATTTTGCAAATCAACTTGAACAAGATCATACAACACAAACTAATGCATATAAAAATGTATAATGACCTTTTCAGAAGAGTAGGACTAGGTATAATTCCAATACGTAAATCATTATCTAAATGGGCTTGCCACCAATCTGGATCTTGACGACTCACTATATGCAAGACATCACCTCTTCGATAAGCAAGACCAGAATCAGGCTTTGGATTGAGTGAATCAAGCATAGGGTCATAACAGAAATTAGCTCGCACTTGATCAGAAGGTGCATGTTTTGGAGGAACTCCAGGTACAAGTTTAAAAGTAATAGTGCCCTCTCGACATTGCTAATGATTAATTAAAAAGAATACAATTTATTGTGAAATAACTTTTAATTGAGATAGTACTATAAGATAAATATATAAAAAATGTAAAGACAAATAATGATAGTTACCTCCTGCAATTTCCAAATGTCATGGTCATAAAAAAAGAAAAGAAATTTAGTTTATAAATTATCATTATATATACAAAAATATCAAAATATATACAATAGTAACTACAACAAGTGTAGCTACTAATACCCCTATTCATTAAAAAAATAAATAAATCATGTTAATGTTCTAATTTACTAATTTGCACTCATTATAACATCAAAAATAAAAGATGCTAACATATAATTATAAGATTTTAAATTTCAAAACATAAATTCACACAGCAAGGGAGACTTTTGAAAATTTATAAACAAAAATTAAGTTATTTATAATTAAATATACAAAAGCATAAGAGTCATAAATAAAACTAAAAGTATATAACTAAATTTAAACATAATTAAAATCTGAGAGTTTGAAAGAAAACTATTAAACCTTGAGACAAAAGCAAGAGGGAAAAAAAAAACCTTTTCAATAAAAAGAATATTTCAGTTTTTCCTCTATATAAATATATATAACTCAATGATAAACATTGTTTTCTATACATGTATACAATACATTTAAATAAAAGAGATAATCATTTACAACTTACCAAAATTGCAAGAATGTCTAATGGACTTTTGCCTTTAACACGAATGCCATTTACTTCTCTAAGTTCATCACCCACATTTATAAGGCCTATAATTGGATTATATAAAAATACAATTAAGTAAATTATTTAGACACTGTAATAAGAGAAACAGATAAAAACTTCCTTAAGCATTCAGAACTTTTTAAAATGAATAATAGAGAACAAAGTTTTTCTAACATTACGGATATATGAATTCAGTATTATTAACATTGACAATTATATGCCAGACTAGACTTTTAATTTTTTTCCCTCACACTTATTGGTATGAAAAAAAACTTTTTTAAAAATTAAAATATGGTTTGAAAAGTCATATTTATGTGAACAATAATTGCATAAGGACAGCAATTAAAATGAAAGCAATTTTTTTAAATGTAGATTTTGACGCAAACATTAGACAGAAGAGAGAGGGAAGGATGATATAAAATAAATAAAAATTAACTTATACACACAGGTGAAAAAAAAAATTGAATCCAATAATATTTTTGTGATATGCTTTACAAGCTAGATTTATCACATTAAAAAAAATCACATAACAAAATATTTTAGAATGTTATCTAAGATAAAGACATATATATTCAAATAAATTACTGAAAGAAAATACACATTATTGTCAATGAAATTTTCGTTTAATCAAAATACAAGAATTAAAAAAAAAATTATAGGTGCTAGTACATATAAGAAAGCTATTATATGGCTAATCCTGTTCAAGATCAAGGACATCTTTTTGTTCCACTTAAAATCAAATCCAACTGTACCATTAGGGTACGAATTTTTGAAATTAATAATTTATTAAGCCCTTCCAGCCACTTTCCTCATTCTGGGACTAGTAATATTTTTTATTTAACTTGTTTTAGATTCTTTTTTAATGCTGATGCAAATTGATAAAACTGAATACCATATTAAAATATAGAGTGAAATGGAATTAAATATTTGTGGAAATCATTTTACAATCAATTGTAAATATTTGAGTAACTTCAAAGAATTCATTTACATTTGATTCTAGTATATTTGAAGAATTATAACAAGATGTTGAATAATGATATATCAAATGAGAATAAATTAACAAGGGATGGATAAATTTTCAGAGGCAGTAATTAACAGAGAAAATATATGACTTTAATACACGATCCTTAAACATTTTGATACAATCCATAGAAATTAGAAAGGCAGCAGTCGGTTATAATGCAAAATAACAAAATCAAATGTTTCATATAGATTCCCTAAATTTTGATAGCTGAAATTAAAAAAAAAAAGTTTGAAGTTAAAAGAATTGAAAAGCATCTTACCACTGCGGTCAGCTACACTTCCTCTAACAATGCGGGATACAACAACAGCATCTGATGCTTCATCTATTTTGATGGTTGCACCCTGGAGAAAAGAAATTAAAGGAAAAGTTTTTTAAAGTTTTATCTATGTATTTTCATGAATAAAGATGTAAATCTTGAAATACTTACTATCAAGTACAATTAACTTTTGGAAAACACATAATATTTTATAAATAAATTATTGTGAGCATGAAAAAATACTTTTTAATACCAAGAAAATAAACCTTAGATTTCTAAGATTTAACATAGTTTTCAAAAATAAATATTCACAAAAATCCATAAAAACTATTTCTATAAAAATCATTAAATACAATATTTTAAATGGAAATGTAACTTATTTACAAAATTTAATGGATAAGAATAAAACAAATCTTAAACTAACCAAGGGTTCAGTATTTTTTATAAGCTGAACAACTTTAACACTCTCATCATCTTCATCAACTTCAAAAGGCACATCTGGCAAAGCTGGAAGAAAATCTTTCCTGGCTACCTGATCATGAGTTTGAAACAAAGCCTGCAATACAAATAATTAATGGTTTCAGAAAACTTTCCATATCCTAATAAATGGGATTGATAGAAAAAAAATCCCTGAGTATTAAATTAATTTTCAAAATTTCAATAGCTATGCTAAAACATACGAGGTGTGACATTTAAATAACTGGACCAGTCTTGAAAATTAGCTGTATTGAAAACAGTATGGTGGAGTCAAGATTATATCATAAAAATGTGCTGCGCATGAAGCTAACCAACAGGTTAAAAAACAATATTTTTTAAATAATTAATGCAAATATGCTACCTTTAAATGAGGTTTCTCTAATATTTCTTTCAGCTCATTTGATTCTTGAGAGCTGACTGATAACAAGAGATCTTTAACCTAGAAAAAATATATTATTGTCATAAAAAAATAAAATATAGGTTATTCTAAAGATAATTTTACATTATTACTTAAAGTTTAAATAATTCTTATCTTTAAAATTTAATTCATATTATGCGATGGATTAAAATTTATAAAATAATAAGTTAATTTGTTAGATATTTAATAAAATTAGCATATGAAACAAGCACTTCACTTTTTAAAAAGCAGCATGATTATTTGTACTAAAATGTCAATTAAAAATCCTTTAATTTATAATATATAAAAGCAATTCAACAACATATCTTACAGAACACAAAAAGTAAAATATTTTCTTACATCTTTTGACAATCTACTAACATCTTGATAGGTTGGTTGAACACAGTATTGGTTGTTGATTTTATTATGAACCTGTAAAGTATATATAAGAAAATTTGCTAATTTATCCCAGATTATTAGTTAACAGTTTAATTATTTTTTATAACATTAAAGCTACATGCATTTCGAATAATCTAAAATATTTACATATTAACTTACACAACCCTTTACAACAAAGAAATAAATGAAATTATAAAAACATTTGAATGAAGAAATATTAATTAGATTGAAAGTTTATAAGATAATAAATATGGAAAACAAAGAGCATAGAGAAAATAATAAAGAATTTTTTAATCTTAAAATTAAAAAAGTTATTTCCTAACCAAACTAAAATTATAAAGATGGAAGGAAGGTCCTTTTCCACTTCATCTTTATTTTATTTAAAAATTTATATTGGCATGTTTGCAAAGATCATGCATTATAATTTCTTTAAAAAATATTTGAAATTATTTTCTAATAACTAAATTAAAAAATATTAGTAAGGGAAAAAACACATAAGAAAAGAAATTCAAAAGAATAATTTGAAATGAGATAATAATTAATAAAAATATGGATTAGGCAGAAAAATGTATTAGACAGATCAACAACACAATGTCTTGTAATAAGATAAAAATTTAAGCAAAATCTTAAGATTAAAAATAGAAATTTTATCAAAATGTATGTGCCACTTTTAACTTTTTTTGGAAAGTGTAATATTTTTCATGAAAAAGCTTAAGTATTATTGAATTATTACAAGTATGAAATTTGAAATTTTCAAAATCATCATATACATTATTTGTGTAAGCTCATATTAATGTTACTCTGCTTTATTCCAATGAGTAACTTAATTTTAAAAAAATAGATCTAATTTTAAAAAAATGATATTTACCTAGTTAATGCAATCACTATATATTTATTATTTATATAAGGCCTCACTTATACTATTTCCTGAGGATTTTTTTTGAGAATTACATAGGTTTCTTGCAGCCAAAAAAAGAGTATTATGAGAAGAAACATTTTTAAAGTAAATTCTTAGAATATTAATCAATAATATAAAAAAATTCCAGATAAATTATTGACCATACATATAACGAGCAAAGTAAGAATACCTTTGTGTAAAAACAAACACAAAGTAATACGATAGATTATCGATGTTTGTAGACTGAAATATATATGTCTGTATGGTTAATTTCATAACTAAGTTCAAAAAGCAGATAAAAAATGGTTTATAAAGGTTGCATCAATTAATAAATTCTCAATAATACTCGCAATTCTACATATTTCGAATTTGCTTATAAAATTCGTTGATGAAAATGTTCTCCCTTTAAAAAATTTGTAATGATTCAGTTAAATAAATCATACTGCAAAGGATAATGCTACATTAAAATGAAATATATCATACTATCAAAAATTATTGAAAAGGGAAATATAAATTATTATACAAAATGTAATGAGAATAAATAAGAAACATTTCAAACAACGACATACTGTAATGAGGGATTGCAAGTTTCTGTTTTGAAGAAGTTGTGATAAAAATAAATGATCTTCAACAGGAGTGTCAACTTTTTCGCATACTTGATCCAAGGAATCTAACAAATTTTGTAGAGCTGGAAACAACATAAAGTTAACAGAATATTTATTTACAAAACTAAAAATATTACACAAAATGAAAGCTCAAGTTCTTTATAAATATAAAATTTTAACAAATATTAACTGACTTCATAATTAGATAGTCTTTCAAAAATCTATTATTTTTAGTAATGAAAATTCACATTTTATTCAAGCTTATTATAAAAAAAAATTAATTGGAAATGTCTTTATAGATATTATGTAGTAAGCTATTATACTTTGACCCTTCTCCAGATAAAAAAAAAATTAAAATTACATAAAGTACTTGAATAATTAAAATAAGTAAATGGTATTATTAAATAAAAATTACAGGTATTTTAATTCTATCATATTAAATTTTTTTTTCTTCCGTTTATGTTAAAATTTTGTTATGGATATAAAATATAATTTACATTGTATTTTATGTACTGAAAAATCAAATAATAGAGGAAAAAATTACCAGTATCGCATCCTGTGCCGTTATGGTAGACACCACCTGACATGATCTGTGCATTAGGACTATCAATTGGTTGGTCCTTAAGCTTAGATTTTTCTTTGCGCAGACTGCAACGGAAACAATTCAAGCAATTCATGTTTTGACATATGACAGATTAAATACTAAATTATTTTTAGTTCTTATCTTGTCACAAACTTAACAGAATAAATATACCCTAAAACCCCACGAATAATTTTCTATGCATTTGTTCTTTACCAAGATTTAATCGCCGAGAAATACTTTTTGTGCACTTTTTTTTTCTAGCAAGCTATGCTGACAAATGTAAAAAATTCCACATATTTTTAAAATATTCTTTAGGGAATAGTATGGTTCCAAGTCGTGTTCCGGTAATCATCTTTCCACACGAATGAAGGAAAGATATCATCAGCTTGTAGCGAATAAAGTAAATATTTACAGTAATTTATAAGTGCGCCAAAGAGTATAAAGATAAAATATACACTTGAAGAACTTCTTTCGCGGTAACTAATGGAAACACCAACACCTCCTTATCGATGCAATAAGAATCATGTCAGACGATACATCTGACAAAAGAAGGCTTCGCACACAATGTATTCTTCTAGAACATGAGATGTTTCACCAAATATAAAAGAATAAGAACAAGAACTAAATCATTTTGTGGAGCAAGGTACGTCACACTACATTCAGACTCATGACAAGGAACAACGCTAAAAGCCGCTAGATGCGTCAAGTGAGGATGGTAGCCAAATTTAGATCAACCCACCCCACATTACGAGCGGTCCTCGAAAAAGTGCAACGCAAACGTGACATAATCGAGAAGAAAGGCGAAGGAAAAATTGTTTCTAACAGCCATTTTTGCGAAATGTTTTGCAGAGATACAAGTTCCGAAGGCATTCGTATAAAATAATGGAATACATAATCGGATCTTAAATTTTAAAATTCCGAAGAGGAAGTTCAGGATGTCATGGAAATGTTGGAATATTCGTGAGTACCTTTTTGAATTAATCAGAAAATAAAATTTCAAATGAAATGAGCGAATCTTTTAAAATATAGAATTCTGTGCGCAATATGTCAACAGAGCACATTGAAAGTGTGTGTGTGTGAAGTGGATCTCTGAAAGATTAAAAAATCCCAGTAAACTTGATTTATGTAACACATTTTCTTTTAAAATGTAAATTCCAAGAATAAATTTTGTTATAAAAGCTAAAATATAAAAGAGTGAAACATGAAAACTTCTAGTGAAAACAAATTGCGTAAAACATTTCAGAAGTTAAATTACGAACGGATAATCCCTTTTAATTAGAAACTATTTTGCAGTTTACACATAATGATAAATTCTCCAGAATCCCCCCCTCCTCCCATTCTCAGAAAATATGTACCTACATGCTAAGTATTCAAAAATATCAAGTTGGTACTTTTAAAAAATAGCACTATCTTTTTCATTATCTGTTAAATTAAATTCAGGTTATAATTAAAAACATGGATACACATAATTAACTTTACTTATAATATTCCAATTTTCGCATTTGAAGATTCTAGGTTTTTCTTATTTAAATTAAATTTATTAATTATTTAAGTGTCATACCAAAATACAAAAAAGGCTGTGACAGAATATGTTGAAAGCTTGAAGTTTCTGATTTAACTGACGTGTGGAGAGAGCACATCCATAATAATCTACCATTTTTGGTAAACAGGTTTGAGTCTTAAAGCAACAAAAGTTTATATTAACATTGGAATATGTTCCTTCTAAAAGAGCATTTCCTTTTTAAGGCCTTTTCGTCAACATTATACGAATATCTATTTGCATTATACGATAGCGAAGTTTAATCGTGTTTTTTTTTAAATAAGTTATAAAGGGAGAAAAAGTGCATTTTCTACATTAATGTAAATTAAAAACAGAAACGACTAGTGCGACAATTTTCTTTTAAAAATGAATGTATTATGAACATTCATATTTCATTTTACATTAGTTTCCAATAAATGCAGGGTAAATGGGTCCTGATACATATTTGATGAAATATATTTACAAAATTTCAAAAACTACAAAACTAAACTTAAATAACTTAGCTCTTAAATTTCAGCCCTGTATTCACGCATAATACAAATTATAAGAGCACAGAGGGCTTAAACAAATTATTTAAAAAAACATTTGTAAGTTTAAAAAAAAACTGCGACATTTATGTATTGTAGAGTTGGTGATGATAGAGAATAAAAAAAATTAGCATTATAATTTATTTACCAGAAAGAGTAATTTTATGTTATTTAAATGATTTTTGTTTATAATGAACAGTAATAACTAATGAAAAAGATTTCAACAACATAACAAAAGACAGCGGTCATTTAACTCTACCACGTAATAAAAAGTCCACGCTAAATCATTTCGTAATAAAATAAATTAGGAAAACAAGTCATAAAAACAATACGCATAAATAATAAAAAAATAGGAATACAAATATGCGCCTCTATATAAATAAAATACGGAAAAGAGGAATAAATACGGTGTATGAAATATATATTAAATGTAGAATGTATAGCGCGTTGAATTGACCATCTCAAATAATAAAGGTTTTCTTTTGAATCTATGCTTAGAATGAAACCTATAAATTCGTACACAAACTAAATAACACACGATGCAACAAACACGTAAATACATATATAAGTTAGGCGCATTAGCGTAATTATATAATATTCAGTTCAGTTATTCATAATGTAATGTATTCCACATCGTGCATTATATATTATACATAATGCACGATGTGGAATGCTTGATATTATGCATAATAAAACTGAATATTTGACATAACTGCATTTCATATTATCGAAACTCATCTCAGAACTGAATTAATATGAATAAGGAGTGAAATTCATACTATTTTGTTAATCAATAAAAGTCACAATTAAAATTATTTCTATTAAATATAATTAAAATGCACTATATAACACAAAAAGCGATGTAACATGGATTTATCCGAACGGGAATAAAATAGTACATGTATCGAAAATGAAATGCTAACAATATCATAGGATTGGAAATAAGCTACAAAAGCGAGAAAAATCAATAATGCATTGGTCTACCACTAGACTTGATGTTAGCAATTATCCGGTTAAGCACTGGCTCGTAGAGTTGGCGTACGTTCTTCAGCGGGATTGCTTGCCATACACATTTCAACAAGAGAGTTAGATAGATGCGATTCAAAGACGATCGTCAACGCCTAAAAGTGCTCTATTGGAGTAAGACCTGGTGATCTGTATTGGAGTAAGAGAAAAACATTGAGGAAACACGAGAACACGCAGAGAAAGGCGTTTCGTGTCATATGCGGCAGTGCATTATCCTTTTGAAATGTAAGCCCAGGGATGCATAAAAAGAAGGGCAACAATATGGGGCCGTAATCTCGACGACGTACAATTGTACTGCAAGGGTGTCACGGATGATAACAAATGGATCAAATGAAAAGGTACCCAATATTATAACTCCTTGTTGTTAGACTTAGTGACGGACGGCAGTTAGGCGAGTTTCTTACCGATGTCCTGGACGTCTCCAGACACGTCTTTACTAGTCAAAGGAGCTCTATTCGCCGTGGGACTTATTGCTGAAAACAATTCTACTCTAGTCCGTGATATTCCAAATCAAATGCACCCGCGCCTGGAGGCGTGCAACGGTAAGGTGCAGTCGGCGCAATGGCCTCCTTGACCTCAGCCCCCGTTTATTGATTCGCCTATCGATGGCCATGGCAGTTAATCGTTGATAAGGGCACATCAAGGGTTGTGAGTACCGATCGGATAATCACTTTGTCCTCGCTCTAGATCGACCGCTACCTTCTTGACACTCTGTACGACAATAGATCATCCAATTTTGCTAACATCGTCAAACAGTAGCATCACTCCAATCCAAATGTCGAGCAACCCTGGAATTTGAATACCCTGCTTTCTTCTGTTGATTAGCATATCCTCTCTCAAATGGTGATACTTGCTCATATTGATTGCGAATTTGTTTGTGAAGCATTGATACTGTCCATATAGGTCGATGGAGCCCCATTCGTAAGAAAGTTATGTCTTGAAATTGGAATGCTTTCTGTTTTATACACCATTCTGTTGCTTCGTGGTAATGAGCTCCAACTAGTAGGTCACTGGCTACCAAAAGTTAATCATCTGTGTATTCAATTGTTAAATATGTGCATAAGCAATTTCGTTTAATTTGGATATTTCCTTGGCTCGACTCTTTTTATGTTATAGAATGTAATATTATAATTTGAATATTAATTTTTTTAAAAAAAATCTTCCGACTGCATGAACTATTTACAAAATCCTTAGACGTCAGAAGCACATGTAAAGTGATGAAATTATGTGTACTTCACTTACAATGAATGTCCAAGTAAACTTTACAAGGTGGAAAACTTGAAAATGTGAGTGAGTTTACCGATAGCATCTAGTATTTTTAAATTTTATAATTGAATAATATTAATCGTTGACAGTTTTAATGATTTCCTAAGTATGGGATATGCCCTTACTGCAAAGGTTGCTTCGCAGCGTCTCTCCATACTCAGCACAAGATTGTTCAACAGTTCTTGAGAGTTGGTAAGAGTGCCCATTCCTCAATAAACACCTGTTTTAATTGTTTGGTGTTCCCCGGAGGATGTAATCGTGTCGAAAGGCGTCTCCCCAAAGCACCCCACATATGTTCCATGACATTTAAATCAGGGGAGAACGCTAGCCAATCCATTCGAGTGATATCTTCACTTTCCAGTAGCTGCTGAACACCAGCAGTCCGGTGTGGCCATGCATTGTCATAAAAATGAAGTTTGGTCCAAAGCACCTCGGAACAGACGCACATGAGGAAGTATCGCCTCCTTACAATAGCAATCTCCGGCTACAGAACCTCTATCGAAATCGTGGAGCTGAAACCATCCGTTCAGCATAATGCCTTCCCAGACGACAACTCCAGGACCACCGTAACAGTCTCTTTCCGTAATGTTACTGGGATGAAACCGTATTCCGATCCCTCTCCATATCAAATGGCATTGTAAATCGTTTGTGGCACTGAACCAACTCTCATTCGTAAAGGCGACACGATCCCATTAATGAGATGTCCTGTTTTTGTGCTCCTTACACCACTCTAAACGGTGCCGCCGATGGCGAACTTTCAAATGGATGCAGCGTTTTGGACGGCGGGCAAATAGGCCACAGTAAACCGTGACACTTGCCGCCCTGTTGCTGTACACAGATGCTGAGAAATGGCACTTGCCGACTGGTATCGGACTCATTTCGCCTGCAGGACGATATATCGGTCATCCACTGCAGTTGTTTCCCTAGATCGGCCACCACCACTCTTTCTAACAGCTGTACTTATGGTTTGGAAGGCTTTCCAAGCACGTGAAACGACACTTTTGTTGATTCTGAACTCATGAGATACACAGGTCAAACCACGCACTTCCTCCAGCTTTCCGATAATTCTTCCACGTGTGAAGTCGTCCAGGTGATTTCTTCTAGCCATATTTCACGAAAGAACCCACTTGCACTAGAAGCGAATGTCTTTAATTGCGCCTCCGTTCTTCCTTTTATAGTAGAGTTGAGCTACGCACGCGTTTTGCGTACACTCATGTCGCCTATGACGTTTTGATCCTGACATCTGCATACGCATCATCTTTCTACCGAATTGCGTGTTCAATGTTCTGATCGCAATAACCCTTTCCTGCAATTTCATGGCTATCTGCCTAAAATTTACATTGTAGCTTAAGTTTTGCACATCAGTGTACTTCAGGTAGCTTACTTCAAACGTTCGCTGCACACTAATGTGCCACATAATTTTGAGCCCAGGCCAAATGACGAGATTAACACTGAACTGACAACTCAATCTTTACATAAACAGAACTTAAATGAAAGGACCAAAAAAAAAAAAAAGTGTATTTGAAGAATGTGTTAACATACATTGTTGAACACAGGTATTATATTAACAACCGCAAACTAGCACCTCATATGTTACAAGTTCAAAATTTTACTAAAGTAGCTACCGCAATCCTTTTATTAATTGCCAAATGAAATACATCAATATTTTACTGGTTAAACAGAAAAATCTTAAATTTTTTGTTAGATAAAACAATGAGAATTTAAAATAATTATCTGATATAACATATATGAAATATCAGTTATTAAGAGTTCATTAGCCTTGAAAATTTTATAACAGCAAAACATAAATAAATAAAACTTTAAAAATATTTAAATTACTTATCTATAACATATTACAACTAAAATAATAAGATAAGGAATAATGCGTTAAATATCAAAATGGCTTATATATTAATTTCAGACTATTTTAATCTGAATGCAGTGTAATAAAGGTAAAAGTACGCCTTTTTACTCTGTAAACTTTCATCATCGATTAACATTATTTGAAATATAAATATAGAGAGAAGAGACAGGGGGGGGGGAAAGACTTTATACCAATTTTATTTAAGTGCTATTACGTTTTGAATTCGTTTCCTATCAAATTTTCTGAACAACATTCGTAACGCCACCCTTTCATTTAATATCGCGGTCATTATTTCTAATTTAAGCAGTCACTAAATATCACAGTCAATGATGAAACAAAAAGATAACTATTATCTTAGTTTATTTGTTTTCAAGTTATGAATATGCAGTATTTTACTTTCTCTCAAGCAGTATTACTTTCCCTCAATGCGCCTTAAATATAATAGGATTGATAATCAAAGTTCTTACTTACCAACTCACACGGGTTCGAGTGAGTTTAATCACATTTAAATAATCATTCTAGGTATAATTTTAAACTTCTAATATTTTAACAAATTCTGGGAAAGTCAAAAGTCATGTCACTTTTTACATCTAAATTCTCATCTAAATCTCAGCAATCCCTTGAATCATAAATTTGTTCGATAACTTCTAGACTACAGAGGAGCAAGCTAAACTTCTTTACTTGGATTCCATTCAATGACACTATGACGTTATTACGTCTAAATCATTCTTTCATTCATTTGGATCTTGTGAGAGTTATAATTCTTAAGAGTCATGTATTAGTTAAAAGGTATTTCATATTGATAATATTTTTTTAAAAAAGGAATCAAATGGTAAAGTTAAATAAAATAATTTAATAATCAGCAATAGTTCAGCATATGCAAGGAATGGTTTGCAAAAATATTTCAGAGACAAAGCATTATACCGAATATTTTAAATAAATTTTTTTGCTTTTTGATAATCAAATTACACGGCAATCTAAAAAAGTTATAACATATTAAGTCTGAAAACTATAAAGGGACTGATATGTTCTGAAAGTAAATTTTTGCTCCTATGATAAATTTTGCTGAAATAAATCACATATCCATATTTTAATGTCAACAAATTTCAAGAAAACGGAATGATCAAACTCAATAAATGGAGAGCGCATGTGTGTGGGGGGAGGGGGGTAATCGAATTTTATGATTATAAAGATATAACACTTGGAAATAATGTAAAAAATATAACAATCGAGAAGGAAGGATAATTTTTTAACGAGAACTATTTTTTAAATAATATTTTGAGTAATTTTAAGTGAACTGCAAATTAGACTCCAAGGAAAGAATGATCTAGTTAAGAAAATAGCAAGTTCAAATATATAAATTAAAACCCAATGAAGGCGAAGTCTACAGTTACTTTTTTAAGGTGTTCATGATTAAAAAATAGTAGTTAATAAAAATAGCAGTCTGATTTTTTACTGATATTTTTAATTTTGATAACATAATTTACTGATATTTTTAATGAAGTTGTAACTAATTGCAAAACGTTATATTGAATTTTCCAGAAACTATAATATTCTGTCTTATAGTTTAATTCGATTCGTAATAAGTGTTTCCAGATTGTTGCATTACTGTTTATTGATAACTTAGATCAAAGCTGTAAAAAAGGGGAAGTATTACAATGATTCTGCAGGTGAAAATTATCTTCTGCTTTATTTTTTCCCTTCTTAAACAAAGACGAATAACATTATGAATGCTTCGAACTTTTAATACTTTTATTTTAATAATTAGATCAATGTTAGATATTTTTTTTAAAAAGAAAATAAAAAAAAAAATTTAAAAATAAACTTTCATTTTTATTCTGTTAAATTTATCTAATTGCATTTTATCTACTAAGTAAAAAAAATATGTAATTTTAATCAAAATTTTGTCATTCTTTATTGCAAGGTTTAAATGTTTAATTTGTTTAATACTCCGATGTATTTTTCCACTTTTATTTTCAACATTTGATTAACACGTCAACAACAAAGAAAATTAATTATTGTTTGCTTAGTAATCAAATACCAGAAAACAAGTAGTCCAGCTCCATTTTTAAACGGAAAAAAAAAAGAGGAAAAGAAAAGAGACAAAGAATTCGCTAAAAATAAAATTAAAAATATTATAAGTAATATTACTTATAATGAAATGTGCCGAATTATGTATTGAAGCAGCACATCAAATTACAAAAATCAGCGACTTTATTTTTTATTTGTTAGTACTTTTAAAGAATTCAGGTGAAAGACTTAAAATTCAATATTTCAATCAAATTTTTAATTTGAAGACGTTAAGATATACCGAAAAGTGTATATAATTTTTTAAACAATATATTTCAAAATATTAACCAAGGATTAAAATTTAATTAAGGAAAAAAAAAAAACTCACAGTTTTAGAAGTACCTCCATCTTTGAATGTTCCATACAACAAACCGATGTTCACTTAACCAATGCGGGACATTCTTTCAAGAACATACACCTATTTCATTCTCAAAAAAGTATGTCATTAAGACTATCTGCATACGCCTCTTGGTTGTCTTTCTTTTTTTCTTGGATAGAAAACGTACAGGTACCGACTAAAGGGCGAAGAAATGCAGATACTAATGATTTCACTTAGGTAGTTACTTTCCATTTGATTTTTTGATTGCTATTTGTGATGTTTCCACTTGGAAGAATTTAATGGACGGATGGAGGAAACGCTGAGTAAAAACGCACTCATTTTGGATAAAGCAATCAAACATTGGATTCAGAAAAAAGAATGCGTTTCCAATAAAAGAACGAGGAAGAAATTACACAAGCAATAAACTATTTATGAGTGATATTTAAAAACAGAAATTTTTTGAGTTAAGAATTTTTAAAAAAGGCGAAAATTTATGTACCTATTCCTTTCCTTAACATTTTGGATTCCTTTCCAGAGAATATTATTTAATCTTGTAATTTTACTGTTATTACAGAATTAATATAAAATTAAGACGATTCTGCAAGTATTAAACATCAGTTGTTCCATCACGTCTTTTGAGGACTGTGCAGATTTTGAAGAACAAAAGAGCAGCTTACTTGATTTGTACGTATTACAACCCAAACTCAGATTCATAATTGAAATTGTTCTTAACCACTGAATGGTGAAAAAGTCGTGTTTCGATTTAGAATAATTTTTATCAAGAAACTTTTGTTGGCCATCAATGTACATTGTATTCTATAGTAAATCAAGGAAACGTAATGTCTATACTTGAAATGCAACATTTAGCTTTTAAAGTAAGGATTGTGCATTTATCGATTCGACCAAAGCACGCTTTTTGTTCACTTTTGTAATAATACATGATAAATGAAAAAAAAAAAAAAAAAAAAAAAAAAAATACGATTAATCTTAAAAATAAAATGTCTCATTTCTACTTTAAATAATCTTTAATTTTTTTTTTTCTAAATTTTGGGAGAGGATGATTATTGAAAATTCTTCTTTTTCCCTTTCAAAATATGATAGAAGTTAGTTTCGAAGCCCTTTAGCGCGGGAAAAAAAATATTATAAATTCGAATCCAAATTTTTTTAAAAAATACAGTACAAACTGCATTCTGAGTAGCATAATGTTTTAGCTGATGAGCTTGAAGTGTTACGCACGTCAGTAATAGAAATTTCCGAGAAGCATTTCAACTTTTTTTTACTGTTTAATACATCTAAATATACATATGATATGTTTCACAAAATGCAATTCCATAAATTAAAACTATTATTCAGAGTATTTTCATTAAATGTAAATGTTTATGAAAAGAACACTAGAGATCCATATTAATTAAATGAAAAAGGTGTAGTTCTCACAATATTAATTTTGTGTTTATCTTCCCCTTAATTACTTTCGGAGCAATCTTTTTTTCTTTCTTTTTGTAACTACGCATTCATAAAACTGTCTCTAATAAACATCTATCCATTAATACACAATATCCTACATACATTACTGAATTATTAAACAATTTTTTTGTTCGCATTTATACATTATAATTTCATATTTAATAAGCAAATTTACATAAACATGAAAAATAGATGACCTAATATAGTATATGAAGACACAGATAATTGAATTACCTTGATGGAAATTACTTTATTCTTCGGAATGTAAAATTTATTTATTGTAAAATAAAAATGAATTCGAACATAAGTAAACTGAAAGTTCACTCTCCACTCTTTCCCATAACATGAAAATTTTCTACAGTTAGGGGACTTGTAAATGATAATAACGTTATATTTATTATTGGAAACAGATACAGTAAAAAATCTCAAAATTATGGCTCTCTCTCTTTGACTAAAAATTTTGAAGATATAGTTTGAAATTGATATTTAAACCAATTTATCTTTGAAAACTCAATTTTATTTAATAAAAAGAAAACCAAGAAATGATACATCCTATACAAATTCAAATATTTCATAATACAATTAATGAACACATAATAGAAAATTATTTGTACAAGTAAAAAATTAATAGAAAATAATCAAAAATGAATGAGTGAGTGAGTGAATGTAAAGTTTATTGGCGCAAGAGCCAGATATGGCTATGCTGCGCCAAACAAGATTAAACTGTGGTCTAGACGTGAAGGTGAAAAAAGTAAAAGTGGTTGACAAGAAGGAGGGTCGAAAATTGAGAAAGATCGCTAGGGTATCCCGGGAGTGCGTCACCCGTGTTTACCAAAGACAGTAAACCCCAAGGGAAAGAAAAAGATCACTAGGGTGCCTCGGGGTCATGATGCCCGTACTTACCTGAAGAAGGCAAGTCCCTTAGGTCCCCTGATATAATCCCCAGGGGCAGGGTGCCCGGCTATACCCCCAGACGCTGGGTACCCATTTTAGTCGCCTCTTACGACATGCATGAGCTACAGTGAGACTATTCTGTCATCCCCGGTCACCACACGGGTCAATCAAAAATCAAAAATGAAACATTACATTGAATTTGAAAACGAAAAATAGGACAAAAAAGCTACGTTCAGGATTGAAGCGAAAATTAAAATTATGTTCTTAGGAGTAAGGAGTTTGTTTTCTAAAACGGTCGTGTTACTGGAATTTTACGAAATACGTAAATAAGTTCGAAAAACTATGAAACTTTTAAGAGTTCTATTCCTATGACCAATCGAAAGTACTAATTTTCACAGCTTTAGAGAGGAACAATTTAAGATCAACATTACATCACGAGACTTTCTTAGTTTGTGTACTGTGAGTGATAGTGAAGTTTAATGACGCAAGAACAAAATATGGCAATACTACGCAAAACAAGGTAACTGTGTAATAGACGTTTGAAAAAAAAAAGGGGGGGGGGGGGAAAATACAAATTGGTTGACAAGTAAAATGGTCGAAAACAGAGATAGATCGCTAAGGCACCCCTACCGGGGGGGACGACGACAACTTCACATATGTTTACTAAAAATAGGAATAAGATCACAAGAGTGCCTCGGGTGAGAGATGTCCGTACTTACCTGAAGAAGGTAAGACCCCAAGGGGCTTGTTTGTCGACTATCAATCAGTGAATAGCTAAGAGGAAATGATATACCAAGTGGAAAGGAAGGAAAAGTGCATGGTGCTCAAAAAATACAATTTATCTAAGTTAGTTAGATAGGAAAAGGTAACTTGGATGTAGATGCCAAGGAACACAGTTCTATTATACAAGATTAAAATATAATGCAGCTTCACGATGAATTATTGGGAATGTATCTCGTTATTTTTATCCACATTGCGATAATGAAGACGATATTTCTTAGATGATACCACATTCTTTTTCCTTCAAAACATAACGTGCACAAGCAGTTATCTTTATTTTCCACTTTTAGAGTCTCTGGTGAAGTAACAAAAAAATCGGAAATCTTCGATTTCTAAATGACTACATAAGAATATAGGAACTTTAATTAGTGTATTTATTCATTTTCAATAAATTCACATTAATAATATTTTGTAATGTAAGAACATTATTTTAGTACTTTAGTTTCTTTCATAAAATATCGTTTATGTCAATTCAGATTGGATTAATTGAATTGTAACAATATAACTGATTATTAAATTAATTTATGATTAACAAAAGATATATTTTCTTTTGGATGCGAACGTTATATTAATCCATATTTAACGTAAACACATATGGAATCTCTAGATAATTTACATATTTTTCCTTTCAAATTTCATTACATTCACGTCGTTTCAGAATTAATAGTTTGTTTTACTAAATTAAAGCCGAATTGAAACGATATATTTAGCTTCCGTTCTTCTATTGGTGAAAAAAAATAGCATTCTTTCAGTCAGTTCAACCAGCACAAAACAAACTTACTTCACTTATTACTAGTTTTTAGCGTTACACACTCAAATTACGTTAAACTCTTTTTACACTCCATTTACTTCATAGCTTCTACTTCATTGCTATAAAAGAGATTACCATTATAGAAATATTTCTTTACATACAGATTACGGCGTAACAAATAGGAGAAGGGGAAAAAAAACTAATAAAATAGTTTTGAATTCTTATCTAACTAAATCCTCTCGATCCTCAAATCCAAAATTTAAAAATGTTTCCTTTTTTTTGCCGTATCTTTAACTTATTGTACAAATTATGTTGAAAACTAGTTTTAAGACATTCAACATTTTTGATAAAATCATTTTTCTGTCATTGAACTGCGAACAAATAACTATTTCGTTTAAGGATTGCGATGATATCCTGTAACTAAAATATGAGTTCAAAGCTTATATTCTAATTTAAAGATCTACTTAATATTCAGTAGTAAGCAATAAGCTTCTTTATTTTCCAAAATAATGGTTAGGTTGAAGGATTTTGTAACCAAGACTTCATAATATTTAAATTACCCTTTGAAATTGAATTAACACCCCGATTGCTTTTTTAGAAATAAAATAATTTTTAGATATTTTCAGTTTAACAGATGCATACGCTCACTCGTAAGCAACTGGTAACTCAAAAAGGAAATTCCAAATCTAATAATTTTTTCTGATGTAAAAGTTTATGAATTCAAAATTTATTTGTCCCGATTTAGATTTTTATTTTTTAAAAACATCTTTCTTGATTCTAATGTATAAACATTTTTAAAAGTTATATCTATATTTCTTTTCAAAACAGTAAATGTGAGGCAAGACTGAGTTACAAAAACATAATCTTTGATGAGTTACCATGGAAACCATCAATCTGGGAATGCTAAATAAGGAAAATTTATGATTGGACACTCAATTTCACCGCCTGAACATTTTCAGAGCTGTCATTTCAATATATATTCTGTTTTTTAATGCGTTTGTCTTTATTTTAAACATTTATAATTAAAATATTTCATATTTTTCTTTGCAAGATAAAAATTTATCTTTTTAATTTAATTTCGAGTGGTTGGAGAGAAATAAGGATATAGTTTTAAATCTCCTCCCTTAATATAGTATACTTTCAAAACACAGTTTCAAATCCTTTTTTAAAATCCATTTCTCAAATTGGTATATGGGCGAGTTTGCTAAAAGTTTTAGTTTGTCATTTTGAACTATTTTTATTCATTTTACGTTACTTTATTAAAATTTGTACATATATTTTTAGGTTTATTTTGAACTTATTTGGTTATTTTTGTAATTTCTTGAAATTTTAAAAAAATATTTCTCGAATGAGAATAAGAGATAAATATCATTATAAGCATTTTAATTTATAACAATGTAGAAAAGGAATTGATAATTTAACAAAGGATTATTATTAACTTATAATATTGCTTCTACATGTTATTTTTAGATATTTTGAAGCGTATTTGAAACGTTGCCGTCCCAGATTTGCTCAACTCAATTATTATTTTTTTTATTAAGTATTTAGCCATTGTTTTTAGAACAAACGAGTATCCTAGATCAAAACAGTCAAGCATCCATCAAATGTAACTGTTTGAAAAAATAAGAATGTGTAGAAGAAACCCTTTTTGCATTAATACACCTTCATTAATTTTACTAATCCAAAATCTACAGACAACAAACCATGATTTTTTTCTCTGGCTTTTTACAATAAGATGAAATTTTACGGCATAAAATTTGTATTACAGCACAAGCTACCAACTTAATGCCTCCCGGGGGAGGGGGAATACTTTAATTCCCGCCAACCTTTTTAAGTGCCCTCTGTTGTATGATCTCGATAAAAAAAAATTATTGAAAATTTCAATATAATGTAACTAAAATTGTTTTCAAAATTTGCGAGTAATTAGAGAAATATAAGTATTTGTTAGAAAAAATATTATTTATTTTAAGTATATGTTTATCATTTTAACTAGGTTTACAAGACGTTCCGATTTGACTATTCCAGTTTGAAGATATAGTCCCAGTAATTTTTCAAAAATGTCAAACATACGAGTATTAAAAATATTTTTTAATATCTCCCTGTAACACTGTACTGTATGCCTCATTTCTAAAATGTCGCCCAACACAGAGTTAAGCGGTTTTGAATTATAGAGTCATTTACGAAGGATAATCCCCATTTACTGGATATTCTTCTAAATCATATGTTATAATTATTGCTAATTATATGCTTCTATTTAAAAAATCAAATATTCCCGCCGCTCCACCGGTATTCTAGAATACACTCTAAGGTACAAATAGTTGTGGATCACTGCTCTAGAACACAACAGGTTATCGGAGACAAATCTTATAATTCCCACAGTCAGATGTCGCGCGATCTCTAGATCTGAACTGCGACCTCAAACATTAAATTTCCACATCATATCAAATGAGATTGTTAAGGAAAAGTTCTATTTTACACATAGCAAACTCCGTCATTCTGCACAATAGCTATTAAATAGAATCAGGACAGGACTAAAAGCACTTGACCATAACTAAACCTCACTCGTTTATTCTAAAGTTATCACAACTTTTCCCACAATAATTATAACGAATATTATCTTTCTATCAGTCGGAGACTTATGGTTGTAAAAAAAATTATGACAAAATTACCAACCGATATAAGGAGACTTTAAAATTGCCTAGTTGCAAAATAGTAACTATTCTTAAGAAGTCTCTTGAATAGTGCTCGCTTAGCATTTTACAGAAGATAAGTTTACACCTTGATAAAAAGTTAATCCCCTTCCTTCCCCACAAATTGTTTCGATATATTTATTTCTCATATCTTTCTTCCTCTCCTTTTTTAGATAAGTCCCCATACATTTTTATTTCAGGCAACCAATGGACTGCACGTACCACAATTTGAGAGCAATTGATCTAAAATGTGTACCTGGAGTAAAATAATACAATAATCCCGGAATACACAAAATGCGCGCACACACACATATAAACAGACATTTATTCTATGACTTAATTTTTTTTTGTGTGCTTAAGATCGTTATTTATAAAAATAAATAATATAAGCTTGTGAACGGTCAATTATTAAACTACAAAATTAAAATTAGTTTGATTAGTTGTTAAAATTAAAAAAATGCAAACAGCAAAAGCGATTTATAACAAATATATATGGATTCAGCACAGCTTTAAGAAAAACCGAATGATGATGTTATTTGCAGGATGTACTAGAATATGATTTACAACAGCAATATTAAACGGGAAATCCCAGGCAGCTGACAAAAGACGTTAAAAAAACCAACAACTCATAATAACAAATAGTGCGGGAAATACGCTTGAGAGAACTTTACTCTTCCATATTAAACATACAATTTTGGTATATACGATGAACAGATGATGAACGATTGCAGTTATGAAAGAAAAAAAGTTGACATCTTCGAACAAGCATGAAATAACTAGCCACACAAGCGTGAAATTTCATGCGGGTTATGAAAACATCTTCCAAGTTCTGGTGTAACTATGGTTCAATAGGTACAAGAAATGGACCACTTAAAGCTACTTCGCCTTATGTGAAAGATCAAGAGTTAAGCCCCGAACACTTTTTCAACTGCTTGAAAATTGCCCGAGCATTAATGCACGAATATGTTCGAATGGTTGTAACAGCTACCTGTTTACCAAACAGCTTCCTTAAAGTTCAAGTCAATGAAAAAAAAAACAGAGATTTTTCATTTTTACATGTAAAGTTATAAAATCTATTTGGTCTTTTAAAATAAGATAATGGTGAAACATATCCTGAACAAGAGGGGAAAATTAGTGATTAAAAAAATTAGTACATAAAAAATATGCAACCATTTTACGTAAGTGAAGTGAAAAAAAAAAAAGAAGAATATTAAAGACATAAAAAATTCTGAACAGTGTTCGAATTTAGAGGTTATATTAACGACATGGCGATGAGACATGCTTAAATAACCTTAGCATAATTTTTCGAGATCAATTACCACTGCTATAAGATTTTACATCACTAAAATAGAATGTCATTGATCAGATATAAATTTCATTTTTCATGATTTAAATTATAGTAACAGAATGTAAACGTTGATCGTAAAAAGTATAACTTGTTATTAATGGACAGTAAATCAAAACTTAAAATAAAAATCGGAATTTCAGAACATTAAAATGCCAAAAACAAGAGGAGGGAATCAATCAATAAAATGAATATTAAAAACTTTTGTTATTGAAATATTTCAGAAAACATCTTCAATGTTATCATGTTCCCAAAATAAAATGTTTAACCCTTTTCTACCAAAACATTACATTTGCAATTCAAATTTCTCTACCATTACATCACCTTTTAATATATTTCTGAGGTATTTTCATAATGTAGTCAAAATAATGCCCAAAGCATTAAACAGAACAACAGAAAAGTGGACGTTTTCCATGATATGAAGAAATTCAAGAATAAATGTTATGCCTGGAAAATCTGGTGTGTGTATACATCAGTGATAAAAAAATAATTTCTATAATTTTCCTTTGTCTTGTTTCTTTATCAGACGAAATTCTAGGGAAGAAAAAAGAAGAATTTTCTGAAAATGAATTTATTCATCAGATAAACGACACTCTTCAAAAGATTCTTACCCCGAAGCTAAAACATAAAAAAAAAAGCGTGAAAACTTGGCATCCGTGTTTCATTTCTAATGGTTATTTTGCATATTGTATTGTAAAAGATGAAGGTTGATATTTTTTTCATAATAGCATTCAAATGCGTGAATTTCTTTATTTAATACGGTTTTGATTCTTTTGCCATAATAGTAAGTTGCAAATCGACCAAATAGTTTTTCTTAGTTTTGACCTTCATATGTTCACTTAGAAAATTCGAGTTCTTTTTAAAATGCTTGGTTTTAAAAACTAGATTTGCTTTACATAAGCATCATATTTATGGGAAATACAATAGTTACGAAATATTTTCAGATAATAGGTATATTATGTTGTGCTGAGAAAACTGAGAAAAATAAATAAAATCTTCATAATTACGGATGGATGGAATAGTAGAAACTGCTCCTGAGCCACTCAAATTCAAAATTATGCTTTAGAAGGGAGGGGGAATCAACGTTCATGTAATTGCAAGAAAACGTGCAAAACAAGATTTTTGAAACTGTTTTCAATAACAATCTATATGAATAGCAGTGTTTAACTTTAATAGTTCATGGGGTAACAGTAACTTTATCGTTAAGGTCGAAAGATTCGAAGTTGGCGAAGTTCTAGT
>BMAW01053966.1:593467-651870 GCA_019974015.1 Nephila pilipes
GTCTGATAAAGAAAGCACTCTCAGAGCAACCTCCCATGGGTAAGAAACACAGATTGCAGTGCTGGCGTGAATGTGTTAAGGAAGAAACAAAAATATGATGAACAACAACAATGGTACATTTCCTGAGTGCTAGTCCAGTGACCAATACTCTATTTGATTTGTTTTTAATTCATTGATTGAAGAAAAGGTAAACAAATATTTTACCTGTGTGCAATAACACATTTAATTTATACATGAATAAAAAGAGAGAGAAAATTATATATATATATATAATTTTTTTAAAAATCTAAAACATCACTTTATTAATGATACACTTTTTTTTAATTTTTTACTCCTTGCTACAATACAACCAACTCAACTTTCATATATTAGCGCTGAGAAACATTGTTAGGATAGATGTTAAGAATATGATGAAAATAATGTTTAAAAATTAAATTTTTTTTTACGAAAAATTTATTCAAAATGTGGTTAATCGCCATTCATAAAAAACTACAGTAAAACATGATTAATATCACTTTATAAGTTTTAAAAATCTGCCTATTTACACACAATCAAGTGTTTAACATTATTTTTATCACTAACCAAAGGATAATTGTTTTTTTTTTAAATCAGAACTATTAGGATTTTGAAAGAAAAAAAACATTTTGTTTATTACAAATATTCTTCATCACAGACATTTCCAGAAAATTGTAATTGCACAAATTACATTTATACATTATTTATTTTATTAATTAACAAATTTTAATAGTATATATTTGTCAATTGAATCAAAGCAAAATTATATTAATTTTGTTTTTACATTGTACTTTAATTATAACTGCTATAATATTTAATTAGATTGAATAAAATTTATAAACTTTATTGCTTTACAAAAGATGCATGGAAGCATGTATAATATAAGCAGTCTGCAACAAATTCTCGATATTTTTTAAAGGGAAAAATATATATTAGCAGTATTTCAGAAGATTTAGTTTATAAGAAAACCTTCAAATTGCAAATATAAATGTTTCTTTCTCCTTAGAGGAAACAATTTTTCATAAAAACAGAAATAAGCATCACAACAATTTTCTTTTCATGTTTTCGTTAAATATTCTGGAAGTCTGTCAAAACATTCTAATTTACAATTTCTGCTAACTCCTCAGCTTGTAGGCAATATGCAAATATCTAAAGAGGAATTAAAATCCTAATTCTTGAAGAATTCACCAGAAAAACTATCCAATTACTACAATATAATCCCACATCATATTTATAACCCAATAATTCACCTTGAAAGCTACACCCCTAATTACAGCTTAGAGATCCAGAAATAAATTATTCTCTCCTTATTGTTCTTATAACAGTGGAACAATTTACAACACTAGTACAGTTCTTGAGACACGCAAAATTTCATACATTCCATTTTACTCCAGATTCCATTTATTTTTTCTTTCTACATTTCCAAATTTTAACTGAATAATTTGAATAAGGTTATTGTAATCGTATAACCAGTCATAGAGAGGTTCATAGTTCTTTTGGATTTATATACTCCAATATAAAGTAACTTATATAATTAAATAATGTATGCGAGAATGACTAAAGGTTTAGTAAGAAAAAAAAAGATTGTTACAAATTCTTTCAATTTAAAAGCCTATACACATAGAAACTATGAATGGAAAATTAAAGAAGCTTTAAATTTAGAAAATTAGTTTATCACAGGAAGTTTGGAATAAAATATTGAGCAAAATGAATTAGTCTTTTTTCAAAACAATCATTCAAATACATTTTATAACACAAATTAACACAATTCATTTCTTTTGAATTCATTTATCTTACAATCATAATTATTTTTAACACAGTATTTGATTCACCCTATAAACATTATTAATCAAACTGTTGAAAATATTTAGCTGCATCACAAAATCTGGTGAGCAAGACTGTTATTACACAAGCATATAGAAACCAACACAATCCATAATTAATTAAAAACATGAAAAGGGATTGCAAAACTTATAGCTTATATTTAAGGACAGTTTTGGACCTAAGAAATATGACACTGAATAGTATAACATTTATAACTTAAGATGTATCATTGTTGACAGAGGATAATTACGTAATTAATGTTGACAATGAAGAAATTCATTATAGAAAATTGAGAACATTTTTTCCATAAAATGATAAAAGAAATTAGTTGAACAATTTTTCTGACAACCAAGTTTTTCATGGATGCTGCTTATAAGTAAATGAAGTGTTAGTGTTAGAAAATACAAAAATTGCAGTAAAGGTTTCAATAATTAAAGAACAAAAATATAATAAATGGAAGATAAATCTAAATATTAATTACACATAGAAGAATATGAGTTTTTAGAAAATTTGTTTTTATTACAAGGCAGAAAAAACTTGTTCAGTATTCTATTTAAATTCATTAATAATATTTTTCTTGATAAAGTAAAAAAAAAAATAACAGAAGCAATATTTTAAAAAATTTTAGTGTGCTTTTAGATAAAAAAAAATATCTATTGAAAACAATTAAGCTAAAAAAATTAATGTGAATACAATGATATACAATTTTATTTACAATGATATACAATCAAATTCTCATGCAATTACTGAAACTTTTTCTAAGACATATACCAATTTTAAAAGGTAATTTCACTATCACTTCTTCAACAGTACTACTTTTCAACAATTAATTTGATTTATAAATCAATTTCAAATCTCTTCTAATGTATAAAAAAAATCAGTTGTAGCACAGATGAGAGGAGTACTAATTTCAAGATTTTACAAAAAACGTTTTCAAAAAATAAATCTGCTCTACACAATATTCAACAGCAATTAATAAAACCCAAGTTTTCAATTGACCAATTATTTCCAATTTTGCTGATAAGCCCCCTCTTTTAAATTTAATAAGTAGCCCCCTCTTTTAAATTTAATAAGTTCTCCATTTGTAGAACAGTCCACAATATGAAAACTTTAAAATAAAGATTTGTTTATAAAATATGTTAGAAATGAATAAAAATTTCATGGGAATTGTCATGTATATGTAGTTGCTTATTTAATTAAAATTCTACATGGTCTGAAGAAGTATGTTAGTAAATTATTTCGCTTCATGCAAGTAGAATTATTGCACTGTAAATTCGAAAATTTTTTTTTAAAAAAGGTAAATGGTAAAAAAGGTAAATGCTGCTACGAATGTTTTAGTTTACTAATTTAAAAAAACAACAACTTGCATCCTCAGTGTATATCAGATACTTAAATTATACTAAAATAATTTTATCCAACAATGCCTACAGAAAAAAAGTATTTCATACAGTTGTAAAAAAGTGTCAAAGGAGCAAATAAATAATGTGCATTTTTTTTTCTACTTGAAATACATTCATTATTCTACATGAAATCAAGATAAGTTTAAAGCAAACAACTTTATATTTCTATCAAAATTTCCATATAGCATTAGTTTCAAAAAACTTTATAACTTGATAAATAGCGGTATATAAAATGATGTTTTGTATTTAAGTAAAAAATAAGAAACATATATGTTCTACAACTAAAAATTTATCACATATAAATTCTAGATTACACATTCATTTATTTAATATGATCAAATAAATTTCTATACCTCTTCTTCGCAAATCATAGATTCCCCGTGCAATCGCGTTGGCTACATATAAGCATAAATAAATTACAAATATAAATACAAAACTAGAGAGAGAGAGAGTTAAATTGACGCATCACGCCCACAGTTAACGATGAAGATTAATTTTGCTAAATAATTTTATTGCTTGCATCAAATTAAAAATATTGTTTAATTTACGAATTGAAAAATTTAACCAATGAAGAATCTATGTTTTCTTGTATTTAATGGAAAAAGGAAAGTTTTTATAGCATAACTATTTATTTTATAATCAATGGTTTTAATATTGTATTGGCATCGCTTAAGCCGCTAGTCTGAGTTGTCACTAGTGTATCATCATAATATTGAAAGTGAAAATTGTAAATAGGGGTATTGAGGTAAGCAGTATTGAAATATGCGAATTAAATTTTAATTGTAATTTTTCGTTTGACCATGCTAAAAAAAGTTTGTCACATATAAATTCTAGCGAGCCCATTTTTGAAAGTGGTTTTATAATATTAGTCAAATGTTATTTAAATGGCAAGGCGTATTACTAACTTTGATTCTATTTATTTGAATTTAATAATTTAAAAGTTTTCATGTACTAATTAATGATTTTTTTTTTCTGTTTTCAGCGGTATTCAGTTTTTTCCTGCATATTTGTGAGCAGTGGTATAGAGAGATATACATGCAAGTGGAGTGAACTGTAGTAGAAAGTGCCGAGACACGTAGTAAAAATTGAAAATGGTAAATTTCATGCAAAATATGTGACATAATGTAGAATGTTAAGTATATTATTTAATAAATTGTTTTTATGATTTTTTTTTATAGTTTTATTGATTGATTTTATATGCAGTCTTACATTACCTAATTTATCCTTAGTATTTAATATTGACTTTTCTCTGTTTAAAACAATAAAAGGTAATTTTTTTAATAAAATTTTTTAGGTGTAAATAATAGATCTGTGCAATATTATCTAAATTACACATTGTGATTAAGATGCACTTGTTTCATATATGAATGTGTATGTGTTATTGCATATGATTAATACAATGATGTATTTAATATCATGAATTTGTCATAATTCTTTGTTACACTTTCAAATTTTTACTTTACAATCTGACAAATCTGATATACCTCAATTATCAGAAACCATTAAGATATAAAACAAACTTTTCTGTTGATATGTTTAAAAAAATTCTTTAATATTACAAATTATAAAAATGCCCAATAACTTAATGCATGTCATCTTACAAATATCTATCTCAAATTCTCATATCATCTTTCTATATTGTTCTGAAATTATTTGGGAAATAATTAATAATTATAATTCAAGTAAGGATGCATAAGGATGTCTTAAAATCATTTGAATGTCCAAGTAGAATTTAATTGATTTTAATATATTTCACTTCTCTGTTAAGATTTTCATATTTATAAATATTTTTTGATATTTGTACTTTTGTTGTATAATGTGCAATAAAATTTATAAATTGATCACCCAAAAGATAGGAATAAATTGGTTCTTCATATGTAACATATTCTTTCAGGTGTATTCATTATTCTCTTGCATAACTTTACATACAAAATCCCTGAGTTGTCTTCTTTCAACTGAGTACAAAGATCGCTGAATGTATTCTTTGAAACTTTCCTTTAATATAGTGAAAATGTCACATACCGCAGTTACTATGAGAAATAATGCAAAAATTCCTTTCATTTATGAGAAATAAACTATTGTTTATTTGAGCAATAATACCTTAAAAGGAAATTTTCATACATTTTTTTTAAATACAAAGAAAACAGTTCTACTGAGAAATAACCTTATAAAATATTTGATTCAGTTACCAATTAAGTATCAATTGTAGTTAACATGTGCAGTGATTAATTGTATAAGTACTCAATATTTTTTTTTGTTTTGAAATGGCAGTACTACTGTTCTTTACTTAAAATTTAGTCCCAAATTTTAATACTGGTAAAGTTTTCATATTAGAATATTGTCAAAATAAAATAGTATTTGTTCCCATAGTTAAAAATGTCATACATAAGATTATTGTTTATGATTGAAACTGTAGAAAACATTTTGTGACTTGCACCTGGTTAATTAATACATCTCTACCATCCATTCACTTTTTATGAATCTATTCTTATTTTGAGCATTTGAATTTACCTTTAGCTCCTAGCTACATACATTTTTAAAGATATTCAATTCAATATTTTACAAATTATGTACAAAATACAGTTCTTATAGTTTTGAGAATATCATATTTTTGAGATTTTACAGTCATATGGTACAGAAATAATAAAAAAAAGACCCTTAATAGCTTGGGTTATTCTCAGCACTGCTTGGTAAAATGCTTATTGCTGTTCATAGCACAGGGAATTCAACTAAGCTAATGGATACTAAAGTTATTAACTTCTGATTTTATTTTCTATGTTTAAAATTAAATCTTTATTAGCGAATTAAGCAGATAATGCTCTAAATAGTCAATATTCCATTCAATAGCTAATCTTTGGTTGAATCAAATTATTAGTTCCAGATACATTTAGTATAAAAATATGGTGGACTTGTCAGAGTTGTAAATATGTATGTTATGGAAAATAACTGCAGTCTTTTTTAAAAGGAATTGAAATAGTTTAAATGTTTACTTAAAATTTATATTAAGTATTGTAATTGAATTGAAATATTCTCCATATAGTATGCAGTTAAACATGTTTGCTGTGGGAAAATGCTTTGGTTGGTTTAAAATTACTCGTAGAAATAAGGATACACTTCCTTTTTTTTATTTTTTATTTTTGTAGTAAGAAAATGAAACAATTTTTTTTTTTTACTCTTAAAGAATGATCCAGCAATGAGAATTTCTGAAAGTATTAATTTTAAATGATGTTCTCATGATTTTATTGTATTTAGTGTAGTATATTATATATATGTTCGAGAACTGTACAAGTGCTGACGTAAAATGTATATATGTAATATACTGCAGTTGTAGGTCTTTTTTGATTGCTAATCGATTTCTTCTAGTCCCTATTATCTTAATTGGAGAATACTACATATGAAAGAATAGTGAGAGCCATTGAAAATTTTTAAGGTTATTAGCATGAAGGATAATAGCATAAGAATATTGGCATATTTTCTATATTGTGGAGCTTTGATATAGAAAAGCTATAATATGTTTATTAGTAGATATCATTTATATGCATTAATTCTATGAAAAGTATAAAATTTTGATTCATATTAACTTTTAAAATAAGTAATCTTAATTGATATATATATATATATATATGGCATGCGTTTGAAGCTATTATGTATGTATATAATATAAAATATTTATGTTGTTGTAGGTTCTTTTGGCTGCAAGTGTGACTACAAAATCGGGAAAAGGTACTAATTTAAAATATTTGTAAAAGTGTGCTACTGTGTGTTATATTTTTTATTTCCATAATATTTTGTGTAAGATAGCTAATTTTATTATGAATGTTTGCAGCCATCGTTTCCCGTCAATTTGTGGAAATGACACGGGCAAGAATTGAAGGACTATTAGCTGCTTTTCCTAAGCTTCTGAGTGGAGGCCGCCAACATACATTTGTGGAAACTGAAAGTGTTCGCTATGTATATCAGCCAATGGAAAAATTGTATACTCTCCTAATTACTACCAAAGCTAGTAACATTCTTGAAGATTTGGAAACTTTACGTCTTTTCACAAGAGTAGTGAGTTTCATTTAATTTTAATTTTTTAGATTTTACTTCTGAAATTCAATATTAATAAAACCAAATTGTCAAGCTATTTATTTATTTTTGCGAATAAAAGGATAAAAAATTTACTTTTAATGCAGATGCATTTTTCTAGAATATGTACTGAAGAGAAATTTTTGTAATACTTTTTTTTTAGATTCCTGAATATTGTAAATTTATGGATGAACAAGATATTGTGAATAATTCCTTTAATTTGATATTTGCCTTTGATGAAATAGTTGCTTTAGGATACAGAGAAAATGTTAATTTGGCTCAGATAAGAACTTTTGTTGAAATGGATTCTCATGAAGAAAAAGTTTATCAAGCTGTTCGTCAGGTCAGTATTTTGTTCTACATTTATTGTTATATTTAATCAAATTTTGAGGCATTGCTTTGCATTTTTATAGTTGTTAATGCAATCAAGTTCCAGGCTTCTACTATATGTGTATATTTTAAAATTTATTTTATTTTCATTTCAACACTTCAGTAAGTATTTCTCAGTACTATGAACTTCGAAATAAAAAATTCTTGTTAAGCATGTAAACTTTGGGATTTCACTACTTTGTACAGCTGTCTGAATGTAGTTGTTGAATTCTTAAATATTTTTTGCTGAACTCATTTGAAATTGAAACTAACATGCATTTTATTGACAATCTGTTAGTAGAGGGGGGTGCCAGCTCAGGTGTCGTCCTCGTCACTTGACCGTGGTTCAAAATTACGAGGTCCGTCGCCAATAGCCCTCGTGTTGCTTCTAGTGCGACGTTAATAAAAACTAAACTAAACTAATTTATTGACAATCTATAAACCTTTTCTCTTATTTATGAATAGAAATGAGTGTTTATGTAAAGTACCTAAGTGGTAAAATATTTCAATTTTAATTAAGTAAATTAAGAAAATGGAAATCAAAAGGTATCAAATTTATTTAAGAAATCAAAAAGGTGAAATAAATGTGAAAAAAATAAAAAAAGAAAATGAATTACAAAGTTACATGTAATAAAGTACTGTTAATATTTCATTTCATTGTAATATGTCTCATTATTTATGTTTTTCTAGAGTACAGAATAATTGAGTAAAAAAAGTATTATTAGAATAAATTGTTTGTTACTTAGGCATATTTTTTTTATATTTGTAAATGAAGGGAAATGTCTTTTTGAAATGTATGATAGGACATCTTTGATAACAGTCAATAAAATTATACTATACATAATAATAAATATTTATTTTCCAATTATTTTTTAAAACTTATTACTGAGAAATAGAGAGTGTATTTAATTAATGATTGAGAAATTAAGTTGGGCATAATTGCATGGTTTTTTTTCTTCATGCTGTATCTTATTAAGTATGTTTATTGTTAATAGACCCAAGAAAAGGAAGCTAAGCAGAAAATGAAAGAAAAAGCAAGAGAATTGACTCGTGCAAAACAAGAGGCTTTAAAAAAAGGCCGTAGCCCTGGTTTTGGATCCGGATCTGGATCTAACTATCCACCATCCCCTATTGTTGGTGATACTGCTCCTATTGCTGCTGATACTCAGTCCAAGCCTACATATTCAGCTCCTAGGTAAATTTTTTTCTAGTGGTCTAAATTCGATATTAAATAATGTTTAGAAAGTTTATATGTATTTTAAATAATTTAATAATAGCTTATTTAGGGTTTCAATAAGAAATTTATTTTTAAATTTGTAATCTAGAGGAAGTTTTATTCATAATCTTCATGTATTTTAAATTAAATATTTGTTAATATAATTGTAAGTATATTTATTTTTTTAGGAGAATTAATTGTTAAATAATCAATTTTTATTCTAATTATGAAATAAACTTTATTTCTTTATAAATAAAATGTAATTTGAAGTAGTTATGGGTATCCTATATATATATAATTGCTTAAATTTGATTGATTTATTCGTATATACTGTATTTCTCCAGCTACAAATAATTTACACTACTAACCGAAAATTTATATTTAAATTTTTGTTTTTGTTAATTAGTTTTTGATAATTTCAAAATGCTCAATTTTGGTTTTAGAATGATAAATAGTTTGTGTGTATCTGTTAGAACTGCTATTTTTTACAGTCACATTTTTTTTTTTTTTGTGGAAGATGGAATTTCTTTCTAACCTTTGAATTCCATATTTTTATTTTACTCGTATCATTCCATGTAAAGCATAACTCTTAGGTATGGCACTTCTATTTTTTTTGCTTATGTTTTGAATATAAGTATTTTCGTATACATCAGATAAAGAATCTGTATTTGTTGAAAAATTGTATATTAGTAAATTTACGATTATTTTGGTTATTTTTTTGTTAAAACAACCATAATAATTTGTCTCGATTTCATTAATAGTTTCCATCATAAAGCTTTATATATGTATGTATGTATAATTATATGTAATATCCTTGTACTTAAACTTAAAATAATGAATTTTTTTTTGTTTTACTTATAGCACTCGTCCTTCCAATACTGGAAAAGCAATGAAACTTGGAAATAAGAACAAAGATATTGATTTATTTGTCGACATGCTGAAATCAGAAGGAGAAGGTTAGTTGAATAAAATTTATTAGTCTTTCATTTTAGAAAATTAATACTTTTTTTTTTTTACCATTTTATATATAAACTTGGATCATTATAGGTAAACGATTTTCAAGAGGTATGTTTTTAAAATTTATGTAAAACTTAGTATATTTTCAAGCAGTATTTTTATTATATTTTTCTTTAGTTTATTTGTATATTGATTTTGTTGTAAGTAATATTCACAAAGAGCTGAAATCTAATGTTTTAATAAATTTGGAACTATAGATTGAAGATGGGAATTTGGTACAACATAAAACCAAACCAAAGTCATAAAACTTTTATAAAAATATTGTATTATAAATTTATTTAAAAACTTGCTCTTTATGACTTCTAAGGGTACATAATACAGTTTTAATTCAAAAATTAATTTTGTGTAACATTTTTGATTGGTGAGTTGTGTTTTTAGTTCTAATTAGAATTAATCAAGCCTTTTTAAGAATTCTTTTCTTTTCATTAAGGAAAATAAACTAGAGATATCAATGTTGGGCTGAACTTTTAAAATTATTCCTTTAATGTTTGAAATTTTTTTTTTGTGGAGTTTTAATTTTTTTTTTTATGTATCTTAAAGTAATAAATGACATTTTATTGTTCAAACATTTAAAAAGAGCTGTATAAAAATATTTTTTTAGATTTCTGGGATATTTTTCATGATTTTTTTATCGATTTTTTTTTCATGTCCAGCTGTGGACATTACATCAAGTGCAAAATCTTCTGTCAGTTCAAAAGCTGCTACTCAAGTCCATACTGAAAGGTATTACTTCTATTATTTTTATTTGTTTTATGATGTAATTTATTAAATTTTTTTACATGTCTTTCATACATTTCCATTAATTCAATTAAAGAATATTTTTTAAATCTAATAAGACTAAATTTGTTATGTTCATTTTTATGGTTCTTATAAAACTTCTTTTCATATTATAAATCTGTTTTATAAAAGTTCTTGTAATATTTTTAATAATTTGTAAGGTTGATTTATATTTTTTTCATAGTGTTCATTTGCGATGTGAAGAAAAGATCACTGTTGTGGCAAAGCGCGATGGTGGTGTAGATACTTTAGAAGTACATGGCATTGTGACATTAAACATTTCTGATGAAAAGTTCGGTTGCATTAAAATAAAAATTGACAATGAAGATGAAAGAGGTGTTCAAAGTCAAGTATGTATATAAAAATATTTAAGTTTTAAATTTGTTACTCAGGATTAATTATTCATTCAAACTATGCACTCCTAAATATTTAACCAATATATATATATATATATATGTTAATGACAGATATGTACAACTATCTATTTTTGAATACTTTAAGTACATAATTTAAATTGAATGAGATATTTATGTAATAAGTTATGCATTTTTTTTTCCATCTGCATTTGTAATTTTTAATGTACTAACTATATATAGTTTGAAAACTGGAAAACACTGCTTCATTTGAAATATTTGTTAAAGTTTTCTTAATAAATTGCATCGTTTAAAAAACTATCTTAAATAATTCATATGGGAAATTTTTCATTTGACAATTTTTTGGTATTTTTTTTTCAATGAACAAAGGTATATTCAATATTTTTAAAATTGAATATTAGTTATGTATCAGAATATTTTATTTTTGTAGACACATCCTAACATTGATAAAGAATTATTCAGAAATTCTCACATAATTGGCATGAAGAATTCAGCAAAACCATTTCCAATTAATGTTGATGTTGGTGTTTTGAAATGGCGTTTCCAGAGTCAAGATGAAAGTTTCTTGCCTCTATTAAGTAAGTCAAGTTATGTGTTCTTCAATTAATACTTTAAATAGCTCAACTCAGGTATCTATTTTTTTGTACTGAATAGCTAAAAATTTAGAATAGGCATTAAATTATTGTTAAAATACGAGATATAACATTATGATTTTCAAATTTAAAAAAAAGTGATTAAAATTTTATATTTGTTTTTATGAATTTATTGATGCAAATTCAAGTGTGATTGTGCAAGTTGTTGTGTTTACATTGCTTATTTGTGTGAATTAACTCTTTGAATTCAGCATTATTATTTTAATTTATTTTTTTTGTAATTTTGAGAACTGATCAAATATTGTAAATGAGATTTTTTCTCTTTGAAGTGGTCAAACATAGATCTAATTTTTTTTGTTGGCAAACAGGTAATTTTTTTGTTTAATTTTGATATATGTACTAATATCTATTAATACATTATTAATATTATATTAATATTTAAATATGTTAAAATAGATTTATATTATTGAAGTCATTTCATATTGCAGAGCAGTGAAAGAGTTCACAGTTGTTAAAAATAACAAATATTTTATTTTTACATTTTTTGAGAGGTATACTTTTTTTTTTACACAAAAAGACAATTTGCAAAGTAAATTATTTATTACATGCATACATATTTTTACAGACTTGTTTTAAGTTGTAATGAATTTTAGCTTACTTAAAATTCTTAGCTTTCAATCAGTTTTTCTTTTTTCCTTCAGATGGGGATATCAAAAACAATAGATTTAAGAATAACTTTAAAATAATAGTTTTTCTTTAAGGTTCTTGTACTTCACTCTTCAGATTTGCTGAATGAATATGAATAGTTATAAGTTTCATGTTTGAAAACAGTTTTGTTTTTTCCTTTTTATATCCGAACCAGCATTGATTTTTCAACTTCTTGAAACTTACATAAATTTCCATTTGAATTTTTTTCTTTCACTTAGCCATATTTTTCTCATTTCTTTTTATTAAAACTCAGATTTCACGCATAAATAATTGTTTCCAGTCAATTGCTATTTTGTTTCACTTTCCAACTTTAGTAGAATTTAATGCTGATTAATTCCTTACTCTAACAGAATATAAATCTAAGAGGTATGGTAAAAGGCAAGTGACTATTTTCAAACCGGTTTCTGTTTTTAATTCCATTATGCATTTTTGATAACAGGTTTCAACATTGCATATCTGTTTCACATTATAAAACTTAATGACTTGGGATTTCAAACGTTTTTGTTTTTGAGCTAAAATATTATGTTATGGAACCAATTTTATTGCTGCTTCTTCCAATTGTAGGCAAATCTTGGAAAATCCTAACAAATATGTGCATGGTTGTCATGAAACATTGGCTCTGGGTTATCAGAATTTGACACACTTTTTACTTTGGTAATTTAATCTGGTTGCAGTAATATGCAAGTTTAAAAAGAACTTCAATTTTTGTAAAATATTAACTTGTAATTTTTATTTAGATAATTTTCATTTGGCTGTTAACTTATGCACTGTAAAAACAAAGGATATTTTAGTAAATTTTAAGATTTCAGACTTTTATTTTTTGTGTGAATGATTTTAAATACTATGAATTACTTATTCTTTTAATTTTTTGTTTGTGTAGTAAATTGCTGGCCCTCAGAAAATGGTACTGGAGGATGTGATGTAAATATTGAATATGAATTACAGCTGGAGACTTTGGAGTTGAATGATGTTGAAATTCAAATACCTGTTATGTAAGCATTTCTTTTCTTTGTATTTCAAGAATTGTTTCATCATTAACTTAACTAATATAGCCTGACATTTTCCTAATCAGATAAATCTTAAGAAACTAAGATAAAACAATTGGAGTTTTAAACTAATTGGCTTATACTGTAAAAAATCCCTGTTAGGAGCTTATTAATCTTTAATATCAGATAATTATAAAATATTTGACAAATTTTTTACATATTAAAGCAAAGTAAAATAATAAAAGTCTGCCATAATCTTTGCAATAATAAAACAGCTTTAATAAAAATATTAATTTAGATTGTTTTAAACTCAGTGCAGAATAATATAAAGGGAAAAACTTAAAATTTCACCCTGTAAAATTTTGTCATTGTAACATGATATAAAGTGTGAACAAGATGAAAATTTACATTTGTGTTAAGAAAAAATTTGCAGTAAATTATCTGCTTATTTCATTATCCCTTAACTCACCAAAACTGTCATATAAATTAATATGTGGAACACACAGCTAATCTCTCTAACCTTGGAATCTTGAAAAAATAATCTTACAAAATTAATAAGTTCCAACTTGAAATTTTCACAATATGAGAAATGGCATTCCATATATATATATATTTAACAGGAGAAAAAAAAGTATGAATGTTTGTTCTTAAGAGGAAGTTGTGACACAATTTAAACAAATCATTAATCCAAATTTCATAAAAAGAGAAGTAAGAACTCTGATGCCATAATGTCTAGAAGCGATTGATTATTGAAGAAGCTGTAGTAAAATAGCATGAAAAGAAGACTCGTGTATTACCAAACCTTGTATAACATGATTCTACTGTAATTTTTGTATTAAAATGCAGATCAACTGAAATGTAGTTTGATTTCACTCATTTTATGTTTAAAAGCATTGATATAATAATTATATTATCAGATCAAACTTCTTAAGCATTTCCTTTCATTTATTGATGCTGTAAATTTTGCACAATGATCTAGTACTACAATTCTTTGTATTAAAAATTCATTACTTTTCTTAAAAAAAATGTATAATGATTTGACTATCTCTAAGAACTACTACTCTGTTTAAAATGAGTGATGATTTAAATTCCCTTTTTAAAAATTGGTATAATTTATATTCATCTTTTGGAAAGTATGTAAAATCCACCTTTTGAATTTTCACGTGATTTGAATTTAAGATTAATATTCTCAATCTATTTTTGGTGTTTTTTTCACAATTTAATACTTAATTTTTCAGAGTTTTTCTTTTATTAGTAAAGTGTTATTTGGAATGCCATTCCTTTCTAAGCAGTGGAAAGAATTGCCAGCTTAATACAAGTGCAAGTATTAGGACAAAATATATATTATCTAGATAGATATCCATTGAAACTCAATGTTATTTATTTTTTCAATGGCAATGTAAATAAACATATTGAGAATTTATTACACATGCTAAATACTCAAATATGTTTAAATTTCCATTTAATGTTGTATTATTGTTTTGTAATTTATTTTATCGAATGTAGAATTGTTCTCGTGAAGACTTAAATTTTTTTCTGTTACAAGATATTTATTGATATAAGTTTTGAATTCTAACAAATACATTCTGAGAATCTTATATTTTTTTTGTTATAGACGACAAATACCAAAATAACACTAGGAAGCTTAACATTTTTGTTTGTGTTGTTAACACTTATTGTCAAAAACTAATGAATTTATTAAAAGAATAAAAATATTTTAGCTGTAATGAGCAACTAATTTTTTTGTTAAAATGAATTCTGTTGCATTAAATATTCAGTTGTAGAATATTTAATTTGGTGCATTATAAAGATATTTGATGCATTTGTAAGGTATTTCTCATGTTTTATCTTATTTTGTAATTATCAAACCTACAATTAACTGGTTATTTTAAATAACAAAGTTGGAATTTTCATTATTTCAATCAGTTTTGTAAAAAAATTATAAATTATATTTTAGATGAATGTGTGCTTTTGTAAAATATTTCCAAGTCCAAAATTTTAGTATATAGTTTTGAAAATGAATATAGTTAATTTTTTTTAATTATGCTGTTTTAGAATAATAAGTAATGGCAATATTGATAATTCATTTAAAAATCAAACAGAAGAGTCAAAATATGTTAAATTTTTTTAAAAATCTTTGCTTTTCTTTATATGTTGAAGTCTGATTTTTTTTAAAAAAAAATTGTATACAGGAGCACTCCTGTGGTCAATGAATGTGAAGGATTATATGAACATGATAATAGAAAAAATCGCCTTGTTTGGAAACTTCCAGTCATAGATTCTTCAAACAGATCTGGATCAATGGAATTTTCATGCAGTGGAAAGCCATCTGATTTTTTCCCGGTTACAGTTGAATTTGAATCCTTTTCATCATTTTGCAACATTAAGGTATTTTTTAAATTCAGTCGACAGTTTTAAAAATTATGCTAAGATAAAGCCACTGTGCTAAATTGTATTAAACTTGGTATTTATCGTTTGAAGATAATTTTTTTCTCTCCTTCATTAGGTTGCTGATGTTCTCACTCTTGATAATCAACCAGTGAAATATGATTCTGAAGCAGTATTTTTTACTGAGAAATATGAGATTATATAGACTTTTGACAATTATTTTATACTCTTTGGTGGTAACTGTCCTTTTGTTGCAAAAACTTTCCATTTTGATGGTCAAATGTATATTCAGAACAACAATAAAATATTTAAATTGAAATGTTTAACAATTTTTTATTAACATTATAAAAATAAATATTTAGTATAAAAATAAAATTTATTCAAAATAATAAAGTATATATTTATGTCTTGGGTGGTGGAAGTAGAGCATTAGTAGTTCTTGCTTCTTTTAAAATATCACCAGCTCCTTTCTGAATAAACTTCTTAGCAAGTTCTTTGCCTAAATTTTCAGCAGCACTTAAAATATGATGTGGTAAATGAGGGGCTATAATTCCTGCATAATGCTAAATAAAGATCAAATAAATCAAATATATTCATAATAAGGAAGATTAAAAATATTAATTTTGATTAGTAACTTACTGTTTGTACTATTCCATGTTTTTCACAATAGATTTCACTGGTCATTTCTTCAATAATACTTTTCGATCCATCTAGACTGAACACACCACCTCTTAAGGTAAGCTGGAATATTTATCAAATTTACAGTAACAGAGCTTATTATATACATAATTAGTTTGAAAAAGTGGGTAAAGTAATTCAAAAGGTTGCAGTATTCTGCCCAAACTTTTAATCATGTAGACCTAAATTAATGAAAAATCTATGGAAAATTTTGAGCACACAGTAAATGCTCTCATTGCTGGTCATTTTATGACATCCTTAGTCAAATAATCTCATTAAATTAAATATATTGTTTTCGAAAAATTAAACAGTCATAGGTTACAAGTACATCTTTGGTACAATAATAGGTATTACATACAAAACCACATGTAAATTTTTAAAAATTATACCTTTTTATCTTTGAGTTTTGAGTAGACTCCTATTGGAACACTGCATCCTCCTTCTAATGCTTTCATAAATGCTCTTTCTGCTATGCAACAAAGAGTAGTTGCTTCATCTGATATTTTAGAGAGTAATTTTATTGTTGACAAATCATTATCTTTGCACTCAATTGCTAGTGCACCTTGTCCTACTGCATACAAACATTCTTCTGGTGTAAGTATCTATTAAAAAATGGTTATTTCATATTGAAATGAATAAATTGTTTTTATATTTAGTCATTAATAGAACAAATAATTCAAACAAAAATAGAAAAATTTATTAATCATATTGTTCTCTCTAATGGGCATATAAAATTATTAGTATGTTGTCTTTTATTACAATCAAAAGATAAAACATTTAAAAAGTTAAGACTAATTTCAATATAGTAATGATACAAATCTAAAATAATTCAACATTATTAATGCTACTGTACATCATATTCAATTTCCAGCATAAAGGCTGATAGATTACATAACACTCATAGAAATTTGAAAATACGGTATTTTTTAATTTGCATATGCAAAAAACTTTAATACTGTAGAATTAAAAAAGAAAATCATTTTTCAGGTATTAATGATATGATGGAAAAAATATGCTTTGAAATAATCTGTGTGATTGTCTAAATGATTTATCAATTCTTCATTTAATCTTTGTCTTATTATTTGTACAAGTCTTCAATACTTCCTTTCAAAGATAAAAACTCAAGAGTTTGAAAAGTGCTATCTTTGGTAAATGCAGATCAATGAGCCTTATCTTTTGTGTATGAAGATTACATTCATGGTCTGTATAAGTTTAGGAAATGTGAAATTACTTCAATTGTTTTTTTAAAAAAAAGGGTTTTATACATGCTTGATATATATATATTCTGCTTATAGAACACCTCATTTTAAACAAAACTAATAATACTGGTCAAGTGATTTTACATTTCTGTTTTTTCTATAAATTATAATACATTCAAGCATTTCACATTTCATTAGTGAATAATGAAATGGAAAAATATTTTCTTTTTTTTCACATATATATTGAATACCTCTAAACATCAACATTGACTACTCACCATATTTTGAAGATTATCAAGTCAAAGTTATAATTCATGGATATTAAATATTTAAAAGTGAACAATATACAAACCAATACTTAATATATTTGATGGAGCAATGACAAAGACATACTATTCTTTAATGTAGCTAATTGGTTTGAAGGTATACTAACTCTGAATTTTTATTTTGTTCATAGAAATGTTATAATTAAAATGATCAAAAAAAAAAAATGCACAACAGTTAATATTTTTTAACAAGAGAACCAATGATTGTCTTACTTGTTGAATACGATGTTCTAAATCAAGCCTGATAACACCAGCTGCTGCTAATATCAAGGCAGCATAGGTTTTGTCTTCATCTAGTTTCCTAAATCTAGTATTTAAATTTCCTCTCTATAATGGGAGTTAAAGAAGTTTTTAGCTCAAACACATGGAACTTATAAAAGGAAAAAAATTAATTTGTTAAAACCATTGAAATAAAAAAGATCTTTGAACATAATTTCCCTATTCTTCGATCACTAAAGGATACAATATTTTCAAATTGGAGCTTTGGCAAAAGTTTCTTCAGCTGAGCTATCCTCCTTAGAGAACTTGTTCCTATGACACTGAATACAAATAGAAAATATTAAATTCTTTAAAATATAGTAAGTGAAATAACACATTTGAATAATAAAGTTTCGAAACAGTTAATACCTTCCTTCAGGAAGATCTTTCAGATCCATGCCATTGTAATCTGGACTAAATACAACAACATCAAAAGGATTTTCTCTCCTATAAAAATGTAGAGTTGATTCACAAAGAACAATATTGTATGTTGATGCATAAATAAAAAAAAAGGCAGAAATAAGAAAAATAAGAGAATGCTGCCTGTAATAAGTTTCCTTTCAGTTCAGTTTTTGTTCAATTGTGTTTTCAGCTAAAAATCTTTTTAATAAATATGAAATATAAAACATATGTTTTTTGACTTAATATTATTCTAAATATAAATTTATTGTTTAAATAATGCACTTTAATAGGCATAAAAGTGTGCTTTGATAAATGCAAGATTACTGAAGAAATCTCTCATTTTTCTTTTTGTAAAGAATTAGCTTGTACCTAGATAGCTATATCTTAACACTGCTTTAGTTAAAATAATGTCATTTAATAACAAGTGGATTTCTTTTTGCATTCAAATTTAAAGTAGTTGCTGAGATATATATAAGCCATCTTTTTAAATATTTAGAAAAATAAAAAAGAAATAAGTGGAGGTGGATTCAAATCTTTTCCAAATAATCTATATTATTAATTATAATGATGAGAAACAAATGAATAAAGTTATGTTAGTACTTGTTTTTAAACATTACATTTTAGGTTAACTCAACTAAATATTTTAACAATTCGAACTCTAATTTTGGGGAAACTAATGCTTTAATACAAATTTATGATACTGATATCCAGGAAACAGTTCCTATCTTATGAAATGGTTCATTGCAGTAAGACTCTAAAATTAAAATATTTATGAGGTTCAAATCTGACGATAAAAATATTGTATTCCTCCATATTAATATATATTCTTTACAAAAAAGGCCCATGTGTTCCAAAATTAATTAAAAGGGGGTGGGGAAACTTTTTTAGAAAAATTATAAGAATTAAATTATCTAAAAATAATTTTACAAAATATTAACCGTACTTGCAAATGGCACCAATTACCATGCCAGATGGTAATGTAGTTGGAAGATCTTTCAAAGAGTGTACAACCATGTGTACTTCCTGTTTCTCTAAAGCTATTTCTAACTCCTTTGTGAAAAGACTCTTTTCTCCTATCTGAAAGTTACAAGAAAGTAATTATTCTTTCAAAAGAATAAAAATATTTCATTAAATTGCTTTCCTTCATTATTTCTGATAAGGTAGTGAAACATCTGTACAACCTTATCAGAAGGAAAATAATTGTTTGTAAACATTATTAAATTGTAATTGCTTTATAATTTATTGTAAAATGCTATTTTTAATAGTAAAACTAAAACAGAATTAAAACTTGCCTTGGATAAGGCTACGTCTAATATCTTATCTCCTATAGTAGACATACTGACAATATCATATTTAATACTTGAATAATGTTTTTTCAACAAGTCTGCAACAAAATTTGTCTGAAATAGTGCCAGCTACAAAATGATAGAAAAAAAAATTAACATATACTATGTTGACAATATCAGAAAAGAATTACAATTAACATATAATAAAGAAAAATTTTCCTATAAAGAATAAACAATCCAAGTAAATTGAGAGCAATTTATTTAATGGCTGTTACATGCAAATTTTACGCAGGAAAAATAAGATCTTCATTAACATTTAATTTTAAATAATCAATAAAATATGGTAGATAAAAACTGCGCATGAAATGAAATTCCAGAAAATCAACTTATTTATTATTTTATTTTGAATGTTCACTGAACTAAAAACCAAATTTTCCTTTTTTTTAGATTAATTCTGTTATCTTTATTTTACAATGTGAGTATATTTTTATTTATAACAAATCTATTTTTTGATTATATATCCAACCTTCATTTTTGTATTTCCCTATATACAAGATATAATTATTTCTTTTTCTAAATATTCATAGCAAACTCAAATAAAATTGTCATAAATAATTTTGATTTAGTTATTTAAAATTATTTGTATAAATATCAAAAACAATAAAATAAATATTTGCATAAATAATTAATTGTAGACAATATTTTAAGGCTCATGTAAGAAGTTGATATGGTGTTATTTTTTGTAACACTGAATTTAACATTTTGTAATAAATTATCTAAAAAAATAAAAACAAATTTTGTTATATTTTACATTATTAATTCACTTCATTATTACATTGTAATATTAGTGTACTGAATATTTAAATTAGATACAATTATCTCAAAATTCAAAACAACAACAATTACACAATTTATAGAATTTTCTAAATTTTATGTCTTGAATATAGATATTAAATTTTATCGAAAATAATAAAAATTAATCATTTATGCAGCATTAAAACTCACTTTTCAAATGCTTTTCATTATTCTTCAAGTAAAATTTAATCATTATTACTAACATATTAAAAGTCAGAAAAGATATTAAAAACTACAACAGATCCAATTATGATAACATTAAACACCCATTTAAGCGATTTTTTTCTATTATCAACTACATAATATAAATATGTAATTTGTATACTCACAAAATATCTAAACAGTTATGAATAGTTTCTAGCATATGCTCAATAGAAATTTCTAAAAATACATACTTGACTTTTCCGAGATCCAATACGAACTTTTTGTAAAATTCCAACATTTTCGTGCATTACAGTTTTCGCCTAAAGAAAATAATGCTGTGAGCATATATTTAAAAAACGTTGAAATATTATAAAAATATTCAAAATCTTTAAACTTACCTGCTGATATCCATTTTCAATACTTTTTAAATTGTCACCATTATCATGTTTTTCTTTGCTGATCTGAAATAAATAAATGTGAATCAAAATGAGAACATGTACAAAAAAATGCAATTAAATGGGAATCTTATGTCCTTTATTAAAAAAAAAGGAGCTAAATCTCTAGATTCACTCACCATTTGAGATCCATTTTCCACTTTTCTTTTCTTCTGTGAAGGTCCATCAGAATATATTTCGTCCATGTTAATAAATAAAGAGAGATTTATAAGTGATTAATCTTCACAGTGACATTTCTTTGAGATTCTTTTCAATAAAACTATACAAATTCTAAATCATCAATCAATAAATAAATTCAACCATGAATTCAGAAATTCGACATCAATAACTTCATTTTCAAAAGATCTGATATCCGGAATACGGCTGATATTTTACGAGTGTTTATGTTCATTCACATCAACACCTCGTTTGCTGATAGCGTTCTATTGCTTAGAAGTAAAATATTAGAACTGGATTAATGTATTCAAATAAAATTTCATTACTGACGTAAATGATAAGAGAACAATCGTTGAATGGATTCCATCGGCATGGAAGTTTCACATTGTTGCAGTAAATAAACAGGTTGCCCTGAAGTGTTGACACATGTGCATGTTGCGAAATCGGAACAGGAAGTTGATGGGTTGAGAAGAACCCTTATTTTTCAGAAAAAAAAAATTCAGTTTTTAAAAATAGTATGTTGATTCAATAACACTGAAAAATTTCTTAATTGTAAAACTATAAGGATTTTTACTATGCATTTATGTATTTGAAAACTCTTTCAAGTAATTTATATGCACAAATTTAGATAAAGTACTTCAACTTTTATTTGTTGTTTGTTTACATGGGAATCGCTGTCGTGTTCAGCAAGCACGTTGGATAGATCGGTGTTTTATTCAATACGTTTCGCGTTTTTGACTTTCATGATTCTTATATTACAAATTTTAATATATGGATACAAATCTTTGATTTGAATCTACAACTTGAAACAATATCTTTGAATATAAACTATACCGATTCTAAACATTAAAATTTATACATTTTAACACTGATACCTTTTGTTACTAGAATGACTTCGACACACGAAGATCCAATTTTTCGTGATTTAAGTGCCGACAATGAGCCTGAAGTTACAGAAATAGAAAGCTTGTGCTTACGGTGCCAAAAAAATGTACGTGAAAATTCATAAGACATTCACCGGTTGCATCATTTGTAAATATATAATTATTGCTGTCAACAGAAATAAAAAAAAATGATGAAATTCTTGTTAATAAAATTATGAAGAGAACAATTTTATTATTTCTTATTTTTCAAAAGATGCTGTGTAAAATGTTTGTATTATTCAAATATTTTCTTCTAATGTTTTTAGTTCTCTATGTTTTCACAAATTGTTACAATTACTTTATTTTACTTGCTGAATGAAGAAGTATTACATATACTAAATATAATAATTGTTATAGTTTGTATTATTGTGCAGCATCTTTGAATATGTACCATAATGATTTATCTCCAAAGAAACATAATCATAATGATTTATTTCTTTATAATTGAAAAATATCCTTAGTATTGCCAGATGTGTTAAAAACTTCTTTTATAAAAAATTATATAAAACTTTTTTTTCTGCAGGGTATAACAAAATTGCTATTGACTAAAATTCCTTTTTATAAAGAAGTTGTGATAATGTCATTTTGCTGTGACCATTGTCATTGGGAGAACAATGAGCTACAACCTGCATCTAAAATACAAGAAAAAGGAGTTACATACAAGTTAAAAGTTGAAAATTCTAGAGTAAGTTTTTAAAAATTATAACAGGGTTCATTCTAGTAGGATTATGTAGCGTGGTTTCCCTTGCCCATCCTATGAATTGAAAAGTCTGTCCTGTATACCTTCTGAAACAGTACTCCCTTCTTTCAGCAACGCATTTTATCTAAATGCTCGTTCCAGAGCATGAACTACCAAGAAACAAAATTGTTTATTATATAGGTTTACTATAAAGATAACCCTCTTTTTATATCATACATTCTATTATTTTACATTTTTCCAACTCATCCTGTTTCCTATTCAATTGTGATTTTGCGTAATTTTGGTGGCCATCATTTTATTTATTTTTGATTTAATTACTTGCTTGCTTAGTTTTAATTTTCAAAAGATCTTTTAATTAAGTCAATTTTTTGTAAACTTTCTATGTGGGCATTGTTTTTACAATTGTTCTGTAGATTATTGTACTGTCATATACTCAATAGTATTAGAATCTTTTTTCCTTAACTATTTTTTAAGTTCTGTTATCTAAATCTATCTTATATTTTGTATTTAATTAATTTCTTTACCTCTTTTTGAATACAATTTTTACATTTTTTTTTTTTTAAATTTTTATTTTAATGCTTTTTACATCAGTATTATTATTATTATTATTATTCACTTATCTCTCTCTCTCTCTCTCTATATATATATATATATATATATATATATATCTTTAAAATTAAAATGTTGTATCATTAAAAATAACAAAATAGTTGAAATGTATTGAAAATTTACAGAAATTAAATAACTAAATAAAGTTCTCTAAAATTACAAAGACTACCTACATAAGCTTTAATAACAAATGTTAATATTTTCTATTTTTTAAATTTAAAGTTTATTTCAAGGTTTATGAACAACAGATCGCTTAATTTTGTACACCATGTTTGAAGATTTCCTACATTTAGTGATATGTTCATTAAAATTTTTTTTAAAAAAAATCTGGTTAATTTTTTGTATTTTAATAACTTTTTTTGTTCCATTAGTTATATTATTTTTTGTTTTTAAGTGTTTATTTGGGTTTGTATCACTTTTTTCTTAATAGTTTTTGTAGTTATCAGTTTTGCTTTTAATTTCTTAACAAATGTATTTTTGCTTTTCATAAACAATTTTTATAATATATTTTGTTGGTGAGGATACTTTGGCCTATAATTCTCGAATAACCCATCCTAACAGTTTAAAGTCTGTTACAACATTAAATATATTATTTTCCAATTTTTTTGTGTCTCTTCAAATATTTGATTTTTTACATTTTTTTCAACAACTATATCTTTTTTGATATTTCTGGTATTTGTATATTTATTTTTCATTTAATCTACTTTTTTTTTTCAATTATATATATATATATATATATATAATTTTAAATTCATATCACAAATAAACCAGGAAATTATTTCAATAACTTAAATCAAAACAGTATGTAAAGGGCCTGTAAATTATTAAATAAATTTTAATTATTCAAGTCAATTTAAGTTTTTTGTGGAAATAGATTTATTTTGATACACGTTACTGATTATTTTATAAAACTTATATCCCTCTTTTTCCTTCTTTTTTCATGCTGTGTCCCTTTTGGGAGACATTTTGTTTTGATATATTTGATTTTTGTCCAGACTTGTTCTATTGTCTTGAAATTATACATGAGTACCTTAGTAGCCCTGATGATTATGCACTTATCTGTTCTAAAGACCATGTTCTGATGCTGCAGACAGCATTAACCAACTCGGCCATTTCCTGTTGCCCTCCATATCTTTGCCACCTGGGACCATGACTACTTCTTTACTCCCATACTATATCACTGTTCCTATGTCTATTTAATTTGCAGTATATAATTAAGGTCATGTAATTAATAATTTTGCTCAACAATGAGTAAATCAAAATGTAAGAAACATGATGTTTTTACAAAAAATTCATTGAACTAAATTGATATTTGATTTTGACTAAATAGATTATTATTTTTTTCTGGATTAGGATTTGACAAGAGTTGTTGTAAAAACTGAATGGGCTTCTATTTTTATCCCAGAACTGGAATTTGAAATACCATCTCAAAGTCAAGAAGGAAGTAAGAAATACATACTTTTATGAAATATGTATATTATGATTTATTATAAATTTAAATATTTAATTGCATATTTTTGCATTTTAACATAATATTAAAATTTTTAATATTAATAACATTATAAAATTTTTTGAAAATAATAATGTAATAAATTTTTTTTTCAAAGCTGTAACTAATATTGAAGGAATTATTGAAAGAGCTTGTTCTGGATTGTGCTCAAAATTGGAATATTTGAAGGTTTGCTGTTATTAAATTCCTTTAATTATTTTTGTCTGATAAGAAAATCTTGATCATTTATTAATGAGATATGAATAATTCTACTTTAAATATGATTTGTAATTAATTTACACACTTTGTATTTACATCAGGATAAAAATTTTTAAATAACAATATGAAAGAATTTTTTTATTGTCAAGTAAGTGTTGAAAGAAATGTTTAAAGAAAAGTCAGAATCTAGCTGTCTAACCATGGATATGATGATTAATGTCTTGAGTTGCATACATCAGCATTTTGAGCAGTAAGGAAGTACAATGAATTTTCAACCCACTTGTCATGTGTTGTTAACAAATGGAAAGATATGAGTGTTTTGTTTTATTTTTTTTAACTAGCAACATTAATTATAAATATATTCCATGTTATTTGAAATATAGGAAAAAGTAAATGTATTTTTGTAAAGATTTAAATTATAGAAAAATAGTCCTGAATAGATTTTATCCAAAAAATGTGTACTCATTTTTTAGATTAATTATTTCTTTGACATAATCTAGAATATGGCCTCATTAAGCCTGAGATGTCAGCAGGGATCCTCTAGCTGATATTAAAAATAATTCTGCAAAATAACTGGATTCAAAATGGGAAATTTTTTAGTAGTTAATTAACATATGCCAATCTATTTTTGTTATAAGTTCATTTTGAGTTATTTATAAAAATATAAATTTGATTCAGCCGAAAAACAATTATGAAAAAGTTGAAGGTCAAAGGAGTGCAGATTGCTTATTTTCTATCCTACATAAAATAAATCTCTCCTCATAAATTTAACTCTGTTGGGATTTGCTGAATTTATGAGTTAATTAAAAGATTGAAACTCTTTCTGGGTGCAGTAATATTGCCCTGAATATTGGTTAGCTCTGCTCAGTGTCTCTGTGCAGGGAAATGGAGAAAATATTACAAAACTCCCCATTTTAGCACAGAAGTCCATTTTTTCTAGTGTCTTGTACTGGACTAGATGTACAAAGGATTGGTGGGAAGTTTGGTTTGGTTTATTAACGTCACACTAGATATAACACGAGGACTATTGATGACAGACCTTGTAGTTTTGAACCTCAGTCAAAGACGAAGATGAACCTGAGCTGGAACGCTTCCTCCCAACTTCCACACCATGCCAAAGAGAGGACTTTGGGCCTCAACAGATTTGATGTGCATCAGCCCCGGTTGTATGATGGTTCTTTAGTGGCATCAAGGCTCGAACTCCCGACTCGACGAAAACCACTAGCTGCAAGTCTTCGACCATACTACTAGGTTACCACGGCCACAGGATTGGTGGGAAAGGGAGATTAATTTCATAATTGTTAAGTGGAACAATTATAAAAACTATCAAGGATGTCTTTTTTGAGGACTAAAAACTATCAAGGATGTCTTTTTTGAGGACAATATTATTATGACAAATTAATATTTTGTGATAAGTTTATTATAAAAGTATAATTTTTACAATTTTATTGTGTGCTTTTACTTAATTTCATCAATTTATTTAAATTTATTTTTCATTATTATCATTCTTTGATATAATTATTTGTTTTGTTATATATATATATATATATATATATATATATATATATATATATATATATATATATATATATATATATATATATATATATATATATATGAATTACATGTGCTTGTAATTTTAGTTCTATAAATATTTCCAATAGGCTGAAGATCCAGAATCTGCTACAAAATTAGAAGAATTTTTGGCAGAAATGATTAAGTTAAAAAGTGGTGATTCATCTTTTACTTTTGTGAGTGAATTGATAAATTTAATTATTTAAATGTATAAAATAGATAAATTTTATATCTCTCACTTACATTTTATTGATAGATTAAATCAAGGGAAACCAAACTTTTTTGATCATCAACCTCCAAAATTTTTAAAATTATCTTACCACCTCTCTCTATAAAAAATTATAACAAAAAGAAAAAAAAAATATTTAAGAAACAGTTAAGTTTTTTTTTCTCTTTTGATTATGACAAAATCAAATTTTTATGTAAATCAATGAGAAGGATGTGTTTGGTGAGTTTTGGCAAGATTAGAAATATTTGGTGCCAAATTTGTTAATTTCAGTCTTACTTTGCCTTGGAGCTCCATATTCCATTTATTTCTCTTTGTTAAAATAGAATTAACTTGACTGAAGACAGATTCAACTATATATGAGCTTGGGAATGTAATTAAAAAGGAAAATGCTGTTTTACAAGTTTTTGATATTTTTGCATAATATTTACATGTGTATAAAATTTGTTCACAGTTAAATTATGGAAAAGCATATCTGCCTCAAGGTCAACTGACAATTCAATGACTTCATCATGCAAATGACTGTCGTTAATTTCAACTTGAGCAGAAAGTGGTGCATAGTCCATTCTGGGATATCTATATTTTTAATACCTCCAAAGTGTAATTTAAAATCATTGTTTAATTTTTGGAGATGATTTGTATGTATTTCCAATTCTACATGGGTAATATCCAATTGTCGTAAATTTCAAAAGTATTGAAAATCTTCATGTAACAATGAAGACCTAAACAAGTTTAATTTATCTGGAATGCTTAAAATAACTGTTCATACTTGAATTGATGCAATACCTTTTCATTGCTGACATGTTTGAATATCATTGAACTTTACAAATACATTGGCCGAATAAGAAATATAGTTATTATTTTTTTTGCAATTCATCTCTTAAGGCTGGATTAATTTCAGTAAGAAATTCTGTCACTGTTTAAGCAATTCAACAAGTTTTTGTAAACATGCATCTCTTGACAACTATCGAGTTTCTGTGTGTAATAATAATTGGTTTGATATAGTTCATAATTTTCCTTTCAAAGCTTATCAAACTGTCATGATTTAAAAGATTGTGCTATAGTTTGGGTCATCTTGTAACAAAACGGTGCAAGAATCCTTTCTCACAAGTCTGAGAATGAGAACCCATCATGTAACACGCATTGATTGAATAGCATTGGTATTAAATTGCATTATTCATCGATCCCCTAGATTGAATCGACCCCCAATTATGCTATACAGACTTCTATGTTTGCTAACCCCCAGATTTAACATTATTTATTATCCTAAATTAAAGGAGGAAATTGTTTGGTTAGCCCTTGATGCTATTCAAATTTATATTTAAATTTTAAATTTTTTTAAAGAATTTTCATGAAAATCTTTGCATTAACAAATCACACGATTTATGAAACTTTTTTGTAGGTTGTGACATTCTCATCTCTTTTTTCCCCCTTCTTTCATATATGCTTAGATTAGCACAAGGTTTTTAAAAAAATATCTATATATATGTATATGTATTACTTTTTGTTCTATGAAAAAATATGAATTCAAATCTGATTCAAGCACACATATGTATTATTCAACTTTTTTTTTGATTCTATATTGATATAATTTTTATGAAAATTTTGTTATATATTTTTTAAAAATTTCCACCAAAATAGATTAAAATTATTCTGTTCTTAAAAAAGGAGTGTAAAAAATTATTTAGTAAAAATATGCTTACTTTAAAGTGATATTACGAATTAAATTCATTTAAAGTAATTTTTTCAACGTATCTGGATACATCGATTTGCCTAGACTTATTTGAATTACTAATTTTTTAAAAAAAAATACAAAATTGCTTCTTAGTCAAAGTATTTTTTTTTATTAAAAATGAAATAAAAAAATCTTAGTGTTGAAATGGATTTTCAAAAAAAAGTTAAAGGGGGAATAAATGAAGACATGCTTTAAACAGATATTTATGTATTATTTTTTTTTTTTACAAATTATTTAATTTTATGAAATCTGTAACATAAAATTATAACTTTTCATTTTCGTTGTGAAAATGCTAATAAGTATTCTGTTAATGATATGAATTTTACTACAATTTTGAAGGGCTTAAAAGGAATATTTAAATATCCTCAACTTAATGTTTACTTGCATGTTTTTTCTGCTATTTAATTGACTTTCAGCTCTTCATTGCGATTGTAGATGTTTTGAATAAAAAGTTTTGATATGAAGAAAATTATTTATTGAAAATGAATTGAAATCAGATGTATGGAATTTCTTTTGTTTAATGAATGAAACCGAATTCATAGACACTTTTATTTATTTGATTATTTATATATTATTTAAATTGCTTAAAGCTTTGATTCTTTTTTCTATTGAAGGCATTTTGCTCTGTAAGCTTTTTTTAAATGGAATATTATATGTAATACTAGACTTATTTCTGTAAACTTTGCTGTATAATTTTGTAGCATGTAAGGGTTTTTAAATCAAAAGAAAAAAAATGAGTACATTTAAAAATCTTAGATAATTATTCAATTAAATATTTTAAATTTGATTTGTAATTAGTTTTTTTTTTTAAATTTCTTTTTAAAAAATCAGTATCAGATTCTATGCCATCTAGATATTTTTAGGCAACTTAAATGATTACATTTCTGAAATAATTAATTTTAATTTTATTCTTGTATAGAAGGGGAAAACTTCAATGTGAATAAAAAGAGAAATTGTTTTTATGCTTATGTTCTCATTGAATTTTCTATTTCATTTCGAAAAATATTTTTATGAAAGCAAATGCTGTAAAAATTAGATCCTATTTATTAAAAAAAAAAGTGATCATATATATTTATAAAAATATTCTGAAGAGTAAATAACCAATTTGCTAATTGTATGGATTTTTAAATTTAAATTCTTATAAGATGTTACATTTTTTATGGTCATTTTCGAAATAAACCTTAAATATAATTTTTTAAACATGTGAAAATTTAAATGATGGTATGTAACTTTTGTGAAAATGATTAATGTGAGATTATGATTAATGTGTATTTGTTATAATTTGTATGGAATTTTTTTTTTCATAATTTGTTTAAAAAATTGATGATTTGAAAGACAGCCCATTGTTTTGTATGACAAGTATATTGTTACAAAAATTCCCTGATCTTGTGTGGGTGCATGCGAGGGAAAATCAGTCCAACTAAGAGGATAATGACAAATGACATATTTTTCACAAATATCCAGGATGGCACACAGGCAGCAGAACATAGACTGTAACAACACAAACAGAAAATACAGCTCTTGTGCAGTTTAATGACACAGATACAGGAACAAAGACAGCATTTGTAATGACGGTCACAATTGTATCAGCAAGGGACAAACCTCAGCAGTAATATTCTGCACTTCTGAGGCAGGTTGTCCTTGTCATTTGACTGAGGTTGAAAATTACAAGGTCCATCACCAATAGCACTCATGTTGTTTCTAGTGCAATGTTATTAAAACTGATAAAGCAATCCAAGGCAGGTTCTGATTGTTCCCTGCAGATAGACGCTGCTTACCTATTTCAGCAGGTGTGACGTCACTGGGAAAATTCTGGAAAAGTTTGTAACTTTCTTCCTAGTTGAGATTTTGTCTAGGTTCCAGCACTTTCGGGAACTTTTGTTTTGACATCAAAGTCATCAAGTTTTCAAGTCGCCGTAGTTGTTACCAAATTCTTTGTCAAGGTTAAGGAGTCATTGTTTAAACTTTCCTTAGCTGACTGATGATATCTCTGTAAATGTCACTTTTCCTTCATAAGAGATTAATAGCAGAGAAGCATTGTCTTGGTTTTGCAGCAATATATATACATATATTGTATATGTATATATGTGTGTGTGTTATTATATTCTTAATGTTGCTTTTCTCTTACTTTGCTTTGATTTAAATTGGTTTGATTCTTAAATAGTACATAACGATTATTTAAGGTTTTCGTTGTATAAAATTAATAAACTGTTTGATGTATTTAAGTAAATTTTTGGTTTATTTTCGAAATAATTACTCATTTGATAATATTTGTAATTGATTTTTTCGACTGTATGGCATGTCTTTTAGTTGTTTTTGTTCTGAATTTCAAAATGTTTCGTGCTTATAATCTGTACTTTAGATGTGTGTAATCTTATTTACACACATGCTCAGAATGCTGCAAAAATAATTGTTTAGTTTGTAGATAGTGACTGAAGGAACCAAAAATTGAAAATTACCCTAGATAATATGTTCATAAATATTGCATTTAAGTGCTGGTGACTTATGAAGATTTGAAAGGGAAAATTAAAAAAAAAATGGGGCAAATATGTATATATGTGTATGTATGGAAAGTTTTTCTTTGAAGGAGTTTTTCATATACATACATGCAGATTTTCACTCAAAGGAATTCCCAGTACTTACATTTTAAAAAAATGTTTTATGAATTATTGGGTGAGGGACCTAGTCTTCATTCATGCATTGCTAATGTATACTGTAGCATTGTTAAAGATTTAATTTATGAGAAACATAAATAAGTTGCTGAAAACTCTGGCATTTATAAATGCCTTTAACTTTTTTTTAATACTTTGAAAGTTATTGATTTTAAATTAAAATCTTTTCACTTTCTTTCATGGCTTTAAAGCTACAAAAAATGTCAACTATGTTATAATTGAATGAATATTTGTTGTTTAAATTTGTGTGAATTTTGCCATTAAAATTCTATTGATTAAGAGTTAGTAGATTTTTTGAGCTTTTAGAAATATTGTGAAATAAAGATAATAAAAATATCAGTTTAAATTTGAATTTAGGCTGTAAGATTTTTTTTTTCTATCAAGTTTCTCATTATACAAATAAAGATTACATATGTACAATTTTTTTTTCAGAATAAAATGATGAAACTTTGTTATTGTGTAAAACAAAATTATTTTTATTTTTTTTTTATTATTATTATAAAAAAAAAAAAAAAAAGACTTCTCTAAGCATTTTGTTTCCCTTTTGTGAAATTTCTTATTTATATGCAGTATTTTTTATTGTCTGCATTGGATAATATAATTTTCTTTAAATAGATTTTACAAGATTGTTCAGGGAACAGTTTCTTAGAAAATTTGTATCCTTTTGTGTTTTTAGATCTTAAAAATATTTTGTGTGATTGTTTAAATACTATTTAAGTTAATAAATTTTCTCTTTACACATGCTTGACTTTACCTTTGCATATGTATAAATTCTGGGATTGGTGTGCTTATTTTATATCGATCACTTACAAATTAGGTGTTTATGTAATAGTGAAAAATGCATGATTATTGAAAGTCTTTCAGCTAAGATGTTGTCTTAAGTGTCTTAAAATAGGTGTATATAAACTAGGTTTGTCATTATACTAATGAATTAAAAATTTTAATTCATATTCATACAAAACATTAGCAATTATAAATTAGATTATCATAAAGCATGTATGTTTGTTTTAAAAACTTTTATAGCAATAAATAATATTTTTCTTTTGATAACCTTTCTTCATAAGGGCAAGATACAGTTTCCCTTAGTCTCTTTCTTTTAATTTCTGTAGTTGTTTTTAGAATGAATGTATGAATATGTAATAGTTTGAAAAATTACAAAGAAATTTTTTTTTTATATATTGACATTCCTTTTTGAATATATTGGTATATTATCTTAGATTTATTGAAATATCATGGTAATTTTAAAAAATTAGAATGGCAATTTAAAAAAAATTACAAATATTTTGTTATATTTTTGTTTTTTAGTTATGCATGTCATTTTTAATTAAGATAAATATAATTTCAGTAATGGTTATGCATTACATGAATATTTTTTTAAAGGTGCATAGTTTGAAAAATGAAACTAAAATATCGTAATGATTAAGTATTTGGTATCATTACTGTATATATGTGTGTGTATATATATATATATATATATATATATATATATATATATATATATGTGTGTGTGTGTGTGTGTGTGTGTATTAAAATGAATTGTATATTAATACTTCTTGAATGACTTAATATAAATAGAGTTGAATATTAAATGTACTAATTTATATTATATGTATTCCTTAAATTTGCTAGAGAGTAAGAAAGCTATAAACTTTTTATTACTTTGTTGACATATTATTAGCATGTCTTTAATAATATTATAACAATTTTAAGTAATAAAAAAAGTGTAGTTTTTATTTAATGAAGAAATTTTAAATTCAGACTTTGAATTTTTGCATGCAGATTATCTGTGTTTTTCTTGCGTTCAGAATGAATTTTTTTTAAATACAATGTTAGAAATGCTCCATCTCCAGATCCTCAACTGGAAGTATCTTATTTTGAAAGATCCCGAGAAGAAGCTTTAATGCTTGGAATTTATGTGAGTTTATATTTATACAAACTTTCAAAATCAATGTAAGTTTTAAATATAATTGTTTAACTTTCATATGTTGAGAAATATAACTATTTCATTCTTTAGTATGTAGAAAGTGACTTAGTAATGTTTCTTCAAAATTTTTATTATATTTGGAATAATAGAAAACTTACTATTTTGTTTTGGTCAAGAAGGCGAATAATTTAATTGTTGCATGTAGTTTAAGAAAAAACTGTGACTTAGAATTATTAAAATATATATGAATTTTCAATGCCTTTTTAGTTTTTATTTTTTCTGTACAAAATATTTTCATTTCTTTTTCTAACCAAGTATTCGGTTATCCCAACAACTACATTTGAATATTTTCAGAGGAGTTTTATGACTGTGCATTGAAGGATGTAGGTCAAGTTTTGTTTCAAAAACTAATTCTATATAATAATGTTTCATTTTTAAATAATTTTAAAGATGTCCATACATTTTTTTTTTATTGAGAACAATAATTTTTTAAAAGTACTGTATTTTAGTGAAAATTTAATTGATTGCACAAATTATGTTAGTGATTTAATAATCCTTTTGTTTTTTTTATGTAATGTACTCTGTGTTTATTAATCAAAGAAATGGTGAAGAAAAGTAATTTTTTTTGTTAGGGGATCTGTAGACGTCACTAAGCATAAAAATTATATGAAAATGTTGCCTGAACAATAGTGGTAACAGTACCTTGTAGTCTTTCTCTAGGCTGTTATTGTACATTATGTCAATTTTGTGTAGGTTGCTGATGATACTGAGAATGAAAGCTCTGAGCAACCTGGAGAAAAAAGTGACCTTAAAGATGAAGTTCTTGAATTACCAACTAATTGCTATTCCTGCAATGCCCCATGTATTACTAATATGAAAGTTACTCATATCCTTTATACATTTGGAAAAGAAAAATATATATATATATGAAACCTTACTTTTGACCAAATTGATTTTGTAAATGCTTTAAATGTTTCAATTTATTATTATTTGCTTTGAGGTAACTGAGATGCTTTCATTAAGGAAAAATTAGTTAATTTTATGCCAAGTTCAAATAATTCTCATTTTTTTAAAAAAAATTAAAAGCTCTAGAAGTCATGTTTTAGCATTGGGATATCTGTATATGTATGTATCAGTTTATATCAGAAAGTCACTTTAAAAAAATAAATTATGTAGTAGTAATTAACAATGACTATATTTACATTTGTAAGTCATATATTTACCTTTAGGCACATCTTGTTTAAATAATACTACATGTATAAAATTGCAGAATACTAATAAACTCAACATTCTATTCATTGAACCTTACAGTCATTTCAAAAATTTAAAAGAGCAGATTTTTAAATTTTGTTATTCAAATTTTCTATAGTTTAATAAAGTTACTGTACAATACTTAAAAGTTGTGAGTGTGTATAGTTAAAGTTGTGAGTGTGAAAAAAATGTTCACTGCATAGAAAATAACCTTATTTCATAATGCGTAAAATGCCAACATTATGGATATAGATTTTGAAGAAAGTGTACCAGAATCTTAAAAAATTGCATTGCGAGAAAAACGAAAATACAGATACTTTTCTCTATAGAGTGATATGTATGTTTAGAATTTTAAAATTCAATTTTTGAACATTCTGTTCATCATAATCTTATAAATAATACATCCACAGAAATTAGCAAAGTGCTTCTTATTTTTCAACAGCAAAATATTTATTTATTTTTTTTAATTTAGCACATTTTCATGTCTCAGTTATCTTAAAAGCTTTTTTGAAATTAAAAATAAGTTTGTTATCAAAATGCATAAAAATTAATCTTTATTTTTAAACATATTTCTTTAATTATTCTCTTATGAAAAGTGTAGTGTTATGTTTTTTAGAATATTTTATAATATATACTGTTTTTTAGAATACTCAAGAATAATCATAATAGTTGTATGTTTACTAGAAAATACATTTATTTCTGAATCATTGCATTGTATTGGACGTTTTAATATGTGTTTTATGGAATTTTCTAAATGTTGTCTTTCTAGTAGTAAATGAAAATAAATTGAACCAAAGTGTTATGATCAATTATTGTTTCTTTGAGGGTATTATGTCATTTATTGTAAAAGATGATAGGGAAAAAGAATAAACAATTGCTTTTCATAAATGAAGAATGATGATTCTTACTATTGTATGTTATGAAACAAAACTCATTCTCTTAGCACAAAATCCTCATTTTTATTATTTCATGGTATAAAATTTGGAAGAGATTTCTTGCTTCATTAAAGAATACGATTATGTGCTACAGGGAACAAAATTTGAGACAGGAATCTTTAAAGCCCCATGAAATTAGCACAAATATTTCTAACCATTCATGACCGATAAATAGTTTGAAGAAAGGAATTTATAACCTATTGAAAAACAAAATTAAGAGTTATGGGATAAGTATTATAATTATATAGAATATGTTCATAGTTGTTTTTTATTTGATATATAATAAATGAAATTTTATTTCCATATCACTTAACTCATTTTCAAAGATACCTCATTTTAAGGATGTAGTAATAATGTCCACTGTTTGTGAAACTTGTGGCCATAAGACAAATGATGTTAAAAGTGGATCTGGAATAGAACCTCATGGTTATCGAGCTACACTGAAAATAGATGAACATAAAGATTTGACACGTGATGTTTTAAAAGTAATCCTATATAATTATTTAAATGTACTTATTCTAGTGAATGAAATGCTAATACTAGAAGGATTTTATTTATGATACATAATTTTTTTTACAGTGTATGTAAAAAAAAAATAAAGACTAAAAATAATTTGTGCTGAAAGGCAGAGAAAATATTCATATTGATACAGTTTGAAACAGAACTTACTGTGTTTTATTGTACAGATATTATTTAATATTAAAAATAAAATCATAATTTTTTTTTTATTCCTTGGGAAAGATCCAACATTTTTTCCGTTATCACAAAAATATAGCAAAGTTTCAAGCATTAAAACACATGTTGATTAAAAGGATGTTTTAGTGCTGTTGATTAAAAGTGTGCATTTTTTAGTCTCTTAAATTAATCATGTTAAAATTTAATTTATTATAAAGTTACAACTAAACAAAATACAAAAATTCAGATGCACAAAATTTGTTGCTTTTATTTCACATGCAATGTTGTGCAATAAGCATTGTCTTATTTTAATCATCTTTTATTTTCCAAGATTTTTATTTGAGAAGAAATTAGAAAACCAGACTCTTGAATCGTTGGATAGATTGAGTTTACATACTAAGTCTGTGTGTATAAAAGTGTTAACATGAAACATATTTTTGTGATTGGTAGTTCCTTAAAAATTATCAAGAAAATACAACATGAGCAAATTTGATACAGGACCAGTTCTGATACAATCTTGTCTACAACAAAAAACTTAAGCTGTTTGACATGGGGAAAAAAAGGGGAATTGTAAAAGTTTTTTCATTTTTTTTTAATATATATTTTTTTCAAAAAAACATGTTATATGATAGACTAATTTTCATTTGTATGATAGATTCATTTGCAATCTTTGCATACACTAACATTAATAAAATTTAAAGGCATTAACTTGTTTAACATTCATACAGTGTTATTTATGAGTGCTTTTGTTAATAATTTTTGGAAGGTTATTTATCCTGGAAACGTGTTCTATGTTTTACAGTTTTGCAAACTTTTGTGTAAATGGTAAAAATCCTTGGTTTTGTGATGAAAAATTTCAAACTTTTGTCATCAATACCATAACATTTTTAAATGATCTATTTAAAATTTTTTGTCGGTGATATAAAAATAAGTAAGCTTGAACACATTTAACTTCTTTAACATAATTTCTTTTTTATCGATTGCAAATATTTAATTCTGTTGTTAACAAATCTTAATGTTCTGTGTTATTTAACATTTATTTTTCAAAAAATGTCTTTTTAAATTTTTAAATATGTATATGAAGCTTATAATTCTTCCTTTTAGAATTCTATGATAATAATTATTCCCTAATACATTTGAAATCAAATAATACCTAATAAATTTTTCAATTTCAGTCAGATACGTGTAAAATTTCTATAAAAGAAATAGAACTTGAAGTTGGTCCAGCTGCATTTGGGAGTCGATATTCAACAGTTGAAGGAATTCTCACAAAAATTAAAGAACAAGTATGAGTATATATAATCTTTTTTAAAGAAGACTGTAAAACTATTATAATTTTCAAAATTTAAACTGATTAAATGTTAATGTATCTTCAAAGTAAAAATTAGTATCAGCTTTACTTTGGTAAATATATTGCTTTGTAATTAGTTTTTATTAAAAACAATTTTTGTATTTAATTTATTGCTATTGAAATTTTTTTACTTAAATTAGGAATTTTTTTTTTTGTTGCTAGCTTATAGAAAGCAATCCATTTATTACTGGGGACAGTGCAGATATAATACGACGAGAAAAAATGGAGCAATTCTTGAGCAAAATTGATGAGGTAACATAAACTAATAAAATTTTCTTACCTATATCAATTTCTAAAACATATATTTTAGATATTAATTGATTTTATTTGTTAAATAAAATCCTATTAAAATAGGTAAATATTTTTTAAATGCTATCATACTTTCTATATTACATATCTTTATTATTTGTCTGTGTACATTATTATCTTACTTGAAGTACTACTTGCAGTAATAGCTCTTGTGTCACTATAAAAGACAAATATTTGAAATTTTTCTAATTTAATTTTATTCAAAATTAAGTTATCTATTTTTTTGTTTTGTAATTTTAATTCATAATATGAGCAAGAAGATTTAATTTGTAAACTTATTTAGGATATGTCATTTAACCACATATTTTACTGATTTCATATATTAAATGAAAATATTTATTTTAATATTTTGCAACTATGCTTAAACTTTTTTTAGTATTGATATTAAAAAAAGGAAATTGTGTTTATCAGGGGAAAAAAATTGAAATGAAAAAAAGAATTAAAATAATATATTTGTATATACACAAAGTTTGTTCCAAAAGTAATTAGAGTATCTTTGTTACTTATTTCTGTCATGTTGCCAAAGTAAACAGGTGGTGGCTGCCAGCAAATCGATGTTTCTGTTACGTATAACATTGTTCAGTAAATGGTCTAATTTGTCTGGGCATCCACAGTGGCCTTATAGAGAGTCATTATACGAATGCATCATCACTCATGATGCAGCAAAGTATTAAACAACAATGTGCAATAAGGTTTTGTGTTAAACTTGATTATTGTGATGGTGAAACCATAGAAATGTTAAAAGAAGCTTATGGTAAAGAAGTTTTACCACAATCCTAGGTCTACAAATGGTGCCATGCATATAAGAACGACCAACAGAAAGTGGGGGAAACCCTGTGTGATGGACTACCATCAACATGGAAAACAGAAAGCAGCATTGATCAAGTGAAGAATGTTTTGAACTCAGATCACGATTTAAGCATATGTTTAATCTTTGGCATTGTAGAACTATTTAAAATAACTATCTACTGTATTGTTACTGATGAATTGAAAATGCATAAAATCTGTATAAAACTGGTGCCAAAAGTATTGAGTCTTTGCCAAAAAAAACTTCCATAGGGCAATTCACTGGAAATGTTCTGAAAAGAATCATAATCAGAGACAAAAGTTGAGTGTTAATACTATCTTGAGACTAAATAAAAGAGTACGGAAAGACACACCCCAGACTCACCTTGACCAAAGAAAATTTGGATGAGCAAATCACGAGTGAAAATTTTAATAATTGTGTTTTTCAACTCATATGGAGTGATTTACAAGGAATTTGTTCTATCTTGGTTGATAGTTGATTCACAATTTTACATGGCAGTGCTCAAACATTTAAGGAAAATAATGAACCACCACATCCTATCAAAGAATGCTGATAGCTGGATCGTTCACCATGACAATGCTAGGTCCCACACAGCATTGGTGATGACTGAGTGTCTTGCCCTTGAAAACATCCATGTGCTTCTCCATCCACCAGAGGAGACATCATAAGAGACTCAGTCTTCTATGAGCACAGAGCTATGAACAATGGTAGCACCTGTAGCGACTCCCTTCTATGGCATTGCCAAAGGTTAAAATGCTTTACTAACTAGCCCAATCAAATGTCTTTTTAGCCTAGTTGGTTAGAGCATGACAAAAAGCGATCAACTTTTCTTCGGACCCATTGGTCCAGGTTTCGTATCAACGCTGCTGCTTCGCAAGCGCCGCTCACTTATAAACTCATTGTAATAATGCTCAAGGTTCATACTTCAAAGAACATTAAATATATATCTTACTGTCTGCCCAATTGCTGTGTTTATTTTTCAAAAATTTTCTAATTTAAGTTTAAAAGAAAGTGTGTAAAAGTTTGTGTTATATGCCAGATATAAAAATTGTCGATTTAAAAATAAAGAAAAGATAAATTTGCCATCCAAATCGTTTGGAAGCCTTTGCACATCAATTTTATTTTTTCTGGAACTCAATTATTCAGTGCTATCTCAAACACTCAAAGTTGTTTTAAAGTTTTCACTTTCATTTGCTTTCTTTTAAGTCCACTTTTAGGTAAATAAACATACAGTGTTTTTTGTTATAATGAATCCATTCCAGCAGTTTTTTAGGGCCACTTCACAACATTTTTTTCTAGAATAGGTCATTTCGTTATTCAGTTACACGATTTCCATTTTCTTTCTCGAATTTTAATGATTTTGCATTTGAAACCAGTGCTGTGTTTATTTTGTTCAGCAGTTTACTACTAAAAGAAAAACTGAATCAACTATATTTCTACAAAGCTAAAATAGATCAACTATATTTACTAAGGCTGTTGATGTTCACTTCAAAATCATGGCTTCAAATGTCTGGAGAAAGAAGAGAAAATGTGTGACTCCAAATTCCATGAATTCATTTGGGTCAAAATGTTTTCATAACACAAATTGTGCCCTCATTTTTTTGGAAATATAGAATAACATTTTTGTGCACATCTGCATTGAATATAACCCACCCTGTTTGCCGCATTATTTACACCCTGAAGCAGCCCCCCCCCCCCAACATATTGTTCAGATCACTTGTCAATTCAGCATATCATTGTTTGAAAGCCTGGGAAAATCCTTCAAATGAATGACTTTAAAAGATAAGAGCATCCCACATGTACATTTCAAGTTTCTTTGTAAAGGAAAGAGTATATGGTATGTAGAGAATGTACCAAAAAATTTTAAAGTGTAGTTTGAAATTATAGGTATTATATGCCAGAATATATAGTACTGACAAGAATTTCTGGATGCTTATTTAGGGAAATATAAACTAGAGGATTTCGATCCAGTAAGAAATTGAATAGTTTCTATATGTATTTTTAAAATTTGTATTTACATCATTTTTTAAAAATGAAAACCACAAAATTGTTATTTTTTTAGATTATTGACGGCAAAAGGAAAGTAACTTTTATTATGGATGATCCTTGTGGAAATAGTTATCTTCAGGTATTCTTTTCCCTATATTTAATCGGTTACAAAGGCATTTTTTCATGATTAAAAATGTGGTGAGTTTTCTATGAAATATTACATTGTTTAATGTTATTTTTCTTTTCTCTCAAACATTTAGAATATAGGCTATCCTGATGAAAATCTGGTTGTAGAAAAATATGTAAGGTCTATGGAACAAGATGAGGAACTTGGTTTATTAGATATGAAAGTTGAAAATTATGAAGAATCTTAGCTGTTTTGATTGTTGGAATGAAGTAAAAAAAAAAATGATTTGTTATTTTTTTTTCCTCTAACATTTTCTTCAAATGTAAGATATGTTATAAATAAAAATAACTTGAATTGTATAACAAAATTCATGCTATATTTCGAAATAAACTTGTTTTTAAGAATTGTCTGTATACAATTTTATTTTAAACTTGAGAATTCTCATATATATACTTAAAGTTAAAAAGAAAGATAACATATCAAAGAGAAGTTATATGATTGTAACAAAATTATGTATGAAATACCTTTCTATTGAACATTCAAATGATTAAATTTTGATTGACAATGAATGAATAGGTAGAGCTCAGGGGATTACAACTAAATGCCCAGATGATTTGTAAAGTAGGAAATTTAATTATAGGGCCTAACTATCTTTCTAACTGGATACCATCTATTTACTTTCACTGTTACTAATGCCTCTGATGGGCTTGCGCTCAGTATGAGTATATGTCACCATGGAGAGAGGGTGTTCATTTTTTTTTTTTTTGTGCTGGAGGAAAGATGGTAATCATAGGATTCCTCGATGTTTGAATGTTGGGAAGAATGGTACAACTGTGGTAAAACATAGCTTCAAGATAGTAACTATCGACTCAGAGTCATTATCAGCAATTTGACCCGTCATTAGCAAAATGACGAGATTTCTGAAGAAGGCAAACAGGTTTTCCTTCTATTTGCCTAGTGATTGATTGCTTATCAGTGTCTCACTTAGAAGCAACACTAGGGTTATTGGTGTTGGATCGCGTAATTTTGAATCTCTATCAACTGATGAAGACAACATCCGAGTTGACATCCCTTTCTGAAAAATTATACAGCATACCGACGTCGAGGACTTTGAGATTCAACAGATTAAATTTGCAGCAGCCTCGTTATACAACGGATTTTGTGTAGCATCATGATTGAAATTCAGAGCTCGATAGAAACAACACTGGCCATGAACTATCGACCTTAGCAAAATTTTATTGTTTATACCAATTATTTTATATAAAAAAGGAGCGGCTTGATTATATATATAACTATACACATACGTACGCACATACATACACACACACATTGGCCACGAGTGTGTGTTAACTAAGTAAATACGAGAAAGCTTATTCTTAAACCTGCATATTTTCATCCTAATTGCTGAAAAAAATCTAGTTGTTTATTTCTTCTTTAGCTTTCTAATTGATAATTTATCATGTTGAATTTAGATCAAGTAGCTAAATGTTTTCATTAATAATTATAATCTTTTTTTTTTTTTTTATCAATTTGGTGTACTTATTAAATTAGTAGGTTTTCTGTGGTATTTATTTGATGATACGTACAATAATTTTCATAAGAGTATAGTTGAATGGAGATATATGACATAAAATATTAATTATATTTCACTGTTTGTCTCCTCAAAATAATCGCTTCTAAGTAATTTTCTTCCATCCGTAAACTCATTATGTCAAACTTATGTCGTGAATAACAACATATTCTTTACTATTTTTCCAATCAATTTGTGACTGAAATGATGTTGAAAGTCAGAAGCCTTATCCTTAATTTTCACAAAGAGTATTGAACGTTGTAGCCTGGCTATTCGCGAAATTTCCCTTAATCAACATCTAGCCTTTTTCGATTTTATGTTAATGTTTCCTTCTTTCCAACCGAATGAAACTCGGTTTTGGAAGTTGAATTTTAGAAGTGTGAGTAAATATAATTGAGCTGCATAAAAGTGACGGAGATTTGAATCTTATACTGGCAGAAAAGTTACGGTAATTGGAAGATTGCTGGTGTGAAGGCCTTGAATATTGCGTGGGAGTTGTTTTTTGCGTATCTGTGATCTATTGGGAATAGGACCCGACGCAGTCTGGTCGAATTCGCTCAATTGTGGATTTACTCGCATCATATTTCGGTAATAGGATTCTTTGATATTTTATAAAATTTATTAGTTCTTGCGGCGAGGAACTTGTAACTGGTAGAGAGCATTCCCCATGTTGAAGAAATAAATATTATTTTGAAAAAAAAAATTGACTAGATTCCTGAATTGTTGGTGTGTGACAAAATTATTTACTTTATTTGCGTTTGGAATGAAGTTTAAATTTAGATTGCGATTCGAGTAATAGTTGATAGACGATTCGGATAATAGAGATACGCCTCATCGTTTAAACTGACTCGTATTTGAATGCTAATACTTCTTACAGTAAATGATGCGAAATTTTTTGAACATTATTATTGAGTGAATATTCAATCTCGGGAAATATATACGTATTATTCATCATAAGCAATAATTCGCCTTCAGTATCTCTTTAATCTTGTAAACTCCCTAGAGAAATGTTATTGGGTATTATAATCACAATAACTTTCTTCTTTTCTACTCATTTCTTTTTGAATAAACTCACTTTTAAGAAAAGTAAAACAGGCATTATATCTACTCTTGAATATCTTGCTTCCATTGATGATTATACCATAACATGGGCAATATTACTATGCCGAAAAAAAGATTTTTTTTCCTTCAATTATTTCTACCGTAGAATAATTTAATCCCCCCCTCCTATATAGTATAACAAAAATAACACCATTGTTATGTATAACGCTTAGCTATACTGTAAAATAATTATCTACAGGGATTTTCCTAAAATTCAGTATTCGCCTCTTATTCTATTTTTAAATGTCTAAAACAATATTAAATATTCTCATAAATCTAATATTTGTAGGAACAATAAAATGCATATTACAAAATGTTATAGATTAAAAAACAAAAATTAAAAATCAATATTTTAATAAACATTTTTATGTGGAACTCCGAATTTCTCAAAATTGAGTATACACCATGTAAAAAGTGTAATTTTTCTACCATTATTATTTTTTGATTCTTTTGAGTATAACTGCGTTGTTTTTTTAAAGATATAGTTTGTTCTTCAGGAGAAAAAAAAATACTTTAAATGCGAAAAGGAGTTCCAGAACTGAAACTAATATTGAAATTCGTAAAACTGGCATTCTAACGTATGAGGAAAGCAATTTTCTGCTTGATATAGCAAAGGAAGTTCAACATATAGTCTCGGATGAGTATAAAAGATTATCCATAAGTATAATAAATGTGGACAAATTAGAAATAAACCTGGAAAAAGGAGAAAAGATTCCTTCATTTCGAAGACTAGTAGAAACACCATTCAAGACGTAAGAAAAACTTCTAAAGTTAGCGCTGTAAAAATTGTCTCATCTATGTTAATAATTATAGCAATTAAAATATTATCGATTCTTAATTTTTGTTTCTTAGTCTAATACATTTTGTAATGCGCATTTTATTTTTCTTATAAATATTAAACTTAAATAAGTATTCAATAATATTATTTTATACCTTTAAAAAAGAAATTAAGCGGTGTATACTTAATTTTTTGTGTATTTTCGTTTATAATATAAATATATATAATTGTTTAAGTTTAAAATTCTTTTGGATCCATCCGTTCTTACGCAAATAATTAGTTGATTCTGAATTATTTTTAAATAATCATTCATAAATTATGCATTCAATTTCTTTGCATAAATTTTTATGCTTATTTTTAATACATTAATTATATTAACCTTATGTACGGTTTTGTAATCCTAAAATAATTTTCTTAAATTATTTTTCATTTGGCTTATTTTTATATTGTTGGAAATTCCGATTAATCATTACTGTGTCAAAATATCGTTTGGCAGATAATTTTAAATTTTTCATGAAATCAGTTGGTAGTGTAAGAATTATATTTGTCTGAAAAAAAAAAATCTATTGTCATTTTATAATAACTGTTCCCGTAACTATAATTTGTAAAAATTAAAAAAGAAATTTGCTGAAAATTATAATTCTTATGTTCGAATTCTGTCTTGTAGTTTGTATTATTAGCGGGTGCAGTTGTTAATATTTTTGCTTTATGCATTTGGATATTCTTTTCATTTCCACTAATTATGAATCCTTTAAATCTTTGAAAAAGTAAATCAGTTTTGACTTTCTCTTATTATACATGTATTGGTTGTATTTAACATGTAGAATCTGGATTCAGAAAGGCAAGACTAATGTTACGATCTTAGTTATTCCTGTTTTCTACAATTTTTCCCTAAAAATTAGTCAGTTATAATTATGCTTCTTGTCTTTTTTAGAGGGGAAAAAATCTATCTTTGAGTGTTTCAAAACAATCATAAAGTCTGTAAGGTAAAAAATTGTTAGCCGTACGTAAATGCTTAACTTCTACTTCCATAATACTTTATAAAAACATTGAATTTTAAATATTTTTGAATACATTTAAAATCTAAAAGCTATTGGGAGATTAACGTAAAAAGGAAATAAGATAACAATTGGGAGAGTGTAGCTCGTACAATTGGAACCAGATTAATAACATTGACTTCCTCAGGCATGCATAGATACAGGAAAATTTTACTTTTCATCAGTTTCAAAAATAACGAGTATTATCAAAATAACATATTACTATTTTAATTTTTGTGTATCTGTTGCAAAAATAATTGTGTGAAAAAGGGCAGGGATTCAGTATTATATACGAGAAATGCTTCGGCTCCATCCAAGTCTCATCGTATCTGACTTTTTCATTATCTTATTATTGTTAAGCATGGAATATAGTTTCGGTTTAGTAAGTTGCCATATTGCACTGAGTACTTCATTTCACTCTTACAATTCATTTATCCCTGTTGTATATATGACGTATGTTGGCGAGAGAAAATTGTGGTACCACCTCCTTTGTCGAGGAGAGGGGTGTATAAGAAAAGATTCAACTTGTACTCACGTGCGAGATGTAGGGGTGAACGAGCTCCGAGACATGTGAATAAAAGTTGTTTTTGTTGGAGTCGTCCTAATTCCCGAATATTAGCTAAATGGTAAGACTTGGAGTCGTAATGATTCCCAAATACTAGCTAACTAGTAAGAAAGAAAGTAGAAATAGATGAAGATATCGCACTCCCTGTAACGAAATGAACTGGTTTATGGATGAAATGAACTGGTTTACGGATGAAACGAGAGGTTCACTTGTTCAGTTTAATGTAGTCCAGGAAAGAGGAATTATATTTCTGTTAAGTGTGTGACGGCTGCTACTATTACGTAGCTAAATACTTTTCGAAGTGAGTAGGTTCACTGATCATTGCTTTCCGAACGAAGTATACATATGCTGTACTTAAATTTACATTTCATATGTCAATTTTCTTAAATTTAATTCTTTTACTGTTAATTTCTAAGATTTCCTTCTTGAATTTTAATTTTTTGCTAACATCACAATAATGTAACATTTTAATTTAATAGTTATGATGAGGAAGTAAAAATTCTTTATATATGAATAGGAACTCCTATATTCACTTACATGGGATCAGTTATATAATGAAAAACAATCAAACGCTAAGTGAATAAATACCATTAAAGTGACATAAAAGCCTTTTAATTACAAATGTAACAAATATATTTAAAAATACTAATCTACAAGCACAAAAAATTACACGTGAGATCTGCCAATAATAACAGCTTTCTAATTTTTTATACTAACATATGATTTGCATTTATCACATTGCAATAGGTAACAGATACATTTGTTGATATAAAACAGAATTTATTATTTTATTTTCGAATATTATCTTTAAGAATTTTATCGAAAAAGCTTGTTATCCGTAAAAGTTTATTATTTGAAGGGTTCATAATTTCCAAAATGGAGCTTTTTTTTTCTTTCTAAAGAAATTTGTTTAACTAACGTATCATGATTCGATACGTTGAACTAATATGTATTAATTTCATATATTTAGTTGCATACCTGCTAATTTAAAAGTAATGAATTTTAATTGTTAAAATCTTTTAAATATATTTCTTGTGCTATTTTTCTTTAATAATTTAAGTATACTAGTTCGTTTCTTCTTCGCCTGGAATTCAAATTTCAGGAAAAAATATCGATTATGAAGCAAATTGACAAAAAAGTGGATGCATAATTTAAAATAAAAAAAAAAAAATCGAATTGAATGCAATTGAAAATTTGAGATTAAAACATATAAAATGTATTTTAAATCAAAATTAATAATTTAATCCAAATTAAAATAAATAAATAATTTTTATGACTCACCTTATTCTAGTATATTTTAAATTTAGAGTGATTGAAATAAATGTTTTTATATACAAAAATCTTTTTTTGTACATACCTAATTTTTAATCTTTGACATGTTTACAAGCAGAGTGGAATTGATTCCTTCAAATGGGAAAATTTAACCCTGAGAATTAAAACCGTGATTTTTTTTTATTTGTTTAAGTAATGGCTGATTCATTACTAAGTAAATTTCAGCAGGTATGCGCTTACACACACACATATGTTCGTATCGATCAAATTCCAGATCAACTGGATGAATTTGAATCGTCGATCGATTGAAAAAAATAAATAATTTAACACATAAAGGAAACATTAATAAAAAAGAATTTCTTTGGACGTAAATTCGACGACAACATTATTCAAGATTATATTTGCACATTGGACAAGTTGGGCGTTCCTTGAGACATCTTCGCAAACAATCTCCATGAAAAAAGTGGTGGCAAGGGGTTACTCGGGCCCATACCATAGACATCAAGCAAATGGCACATACATCATCATTGTCATTTAATTCCTGCGCTGTGGCATATCTATACTTATTGATGCATGATTTTTCTTTCATTAAAATCTGCCAATATTGATCCATATCCTTTATACACATATAGACATTGATAAAACTTGCAGATGTCAACAATATCCAGTTTTCATGGGAACAGATAAATACCAGTAATATCATTAACCCAGAAGCAATTGAAGAACAAATTCGTACCAAGACAGGAGTCCAAAGACTTTCCAAACTTTCAAAGAAGTCGCATTTAAAGTAAGTGAGCAAGGGTGGTATTTTTTCTTGGCAAGTCCTTTCAGTCAGTGTGAAGTACAAGCCAGTGATGAAAATATAAAGCCATGTTGGATTAAAGTGCTCCAAACCTTGTTCTAGTCCAAAAACCAACAGCATAAACACACCTGTCACTACAAAAGTAACTGCCCTAGTGAATTCTAACATGACTTTAGTGGCTGTCATGGCAAGATGGCGAACGTTGGAATGTTCAGAGATAAAAATTACTGGTGTCATGTCCTGAAGGTAAACCAGTCTTTGGGTGTAAATGAGTAAGTAGCAAATGACGTTGTAAAAAAGGAGTGCATATAAACCAGTCAATTTTTCCTCTGGACAAAACCAGCGATCACATAGCATAAAGAACATTATTTGGTTAATAAGACTAGCCATTGCTTCTGACCTGTGAAGAGTTTCTTCTCTGTTTCTCCGTTCGCGATTCATAATTACCTTAAAGTCACACAAAGGACAATTCGCCGAATAAATGTTTGCTTTCGAATTTTTAAAAAGATTGGTTCACTGTATTTCTATATGTCAAGAATCTAAATCCTTGCTGTCATCTGAAGATTTGCACATCAGGAAGCTTTTCATTGTGATACCTTTAAAGAAAACATTTTATTAAATTTTATTCATATTTGTTAAGAATTCATAATAAATATATCACTATATTTTAATAAGTATACAAAGAATTCATTTAAACTAATAAAGATATAATTTTATTACCTCCTTCCGGATTAGCTATTATAGTTTTAGGTATTTCATCATACATAAATTTAATGATGAAAATAAAGTTTATTTTCATTGCACGATCCCCCTTATTCTTTGCGGGGCCCAAGGATTTCCTATATATATATATATATATATATATATTAGTTTTCGATACAAGCTCTTAAAATCTATTTCAATGCAAGTAATATGAGAGAAATTGAATTTTAAAAGCAAAATTAATTGTAAGGCAAACAAAATGATGAATAGTTATATCGTTTTTTTTATTTTTCATTCTGTTGATCGCCATTTTTCATATCATGTTCTTTATAAAACTGTTTTTGAATTATTAAGGGTTTCTCAAATATTCTATTCCTCACTAGAAATATAATCTTACTGCTCACTATTTTTTAATATTTTCTAAATTATTAAGTTAGCCGGAAAACCTAATTAGAAGTCTAAGCGAATAAATGCACTTAATGTTTTAAATCTTTAAAAAATTTTTGTTTAAAAAGTAATGTTATAATTTTTTTTTATTTTTTATTTTTGAAGCAGATTTTTAAATAGCCAGCAACAAATTCGTGATCACAATACTTTAAAACTGAAAATTTAAATGTTCCTCAACAAATCTTTTAAAGGGGGAAAAATGTTGATATTTTCGTATGATAAGAAAGATTGAGTATTTTAAGATTCAGTAAGTAAAGTTAAAAATGTTAAGTCAAACAATGGATTTCTTAAATTGCAGAGGCTGGAGATAAATGTTCTTCCAACTCATCAACGACATCGCATTTTTTTTATTTAATTTTATTTGTTTCGTTTGGCATTGTACCATGCAACTTTTTTTTCGTACTTTCGAGACTTTAGCCTTTGAACATTTGTTCTTCCCCAAGACATTTCAATGGTTTCAAAGAGTCGTTAAGCAGAATAAAGCAGTACAGATCGGGTTCATTGAACGAATGCTTTTCTCACTAAAGTTCAATACTTCCGTTATCTTGAACTCTTTCGTAAGGGCACTGAACGTGAAATCGTGTTCCAAAAAGGTGAATCTAGACATGAAAACCAGAAATGTATGCCAATGAACAGTTAATTGTGATGATGCAATCATGACTGACGAAATCATGATGGAGAAAATAAACTTTATTTTCTTTTTAAGAAATAATTAAAATGATTCTGAAAAATTTAAGACTAAATTTTGCAAATAAGAGTAAAGTTTGTATTCAGCTCCCGTGAAAGGTGAAGAAAATGTAGCTTTTTGGATTCGAGCTTTCTGAACAATTGCCAGTTTTACATTATATATTTCGAATGCATTAACTGAATTTGAGTCATTTGATAAGCAACAAGAAACTATTAGGCTTAGGCCGAGAGACAGTCATAATTGGCTATTTCATGTGTTTTTGTTTCTATAAATGAATGAATTACTCAGCATTTTGAACGAGATTTTTATGAAGGAATTTTTAAGATGCCCATTTATTGGCTTTTTTGAATTCGTAAAAGTAAAGATAATTTCTAATTATCTTTCCAAATATAGACTATTGCGTTCATTTGAATGCAGTATAAAGTAAATTCGAAAAAGTAAAAAATGAAGGAAATTTCTGATTTAATTGCACTTTTTTCTCTAGTTTTAGCTAGTGTTTTTAAATATCATTTAAGTCTTAAAACTCCAACATAATCTCTAAAATAGATATAAAAATAGGAAGGAGAAAAGCAGAGAAAAAGAAACATTTTTTATTTTTTTGTTCTTTCAGATGTATATTTGATTTTATTCAAATAATTCAGTAGTCTAGATTTGAGAATATAATTAAATCTCCCATTGGATTAACATAACATTCACAAATTCTCTATAACTTCTAGATATGGAGTCTAAACACGAGAGGATTCGCAAAACATTTCGATGCGAGGTAATTACAGAAATTTATTTAATGTTTGACAATTAGGAGAAATTATGCTCTTTACTTACATATTTATGAGAGTTTATACTTCTTTAGTTTTATTTTTCATAATGAATATGAATTTTGTGATGAACTGAAAGTACGCCAAAACAATTTTCAAGATTCGACAATTTTTTTTGTTCAATTTAAACATTTTTAAAATTGTAATTCAATTAGAGTATTTCTGCTTACAATTTGTGATTGGTCAGAATATAATCAATCATATAAATTTTTAATACATTTTATAAATAGTTGGTTTCAATGTCAGATTTAAATTCAGATAAGTCATTGCTTGAATTTAAGATTTTTTTTGTTTACATCATTTCAAGAAAGATAAATGCTTATATAATTATCATGTATGTTACATTCGAAGTGATGCCAAAAATTATAATTTTATGTTATTTTTAGATTTCTTTTGAGTAAGAACTGCATTTGGAAACAATGTTCGCTGTAATATGTATTAAATACTTTCTTGCATTAAAGCTGCGTTTCTCAACATTTGTCGAGACATCCAGAGCGCTTTCGTAATTAATGAATCACTTTGAAAAATCTCCTCCCTAATTACGAAAACTTAGCTCAAAATAGAAGAAGCTTTGTGCCATTACTTTACTATATGTCTCTTAATGGTGACGTTTCAAAGTCACAAATGAAATTAGTTGCTTGAAGTTATTTTGTAAGAAGATTATACAGACAGCTTTTCGTAGGATTAATAACAAGCAAGTTAAATGGAAATGTGTTTTTCAAGGAATAATATGATTGAATAAAGCATTAAATTAGTAATGTGCACCGGGCACAGAAATGCGCCTTTTATATAATTTAATTATTATATTACTCAATTAGAGAGAGAGAGTAATATATAAAGAAATATTTAATAAAAAGTAATTTTCATGGTCTGAAAAACATCAAGGTATAAAACAAGTTCGCATTCGTGTCTAATGAGAAGTAGCATAAAATAGTTTGATCTTTTTCTGGCAACACGTTTGGCAATAGAGAAATTTAATGGAATAAGAGACAGATATGGATATACAGTGCCAAATAAGGTGTAACTTTGATCTGAACGCTAGAAAAAATAGTAAAAAGATAACAGTTGGTTAACGAGAAGGAGAATCGAAAATTGGGTACCGCAGGATTGTTATCACCTTTTATTATAATTATTATTAAAGACAGTAAACCCCTTGGGAAAGGAGAAAGATCACCAGGGTGCCTCAAGGGAATGATGCCTTTACCTACCTGAAGAAGGTAGTTCAAGAGGACTACACATTTGGAAACATATTTCTTAAATATCTTTTTGGAGAAAAATCTATTTAATTTTGTTTGTTTTTTTAAATCTTGAATTAAATAGTAAAAGATAAAAGTTATTGATTAAATTTTTTTCATCTATTAGCAACAATGTAGTTAAGACAATTTTTATTTGTTTTTCAAAACATTTTTTTTTTTATATATAATTCAAGTTCTAATGAAAAGAACAGAACCTCAAGAAATTGAAAATTAAGTTTTAATTATACTTATTACTAAGAAAGTTACTATAAAAATATAAAAATTATCGTAATTTAATGAACAAATTTAGTCTTAACAATTTAGCTTGTTATTTTGACAAATCGTAAAATTGAGATTTGATTTTTTCTACAGTAGATTACTTAAAAAATTTCTTTAAGTTTATTTTGAGTTTATACTAACTTTTCTATTTTTAAAGCTCTTAAAAAAAGAAAATAATTCCAGACAATTATTTATTTGATTATTCAGTCATATTTAAATTTTTTTTAATTGATTCCTTTTTTATTCAAACATAGCTCTTTTCTTTAAATTGAGCTGTTAGAAATTTACACAATCATTTTCGTCTTAATTTTTTAAATTAAATATGTGTTTGACAAGTACAATTGAAAAAATATTTTTAATTTCCGAAATAATTTTTTAGAAACAATTGAAATAAAGTAATCAATTTAAATAATGTCTTAAACTCAGGAATCTTTAATATTATTCTTTGCCTGATGTCACAGAATCTGGTCAAATTTTCGCACATTTCCAGGCAGAAAATTGTTTCAATTTTTCATATAAATTTGTGACGTTGTAAGATACGTTTTTATTTATGATGCAACATTCTTAAAATTTAGGATCATTCCAAAAAGACTCCATTTTTTCACTTAAATATGTAAAGTTTAAAAGCCATTTAGCATTACAGAAAAGGAGACGAAACAGGGATCATATTTTACATAAGATAAAAGGGATATTGATTAAGACAGCAGTAAGAAGTATTATAAAACACTCTGCTCTCTAACAGATAGTGAAGTCAGAATATAAAATTAATGTTTTTTTAAGGCTCTTTTTTTAATATGTGTTCACATTTTTAATATGTGTTCCAGTTAAAACAAATATGTGTTCCAATATCGGGTCCTGTACTTCAAGATTACATGAAAACAGATATAAGGAAATTTAATTCAATTTTTACTTAAAAACACTAGATAACACACATAAACTTTTGTTTAAATCCGTTATAAAAATAAATGTACACAATTAAAACACCGCAAGTAATTTGCCAAATATCAATTTCTAGGGTTAGCAATTAATAATAAAAAAAAAAATGACTTTTTTTTTTTCTTTTTTTGAAAATATTAAGATGAAGTCCTTTTTTATTAAATTCATACTATTAGCTCACACTCTCCACATATATATATATATATATATATATATATATATATATAAACTTGAAAAGTATATATATATATATACTTGTTCAAATTTTCAATCGTTTATAAAATACTTCTCATTCTTCCACTCAAGTTCAAATAATTTTTTTTAAACTTGTAGTGGATGACGCTTGATGTTAATACATTTTTTTCAAATATTAATTCATTAATTAAATTTAATTGGTGAAAATGCAGTTTAGCCCAACCATTTGGCGTGATTTCAAAAATTGCCAAACTTGGCGATTTTTTTTGGCTGAACGTTATGTCCGCTCCGCGGATCAGGTTAGCCACATTTGGCAAAATACCGCCAAATAGTTCCTGTCGCCAAGGGTGGTTGGCTAAACTGCATTCCAACGATTTAATTTACCGGATGAATTAAGAAACAAGCCAATGCTTCTACTACGTCATTTGTCTTGCATTGGCAAAGTTGGAAGAGCGTCGGCGTAGAATCTTCTTGCCTTCGGATTGAATCTCTTCGAAGCGTAAAATTTTTTTTTATTGATTTTCAAATAATTAAATTTAGTTTTATATGGGAGAAATTTTTTTTTTTTCTTATATAAGATATTTAGCAGGATATAAATTCAGGAATAAATGCCATCAGTGACGAGGCATTAGATCGCTGGAAAAAATTTCTTTTGCCACTTAATATTGTGATTCTGTCACATGTATATACATATTTATATTAATTGTAATTATTTAATAAAAAGTAACTAAAATAAAAATTTTCTTTGTTCACCTAAGTAGGAATTAACTTAAATTTTTTTTCATATTACTTGTTTGAGTAAATAATTAACGTCAGATAATTTTATTGTTATACTATGAAAATATTTTTGTTATATTATGAAAATATTTTTGTTATATTAAGAAAATATTTTTGTTTTATTATGAAAATATTTTTTAATTGTTAGAAATGATTAATTAAATTAAATTCCTAAAATTAAGTTTGAGTTTTATTATATTCCAGTTAACTTAAAAGAACGTGTCCAACTGTCAGCACTTTGCATTTTTTAATTTATACAATACGATTTTCAACCAGAAATTGAGTCACCTATTATTATAATCAAATTAGATATATTTAAAAATAATTACTTATTAGCTATATTTATCTCAAAAAAGAGTAATTAATTTAAAATTGAAATATATATTCTTGAAAAGTTTCCTGATTGAAATGCATGTTATGGAATGAATTGTTTTTATTTTTAAAGCTTTGTTTCAAATTACATGAAAGGAAATACTTGAGGATAACTAGCGAGAAAAGTAGAATAAAATCGAATTGACTTATATTTTGATATTGCAGTCAACAATTTTGTCATCAAATTATTTCCAAACTGTGAGACGAAACTTCCCTTTTGTTCAAACAGAAAAAGCATTAAAGTTATTCTAAACAAATCAGGATGCCTTAACTCACACAATTAAACTTTTAAAAATAAGGGTGCAATACATTTACTTTAAATTCATATTAAAATTTTATTCGGCTTTCTTTTGTAATAAAAAAAACTGGTTATGAATTTACTTTTTTAAAATAGTGAGAAAAATAAAATGTGTGTTCATATATATAAAAAACTAAATTAATAAGAAACATTTTAATTTCTATTATAATTAAAATTTTATTTAAATTTAATTGTGTCATTTTTTTTAAATATGTTTCTACGAAGGAAATAAGCAGAATTCTGTTGTATTGGTCTGTCATGAAACAAGTAAATTTAATTTCCTTGCATTATTTTAAATATACCTTTTTTCAAATTATCTTAAAATGATAACATGTGAGGATCATCATCATCATATGCAATCATTTCAAAAAGCTACTAAGCTATATTGATGCCGTGGGATACATAGCAATATGAAATGTGCTTTTAGAGAAAATAATAATTGTTCGAAAAATTTTACTAGACAGAAGTTTAAAAGAAAACTTAACCAAGGTATTTCTTAAAAGTCTTGTTGAATAATTCTAGAATGCCCCTTAAACCTAGCAGTTTAAATGTATTCACAGTTCAATACGTCATCATTCCGAGTTCCAAAATAAGTGCGACTTACCTAAATAAATGTATCCACAGATTACACGGATTTTTTTACCCATCCACACACCACGGTGGCGTTAAAGAAATTGAGGCACGAACCCCCGTGTAATGCACCTAAGTTCGTTAGATTGCATCACACACTGCCGCCACGCCAAGCCACATGACATGGCATCGTCACTCGTCATACGTAGTTTATTTCTGAGTGTGTTGTACTTTAGTCTGACCCGCGGCATGACACACCCTTCTCTTCCAGAAATAAAACGGCATATCTACGTCACACGATTCACATGGGGTAAAAAGCATCAATGGAAAGTCACAGTTGAAACGAGCCAGGATTCTAAAGTATTTGTTTCCAGGAAGTCTTATTAAGATGCCGTGCCACCCACTGCAAGAAAATATATAGTATACCACAAATGGACTCCATCTACTATCTTTAGTGAAGTAAGTATTTGAACACATGGATAGAAGGATACAGAAAATTTTGAGTCAAATTAAAGTTTTTTTTACCTTCTTTTTCAGTGACAATTGTGGGATTGTTGTCTATTAGGCCGTGGATTTATTGATGTAGGTCTTGGATGTTTTCCCATTCGGTTAGTTTGTCTTCAGTATTGCATTGTATTTAATCAATCTGAGGAACAATGTATGACAGATTTTTGATCCTTTCAGTGTCAGAATGAAATTTTTCTTTGAGTCCGTGATTCATAAGTTTATTTAAAAAAAAAAATTACGAGATTATATTGCTGTTATATTAATTCTCAAGACAAATAGTTTTCAGCAGAAAGGAGGCTCTTATTTGTTTCTTTTTTCTGTTTTTTTATTTATATCAGATTTAGATGTGTTCTTTCAGTTTGTTTATTCTATTTTTTTTTTGGATAATTTGCGAATTAATTATATTACACCCACTAATTAAAAAAAGTAAAATTTTGTTATTAATGTTTCGAACGAAAAATAAACAATTTTTATAGCATTCAAAGACTTAATTTTTGTTCATAAAAAATAGGGAAGTGAGCTTGTGTAGATATGGTTTTGCCTCAAATTTAGGGTCAAACACGCACGCACACATTATACGATAAAAACTCTATTTATTTCATGATGAAATGAAAACGAAAATCTCACATTTAATTGATACTACTAAAAAATGAAAATCTTATCAATTTATATTATCATTTTGCAAAAATTTATCACACAAGAAAAATACATTTTCACTTAATTAAATTGAATTCAGTCTGATACATAAATGTTTTAAATCTTGTCAACCTTTTCTTTTTAGTTTTTACAATTTTCTACTTTAAAAGCACACAAACACAAAATAATTCAAAAACCTTATCTCAAAAATAAAATAGCTCTTGAGAATTTTTTACGCACTCAAACATGCATTTTTGCTTGTATGTATAACACATATATTTTTCATGCAATAAATGATACACACACACACACACACACACACACACACACACACACACACACACACACACACACACACACACACACACACACACACACACACACACAAATATATATCACACATATATATAGTAAATAAAAGAAAAGAACATTTCAAATTGAAAAAGAAATGGTAACAATTTATTCAGATGAGTTTTCTTTTTTAATTTTTTTTTTGAGATTAAGTACTTCATTTAAATTACTTTAATGGTATTTTAATATGATCTTTTGCCAAATAATATAAGTTTTGAGAACTGAATAAATTAAAAAAATCGGTCTAAGAAAGAACGAGAAAGTTATTTAGTTTAAAAAGTTGTGACACAATATTTTATTGCCTAAGTTATATCTGATTTTTGTAATTATGCAAATTTATTTTTTCGAAATGATTATAAAACTCTTTGCTCTGTATTTAAATAACAAAAGTTTTCAAATAATTGGTTAAATACTTATGAATTTTGCGCCAAAGTTGGCGACTTTTGTGGAACATTTTGAAAGTATGTTTGTGCGCATGCCTTATATGTTGCAAATCGTGTTTTATTCGTCAACAATGTCATTTTGAAAGAGATGAGTTAAAATGAGAATATTTTAAACTACTGTGTCTTCCATTTCTACTTAGGCGTAAGTATTTTGAATTGATTTTAAGATAATTAGAACACAATTTCCCCCTATAAATTTATGAGTGGGCTGTTACTTTGAAATTAATTTCGTAAAAATTTAAAGTATAATTTGATAACGTATAAAACGAACGAAATTCATATTTAGAAATTGATAGAGATGGTTTCAATATATTTCATTCTTTAAGGGATTTAAAATTTTTGCGCAATACAAATTTTTTTAAAATTATTTTGAAATAATTTAAATCAGAGTCGTTTATGCAATTTAAAATTTTTACACTTTATATGCCATTAACAATTAGTTCAACGCCTCGATTACATCTCATTTTTATTTTCTTATTTGTTAATTGGTAGACATTACGGATGAATGGATCTCTTTTATTTAGACTAAAGTTAGTACGTCACTGCAAATTGTTTTTAGATACGGGTATTCATTTTTATATTTGCAGAGTTTTTCTCCTGCTTATGTTTTTTAAAATCAACTCTAACATTTTTGCTGCATTTTTTCTGATTATTACATCGCAAATGTTTAACTTCAAAGTTAAAGATAAAAGTCAGAAAATGTTTTCATTTATATTTTTGCTGTTTTTTTAAACATTCTTTCAAGGACTGATACGAATCATCAGAAAAATTGGCATTGTTGCTTTGAAAGCATTTAACTAAAGAAAACCATCAGAATTAAATAGTTAAGATATAATAAAAAGTTTATAACATTTTGAATGAACACGATTACGTAAGACAGTTATTTGATGTTTATTTGTAATAATATAAATAAATACGCATGAGAAGTTTCCATAGAAAAATCATAATATAATGCAATTAATCTCGATTGTAACAATTTTCACAGTAACCGATCTGAATTTTCTTAGAAAATTCCT